>JASANU010000871.1:0-113043 GCA_030849675.1 Trypanosoma platydactyli
GCGATGTACGCCTTCCCGCTTGTGCAGCTGCCGGGGAGGTATTTGCAGCGCAACGCAGAGCTGAACAAGCAGGAGGGACGCCATCTCACGCCGGACGGGCGATGGGCGCTGGAGCTGCTGGAAAGCACTGGCGTTGTTGTTGTGCCGGGCTCTGGGTTTGGACAGAAACCGGATACCATGCACTTCCGTACCACGATCCTGCCACCGGAGGCGCAGATGGAGCGGATGGTGAAGGCACTGCGCAGCTTTCAAGAGGGCATCTGGGCGAAGTACGAGTAGCCAAGCTATACCTCTGCTTTCTTGTGCGTGCACGTGCTCTCTCGGTGTATACGGACTGGTTTCTCAGTTTTATATGAATAAAGAGCGAGAGGTTATCTTGCTCAACTCCTATGAATGAATATATGAATGATTTTTTTTTTGTTGAGTGCCTGCGACAGGAATGTCCAGATCCACTGCTGTTATCAAATTTTTTTCCCACGATTGGAATATCTTTCGTTACATGCAGGTGGCGTCATACGGATCTTCTGCTTGAAAAAACCCGCCCACCCGGCCCTCTCCGCTTCGCGCGGGAGGCGGGGGTGATGAGGCGCTGCCTGCACCTCCCCATTCATCAGCAAAGCCTTGACAATATAGAGGAGTCCTGCACGGGACCCACGCTTCGGGTCTAATAATTGTCCACTTTCTCTACTCCTGTATACCAGGATTTGAACGACTTCTTTCGACTTTTGTTCTTTATTCAAGAGGGGAAAGTGGGCGAGGCTATTCTGTTACTATCTTGAGGTGAGAGGTGTGGGGATGTAGAAAAGAAGGAAAAGAAAACAACAGCAGCGATGACTCAAAATGTTTTTTTTTTTTATATGGAAAGAAAAAAAAAGAGAATTTATCTCCTCAGAGGTGGTGAAGCCCCAGACCTCTTCTTTTTTTTAAAAAAAAATAAATGCGCGCGAAAATTGCCGACGTCATAACTCCGGTTTTCGCTTTTCTTTGCACTTTTTACCCTTTTTTTTTGCAACGCATAAGTTTTTCCACGAAAAAAAAAAAGCATTAAAAAAAAGCGTTCAGGTTTTTTTTTTTAATGTCTTTTTGTTTTTGACTCTTTAATAGTTTTGTATTGCTGGAAAACACACCACGTTCTCATCCTCTTTCGAGGTGGTGTCAATGAGGTGCCTTGATGTATTCCTTTTGGCGTTTCTGGAGCGCAACGTGTCTGTAGCTTTTTTCTTCGTTTTCTCTCATGCGCTCTCCACGCCGCAGCTACCGTGTGGACGGGGTGGTGATTGTTGAAGTGAGGGTGACCTCGTGGCTGGCATTCAGCGGCCAAACAGGATGTGTGCGGTCTTCCCTCGGGGGTCTGCTGGTTAGTCCTTCACGATGCCGAGACCCCAGGAGTTCTTCAGGCTCTTTGGGGAAGCGGAGGGCAGCCCACTCGAAACAGGCGGGGGTGGCCCTTCTACTGGGGGAGTCGCTCCTGCACTGTCAGGACGACTGTGCCCAAGTACAGTTGTTGGATAAGAACTTTCGGGTGCAGAAGAATGCCATCATTCAATGCCAGGAGATACAGAGTCAACCGGCACGGATACACACGACCCTTTATCAGAATGCGCAGTTTCAGGAACTGAGTGACACGCTGATGTGGGAACGATTGCCACCAAGTCACGTGGCAGAACAAGACAACACTTTGGAAAAGGTTGCCGCGCGATCACCAATGACGGGGGAGGGATGGGTAACAAATCCGACGCCACTGGCTACGGTCATTGATCGTTTGGCCCGGGAAAGGAAGACGTGATGGACTGCCATGGCATGAGACTCCGAGGCATTCAAAAGCTAAGGAATACTCCTTTGGGATTCGGTTTTTCAGTCTGATGAGAGCATTCGCACATTTGATGCCGTCGTGTGGCATATCTGTCGAATTCCTTCCCGGGTCCACTTCAGGCCGTGTAGCGCGTGATTTTTTCAACCCTGGACATACCAGGGCAGACCTACACGGCCGCGTGGGGAAGTAGACGGCTATACACACCGCTGCAACCCCTCTTGGGCCATTTGTGTGTGTGGGTGCATGACATCTGCAAGGCAATGAACGTGCCTCAACGTAGGATTCTATGGTGATGAAACTGCGTTGCTTGGCTCCCCGCGAGCTAATGATTCACGTTGGGATTGGCAACACCCGAATCAGCGGACTACGAAAGCGTTGAGAGTTTGTGGGGGTAAAGTGTTGCACAGAACGTGCACCTGTATGGCGTCACTTTTGGGGAAAAGCAGCTACCCACGAAGAAGTATGAATTCATCAGCGTTAATTTGTTTGTTTCTTGACCATGGGACTTGCAGCGTCTCTTTATGTGAGAGAACAATTCGGAAATTACGAGAGACCCCACCTCTCAGTACGTGGACAGTGGAGGAAATGAAGGGCACCGTCTCGTACACGATGTGTGCAGGGGCGAGAGAGGGGGGAGGGTGAGTCCCTGCTTAATTATTATTTCTTTCTGAAGATGGTGCAGAGGTGCTAGTCACACCTCAATCGGGGTCGGCTACGACCACAAAACCAAGCGACGCTGCCTCCGTGTGCGCTACAATTGGGCAAGAAATGCTTCGAGAAGCTGTTGGAAAACGAGCCCGGCTGCCCTCCGGCCAACCTGCCGACCTCCGCCACGCTGGTCACTGACTGCTCCCATGTGCGGATGGAGCGCGTTGATTTTCACAGACACAAAGAGAAGTCTTGGCAGCAGGGGGCGCGTGGGAATGAGTGCGGCGTATGATCTCCCAAGGCGGGGAGGGGAGGGGGGAGCCGCGAGCCGTACAGTTGAATCTCTTGGCTTTCAAGCCTCACCTGTCATGGGACCTCCACATTTGCATTAACATCACGGCCATGTACCTTATGCGTTTGGGGGAACATATATTCAGAGTCTCTCTTTGGCGAAGCGTCCGCGATTGATCAAAGCATTGCGCGACGAAGAATTTAAACCATGCGAGATTACAAGGCTTCGAGGAGCAACCTAGCGGATAGCATTCCGACGAGAGGCCTGGGCTTAGAGAAGTTGAACTTGGCATTGTGGGGTGGTACCTGTGAGGTGTGTGTGTGTGGACTGATGGCGCTTTCTGCACCTCCCTTTTTGTCATTGCCAATGCTTTCATACTCTGAGGGGCCTTTTCAGACTCGAATTTGTCATTTTTTTTAAAAAAAAGAAAAAAAAGTATAATACATGAATTTATAAATACTTTTCAGGGAACCTTTAAACGTTTCTTTTGTTTCTGTTTCAAGGGCTTGTGAGAGGGTAAGGCACTAATTATTCGTTTTTATTTTTTGCTTTTTTTTTTTATCTTTCTCTCTCTCTCTTTCTCATGGTTTCTTTCTTGCAGCGGAAGGGGAAAGGAGAAGCGACGTTAACAAGTGCGTGTGGGTGAGCGGGGCGGAGAAACGGAGTATAGCGAGGACAACATTCGCACGCACACAATCCCACGGATAAGCATCTTCTCTTTCCTCTATCTGTGGGGTGCGACCGTTTGCTGTGGTCGGTAGCGTACGCGGCGTAATTGGAAAGGTGGGAAGTGCGAAGGCTAGATCATAGGGCGCCAGTGTTTCAAATGCTTCGGCTTACACGCTTGGTTCAGTGCTCATTGGTCGCCTCGTCGGCATCTTTCTCCATGATTCCCACCGTCCGTGGCAGTAGCACCGGGAGAAACAGCAACGGCAATAGTAGCAGTAGCAGTAGCGATGCGCGTCGTAGGAAAGGAAAAGACTGGGGAACACCTGCCTCTTCTCCCACGGCAAAAAATGGTGGTGGAAGGAAAAACGGAAAGACTAATGCCGCAGTTGAGTTTGACTTCACCTCCTTTGGCATTGAGGAGGATGCGGGAAACCACGGCCCGCTGCTTCCCCCGTATAACGGGGTGCAACTGTCCACACCACGACGGTCACTTCTAGCAGGAAAAGGCATAGCATCATTACCTCCAAAGCAGGCACTGCGTGTTGATGCACAAAGAGAACATGGGGACAGGACAAAGAAGCGCAGGCATGCGGTAGACGCTAGTGATGTGATAGCTGAGGAGAAAACCAAAGAGCGAGTCAAAAGGACCTCAGCAAAGATGGAGATGGAGGAGGAAGAGGGACATGTGGAGGTTGCCGAAAGCGCCAGTAGTACCCATGCCGACTCTGCTAACGATGACGGTGGCAGTGCGACCACGCTCTCAAACCCCTTCCGTGGAATTCACGAGCACATCTCGCGCAGCTATCGTCTCGACCAATTGCTGGCTGTAGCGCAGCCGGAGGATATGCTCTTGGGGCGACAGGAAACCAAAACGGGAGCCTTCTCCTTCATTCGTTTCGCGTGCACCCCACGCTTCCTGGCTGATCATCGTGCGAGCGGCAGAGCGGAGTCGGGCAGTGATCTTGACGGGAATAACTCTGCGCTTGTTGTGGCACAGCGTCTTCTTGACTTTCCACCACACCTGCGACACTTCCACACTATCTGCGGTCGAGATAACGTTCCATGTGACTTCTTCGCGGATGTGGACCTACCCAATGAGTCGCAAGCCTCTGGGGAGAAGACCCTTCTGGAGATGCTTAACTACCTTGAGGTGCGACTGCAGGGTATCGGCTTCCTTCAGCCATCTTTTCTCGTTCTGACAAATGAGGTGCCGAGCCCAGATAAGGTCTCCTATCATGTGCACGCCCGCTCAATGGGCACAGCAAGTAATCTCGACAATGACGGAAGCGACGACGCCGCAATGGAAACCGATGAAGCAGAGAGCATCAGCAGTGATATGCAGAAGACAGTCAAGAAGAAAAAATCAAAAAAGACCAAAACATCGTCTTCCTCGAAAAAGATAATCGCCTTCCAGGACTACCGTGTTGTGAAGCTTCTCGCAGATGAAGTAAACCTGACGTTGGGGCGAACGGTAATAGATGAGCAGTGCTACCGTTCCAATGGAATGCTGCGCTGTGCATATAGTTGCAAGCTAGCCTCACAGTCACACTCTGACGCCAGTAACAGCGCTAAAGTGGCGAGAGGCAAACGTCTTGTCCCGCTTCTGAAGGCACAGGACACCGCACTGCAGCGGCGGCTTGATGAGATGTCGGGCTACCTTCATACTCTCAGCGAGCCGGAGATACTTGAGCGCACTTTCTGTACCCGCTTCACACTCACCACGGATACGCATCGAGGTGGCGCTGGGAAGGATCTCACACGTCGCTTTAAGCTTCTGCGTCAAAAACATGTGTTGGGCCCCGGAGGTGCTCAGGGGACTGAGTTTGACGCATATGGCAATCCCGTTTCGGCGTACCTGACCGAAGGCGCCAAGTGGCGGCGGTTTAAATTGGTGATTGAGAAACTTCGACGAATGACGCCACGCTCGGCAGAGAGCTATGACCTCTGGGTGCGGGTTGGTCTTGCGCTGCACAACTTCAGCAATGAGGACCATGTGTTTGAGGAGTGGGTGCGCTTCTCGCTCAAATGCCCACAAAAGTATTCGCGTGAGTCTTGCCGAAAGAAGTGGCAGCAGTTTGAGCGCAACCCAGACGCGCTCAACTGGCGGCGTGGGTTCAATTACTTGAACTCAACCATCTGGCGTTCCGTGCATGGGGACTGATGATCTTATTTTGTTGTTGTTGGTGTTGCTGGCTGCTGTTGCCGCGGGAAATAGAAGATGGAGGGAGGCGGAGGGACGGCCTGAGGGGGACGGAACCCCCTTTCCCTTTGCCGTCATTCTCCATTGAGACGGTTGAGATTCACAGGACCTTGTGAACGGCCTCATGAGGCGTTGGACGCCCCACCACCACCGCAGGCGGCAGCTGCAGCAGCACCATATACATACAAGCACCGAATGGTGCGACGCATAGAGTGGAAGGTTCCTCGTTGAGGAAGGAACACCTAAAGATGGATGAGCACGAACACAACCAAACACTTATACATACGTGCATATATGTTTTCCTCAATATGAAGAATCCATTTGAAAGAAAAAAATGAATACACACACACACAGGAGAGGAGGAGAAGGAGGGTGGGGGAGGGGAGAAAGAGGGGGACAGAGACCGCATGACACATGGGCATACACACACGCAAGCGCATGTACGCGCTGTATACACTATATATATATATATATATATATGCATCTAGATAAATCAATTAGAGCAATTAGAAAAAAAAAAGAAGACAAGACATTTCCCACCATTTCGGGTTGTGAGGTATTTTTATATTTGTTTTCTCTTCCTTTATCCTTTTTTTTTTTCTTATTGTGTTGTTGTCGTTGTTGCTCTCTCCTTTTTTTTTTGTCGTTGTTTTCGGTCTTGTTGACTCGTGTACAGTTACTGAAATTTTGTCTTTTAGTGGGTTATCACCACTACACGCGCGTTTGTGCGGTTTTAGAGACGCCAGGAGCGGCGGCAATAGTAATGCTGGCGGCGTAGTGGCAGCTGCAACGGATGAACGAGGCCCTCTACCACTTGGGGCACTTCTACCGTTGTGGTGCTTGATTGTTGCTGTTGTCCATCGTTATAGCTGTTTGGTGTCATTGTCAGAACGGTATACATAATATCTAAATAAACAACACCAAACAGCTATAACGATGGACAACAGCAACAATCAAGCACCACAAAAAAAAAAAAAAGGCACTGCATCCCAGCAACAATAAATACTCCCTGCTGCACTCTCGAAGGAAGAAGAAAAAAAGAAGAAGAAAGAAGAAAAAAAAAAAAGGAGGTTGTGGGGGTTTTACATGTTTTTTTGTGGTGCTTATGTACATGTGTACGTGTGTTTGTTTTGTTTTTCGTATTTGTTTAGAGCGACTGAATCTCCTTTTTTATCACCCTCCTTTTTTCTTTTCTTTTCTCTTCTCTCTCCCTTCATTCATTCATTTTATTCTTCTTTGTGCGCGGGTGTCTCGTGGGCCTTTACCTCATTTCCCCTTTATTTATTTTACTTTTTATTACACATGTGTGTTGTGTGTTCAATTGTGTGTGTGTGAGAGATGAACGGTGGCGCACTCTCTGGCAGAAGGGGTGGCGCAGCTTCTTATTTCTGCTCCCTCATCATCTGCTGCACTACTGCTACTACTGGTATTGGTTTTTCTTATTGGTACTAGTTGTTCCTCTTCTGATCTGTGTTTGATGCTCCACCGCGTCGCCAATTCCCGTGCACTAACTGCCTTCTTTTTTTCCCCTTTTCTTGTTGTTGTTTTACTTCACTCCCACTTAATCCTCCGCTCGTTACGTGTGGAATGCAGAAAAGAGGTGGGATTGGCTCTCGAGGTCATTCTTCGATCGCATGGTGAACGGTGGCGGTACGAAGTCCGGAAGGAGTGACAGCGGCGCTTGTGACAAGAATGGTGTGGAGGAGGAAGGCACGCGGAGCCGCGCTCTTTCGGCCGTTGCTGAGAAGGAGCCGCACACCAGTAGTACCCACAGGGGCGTAAATAAACCCGGTTCAGTGGAAGCAGGTGCCATTGCATCACTCTCTCTCCGTGAGCAGGTGGACGCTCTTGCACAGGCACTGCTGCGGGAGTTCATGCACCGGAGAGGCTACACAAAGACGCTGCAGACATTTGATCGAGAGTGTCCACGTACTGACCGCACAATCTCCTCGCGCCAACTGATGCGGCAGCTACTTGAAATCCCCTCTCAGGCGTTTCCATCACTTCTTAGCAGCGTGAATGGCGAGAGTATTGGGGAGCGTTGTAAGCAACCCAAAAAAGATGCCAATCGCGAAGTTGGTGAGAAGAAGAAGGTACCGCCTACATTAATGGAGGAATTGTGCTCCTATAGACTTCAGAAGCGAGAGGTGCTGCAGCGGCAGCAGCAGCAAAACGAAACGCTGTCTGCGGGGAATGACAGTCAAACTACCATCATAGTTGATCCAAGCGATGCGGAAATAGAGGAGTGGCGTGCCGCAGCGGCCGAGAGAGAGCGCCGCATCGCGGAGACAAATGCGCGACATGAGCAGCTGCTTCAGGTACTGCACAAGAAGAAGAAGAAGGAGCGGAAGCTGACAAAACTGCGGAAGGAGATGGAGGGGGAAGAGGAGGCAGTGAAGAGGAAGAAGAAGAATAGGGATGAAGAGCAGCAGCACGACTCTGAGGTTGATGGTGAAGAGGAGGGGGAGGAGGTCAACACCTCTTTGACGTTACAAAGACGCGGGAGACACCACACGCGTTATGACATCAGTGGTGACAGCAGCGACGAGCAGCTCCCAACGCGAGCAAAAAGTGGAGCGGCGCAAACCACCACCATCGAAAATGGTAGTCTTGCTGAGCCGGAGTTTCTCCTTGGCACACTCGAAAAACGCAAGGCGGCTCATGCTTCTGGACACGCGGTGGGTTCACACTGGACTCCATGTGGTGGCAGTGTGAACAACGTAGGGTTAGACAGACAGCTGCCACATCCGCTGAAGGATGATGACACCGCCACCGCTCGGCAACCGCCTTCATTTCTTTTTGGTGAGGGTATGTCGCGCATGTCAGACCGGATGCAGGTGGCGAGGAAGAAGAATTCGATGGAGGAATGGCACCCATCGCCATTGGGTGTGGTATCAGAGAAAAAGATCTTGGGTGATGGCGGCCCGCGTGGGAGCGCGTGCTTTACGTCAGGTGTGTTGGGCTCATGGAAGTCGAGCCCCCATCAGACGGGACGCGAAGACAGTTTATCATCAAAGTCGTCATGCTTCTCCAATATCCTTGGCCGGCGCACACTAGGTAGCGACCTGAACCTAGTTGCGCAGAATTCCCCTCCTTCGCATGATGGCTCCAGTTCGCTCGTGATGGTTCCACCGCCGCCACCGGGAGCAGGCATTCTAAAGACTGGCGGGGAGCGTGCAAGTCGCGGGTACAATGAAATGGCGCGCCCCTCCGCCAGTGCGCTGCGTAAAGACAGCGGATTGGGTCTCGGCAAGGACAACAGTAGCGAGCTGGAACCTTCAGCGAGGCGGAAAGGTCGAAGAGTCACCATTCTGATGGATTGAACCACCTCTCCGCCTGCTTCCGCTGCGGAAGCCGCGCCGAGGTCTTATATACTCCCTTTCTCTGACGCATACACACACACACACACAAACACGCACACACACACAAACACACACACACACACAAACACAAACACACACACACACACGGCATATCAACAGGAGAGACAAACCAGTTTATAGCGGAGAAGCTTCTCCACTATGAAATATTCCTGCCGCAAACGCAGATGGTGGTGGGGGATTAAATATAGCAGTGCGGTATTGCTGTGACTTCCCGGTTGGTTGCTCTGGTCGACTGTCTGCGCAGAGAAGATTCTCTTTAGTGCCACGCTGTTGCCGTTATGTGGGGCGGTGCGTGGTGGGCGAGGGCGTCAATAGTGTAGATACTTCGCAGGGACGGATAAGGGCAATGAAACAGGAGAGTGACCCGGATGTCGGATTGCATGACTGATAGATGTCATGGGGGACAGTTGACCCCAGGATTGGACGATTGCTATTGTCCTCATTGCTGGTATCATATATACGTATCGGCTAACCTTCTAGAAATGGATACAATTCCGCTTCCAATTGAACGGATGCGTATACGCAAGCACATAAATGTACCATTTGCGATAGGTTTTTCTCCCCCGTCATTCTACAATTACGAGGGGCAGCGGTTCTAGCTTCTGCTTCTACTGCTTTCACTGCAGCTGTTGCTGTTTTTTTTTTTTTTTTGCTTGTTTGCCTCTCTGTGTGTGTGTGTGTGTTTTCACTTTCATCGTGAAGTTGGTGGAGTGTCCAAGAAATGAGATATATATATATATATATATATATATATGCATGACGCAAAAGTACTTCAAGAAGCACTCATACACACACACACACACCTTTTATTTTTATTTTTGTGTTTGTAGCTGTCTTTCCTGGTCTACAGTGTGCGTGCGTGTAAATGTGCCTTTCTTTCGGACTGTCTCGTTGTATGTTCTCTACTTCCGCGGAGGCTGATGGTCGAACGAATGAAGAAGAGAGAAGGGGAACAGAAGAACAAAGGACAAAAAAGGTTCACGGGGGGTGGGGTGGGGTGGGGGGTAACGGTGATCATGTTCCTCTGCATGTTCCCGCTTGCTTGCGCGCTTTGCTGACATCTTTGTATGCATGCGTTTTTTTTTTGTTATTTCTCCTTTTCCTGGGCCTCAATTCATATTTACAAGCGTAGCACACATAACCCGGTCGTTGCGGCTGTTTTTGTAATTTTCATATTAGTATCATCGTCATCGTTGCTGTGGTCGTTGCAGCAACAAGTGCATACGCAAGAATACCCAAGTAACGAACAGACTGACGGGTGGGTGAGTGCAGGGTGGTGCTGCGTGTGTGTGTGTGTGTGTGTGTAATTATCGGCACAACGGAACCGCAAACACGGCGAGCGGTGGAGTGTGGGCCAAGAGAACGCGGAGGGAACACACGAGTTAGCGAGTGAGGGTGAGTGGTGGCGTTTGAACCAACGGAAGCCTGGAAGAGTCGGTTGCATCAAGAGAAGGAGAGAAAAGACTCAGTGCGACGTCGAGGGGCTGAGGGAGAGGGTCACGTAGCGGAAACGCGATCGTCATCATATCCAACCAACAGCAAGTAGTTATTACTGCTGCTCGAACTATTCTTTTTTTTTTTTTGTTGTTGTTGTTGTCTGTGGTGCGTGTTTGTTGCTCTGCCAGCGAGGGAGGGGGTTAGGGGGAGGCCACGAGTAGAAGGAGGATCAGGTAATTGGGTGCGGTCTCTTCGTTTTTTTTTTTTTCACGCGCAGAGAACTTATGGGTTGTAATAGCACAAGGGATTCTTCCGCAGGGGGGAACACAAACGGGTTGGGCACTCACAAGGGTGGGCTTGGGGGTGCGGCGGGGCACGGGGGCCGTGGTGCTGGTGGGGCGGCGTGTGACCCGCACTGGTCGACGTGTCATTTCTGCAGCAGGCGCATCCCCGAAAAGGAGTACAATGCGCACACCGTCATGTGTGACGAGCGTGAGGTGACGTGCTGGAACTCGTGGTGCCGCCAGATTGTGAAACAAGGCGGATTGCAGAAGCATCTTGAGGAGTGCGTCAAGAAGCAGCGTGCGCTGTGCTATAAGTGTGGCGCGGATGTGCTCGCTGCCGAGTTGCAGGCACACCGGGAAACATGTCAACCGAACCGATGTGCATCGTGCGGCGAGCTCTGCATCACGCGCATCATGAAGTGGTGCCCAGACAACTTTCTCACACGCGTAACTATCACAAACGGTCCATTTGCAAGGGAAGCACTCCGGAAGAAGCACATGAAACATCCAACTCCTGGTCTGGGGGAAGTCAGCTTTAATGTGGCACGGATGCAACTCTTGTGGCGCTGGATTAAAACCAAATCTATTATTGAAGAGACGGTATTTCGCGTAACGTTTAAGGAGATGGACCTCAAGAAGGAAGGATTCGCGATATTCAAGGCACTCGATAAGGTGAGTGATTCCCATGTGCTTGCACCAAAGCGCTCCCGCTCGATCCTACAGACCCCCATCGTGGCACCGGCCATCTCATCGCATTACTTTCCAGTGCGTGCGGGCGAGCATATTACCATTGAGGTGGTGCAGCGGCTCATTAAAGATATTAGAAGTCACGTGCTCTTGCCATACCCAGCCGCTTGGCGTGTTTTTACGGATGCGATGAATCATCTCAACACGATGCCAAATGTTGTGCGTCTTAGTCCCCCGCTTGGTGCTCGTGTGACAAACGGCCGCGTTAATCAGGGGTCAAAAGTTGTTGTTGTTGGTGATCTTCACGGACAGTTGGCGGACTTGCTTAATATCCTCAAGGACGGTGGCATGCCCAACGACGGCACCTATTACATCTTCAATGGTGATTTTGTCGACCGTGGCGCTTATGGTGTGGAGGTACTGCTTATTCTTTTTTCGCTGATGCTTGCGTGCCCCACCTACGTCACGCTGAACCGCGGCAATCATGAGTGTGACTACATGAACGAGGAGTATGGCTTTGACGTGGAGGTAAGCACCAAGTACGATCGAAACATGTTTCGCCTCATCCAACGCTGCTTCTGTGCGTTGCCACTCGCAACAATCATAGGGAAGAAGGTTTTTGTGGTGCATGGAGGTTTGCCACGTCGAAAGGGCGTGACGATTGAGGATATTTCTCGCATTCAACGCTTTCGACAGATTCCCATGCCGGACTACTCGCAACCGGAGGAGGATGAGATTTTTCAGGACATGCTCTGGTCGGATCCCGTTGAAGGGCTACAGGGATGGCGCGAGAGTCAACGTGGTGCAGGTGTAGAGTTTGGTGCTGACCTGACGAAGGAATTTCTGCGAAATAACGGGCTTGAGATCGTTATCCGTTCCCACGAGGAGTGCCTACGAGGCTACGAGGAGCACCACGAGGGGAAACTCATGACGGTGTTCTCTGCAAGCAACTACGATGGCCCCGAGACAAACCTTGGTAGCATTGCTGTGTTTGTTGGCGATAACCCCGAACCATCTTTTCACACTTACCAGATGACTGAAGAGGATATGGAGGTGCAGCAGCTGGTGGACCTTGGCGATACCTTCACGCCAACGCTAGGGAGGGCATCATCCTTCGCGGCACTGCAGCACACAAACCGCTCGATTTCACGACGTCGGGCAAAGGATGACGTGCTGCGTGTGTTACGTGAGCGCATATATCAGCGGCGGCATCGGCTCATGGCATATTTCACCAAACTCGATCGCACACGCAAAGGCTCTGTATGGAAAATAGAGTGGGCAGATGCGATGAGAAATGTGTTGAACATGGATCTTCCATGGTTTTTCTTGCGCAGCTACCTTGTTGCTGAGGACGAGAACAACCGCATTTGGTATTCACCATTCCTGGTGAAGTTTCATAACATGCTTCAGCCCCTGTGGTTGAATGACTGGGTTAGCAGCGCACGGTATCGACTGACACAGCAGCAGCGGGTGAACCACCGCTCACAGTACGTCGCCACAGCATTTAACAAGGAACTAGTCAGCTACAACGAATTCTGCTCTGTCATACGCGCTATTGACTACACCATGAGTGAGGCGCAGTTGTTCCAACTCTTTGTCTACTTTGACGAGGACGGCGATGGGCACATTGATGGCCCTAGATTTGTGCAGATGCTGGGCGAGGTGGGGGCGCACCCGGTGAACGACCCACTGCGGTGGGATCTCGAGGTGATGGAGCAGCTGCAGAGTGTCGTGATTCAGGGGCGCAGTCAGTTGACGTACCTCTTCCAGGTGAACCCCAAGGATCGTTCGCTACCAAAGGACCGGTTCATGTGGGGCCTCGAGCAACTCGGGCGTGGAATGCGAAAGCAGCTCACGCAGCAGCAGAAGGACAAGCTATACGAATACATGACAGAGCGGGCACCGCCTTCCGGCGTCATGTTCGAACAGTTCCTGTTAATGACGGCGGTGTTTGACACTGCCACAGTCCCACGATGGTCTGTTGTTGATCTCGCGGACATCAATGTTGTGACGTACTGCTTAAAGAATGTTAGCTTTACGTCGATGAGCAAGGAGTGAGGAGGAAAAACCAGAAGCAGGGGAGGGGGTAAATAGCGGAAAACCCGAGGCCCTCCACGCTCCTCCGGTGTCCCCGAGAAGAAAAAACACACGCACACACAAACAAACAACAACAAAAAAGGAAAGAATACGAGTTCCTGCATCGGAATTAGCGGAGGATGCAGGAGTACATATCAAGAAAAGGGGACGAGGGTATAGAAGTGAGTTATTGCGTGTGTGTTTCTGTGTGTATGTTTATGTGTGTGACTGAACGAGAGAGAGGGAGGGATATAGCGCCTGTGCCTGTATGGTATGTATATGTACGTATCCCGCATGTGTACACCCCCCCCCCCTCCTCCTCCTCCTCCTCCTCCTCCCTACCCCTGCCAGTGCTTTTATGACGTCGTTGGCTGGTGACGGATTTTATGCCAGTCGCGAAATTAAATGAATGCACACACACGATGACGTTGCCGGCGCCACGGCACATCATCGTGTCTGTGCATCCATTTAATTTCGCGGTGCGGGGGCGAGAGTTCCTGGCAGCGGCAAAAACAAAAGTAACAGCTATACATGAAAGCGGAACCAAAATACAAGTATATATATATATATATATATATATGTTTGTGTGTGTGTGTGCGTGAAGGAGGCAAACATTTCTCCCCCCCCCTTTCATGTTGCTTTGTTTGCCTCTTCTCCCCCACCCCACACGGTTGCTGTTCATCTTCCCTCATAGCTGCATCGGTTTTCATTGCACCACTCACCATCAGTTTTCACGACCCGCACAGCTGCTGCACGTCATAACGTTTTTTTTTTTTTCCTCTACTCTTTTCTTTTTGTTTTTCTGAGGGGTTGAGGGGGAAGGAACCTCTGGGCTTACGCATGTTGGCACGCCTTTTTTCTTTTATATATTTTTCTCTCCGCTTCATGGGGAAGCAACGTTGACGGTGTTTGGGGTCGCGTGCGGAATGAAAGGCGTGAGGAGGCAGGGCGGGGGGTATCGGTGTTCTGCGCACAGATGCACGTTCACATGCCTGCGCATGTATATTTCCCCCCTCCAATGGCTCTGCCCGTATGTTGACATGCACGCACACATGCAGGAGTAAAGGAAAAAAAAAAAAGAAATAAAAGGAAAAAAATACAGCAAGATGAAACAAGAGTGAAGGGAGTTTTTTTTTTTCTTTCTTTTTTGGGCGGAGGAAGCGGGGGGTTAGGGAAGGAAGACGAAGCATGAGTAAAGGGTGTGGGGATTGCCGCGGGAGAGACGTCAGTTCGGGTGGCGGTGCGACGCAGCGAGGGGTGCAGAGGATGGAGCCAAGTGCATGCGGGAGAATATCCTGCGGGGCCATTACCAACGCACTCGCGTTCCTCCCCCCTCTGCCCCCGAGAGGCGCAACTCTTCGTTTAGGGTTAAAAACAATTTATTTTTCTTTTAATTCTCGTTGTTTGGCACCCCACCCTCCTCAGTAGAATTTCCACCTGCGTCTCTTTTCATCTCTCACTCTCCTTCACTGCCCCACTTCACTTCACTTCACTCCGTCTATTGACGCTGTCGCTTCAACGCATGGCGCTTACAGGCGTCCCACCCGTTGCCTCCTCCCGTTAGTCTCCGGTGGCAGCGGCGCCGTGCATTGTGGGTGTACGTTCCTTTTTTCATTACAGTCTCTCTGAAAACGCACACACACATACATACATATATATATATATATATACTATTATGTGCAGGCCTTCTTTCTTTATCTTTTTTTCTTCTCTATCCTTGTACCTGTTTCTGTTTCTCTGTGTGCGCCCCTTCTCCCACGCCCATCTCGTTGCTCTACTGCACGCCTTCTATTTTTTCCCCTACGTCAAATTTCACATCATTGCATTTCGGTCATGTTCTTTTCTTCTACTGCTTCTTGTAATCTAAAAAAAAAAAAAACTAAACACACGCGTGTATTTGATCTGGTTTCTGCATGATTGAACAGTAACCACGCTAGGTTGACACAAGAAGCATGCTCGCACGACGCTCACTCATGGCGACATTTACCGCCGCGGTACAACCACCGTTGCGGCAGCAGCGCCGCTACGACCACGACCGCTGGTACGGCCACGCGATGGAGCTTGACAGCCACAACTACAAATTTACTGGGGAGCCGCCAAGCTGGATGCGGTCACGTGAGCGCACGGAAGAGGAGACAAATTTTGCGAAATCCGTCCTGCCACATGTGGACTTTGCAAGCAGCTACGAATGTCTACTTTTCGACGCAGACCGGTTGAACGGTCATCTAAACCGAAAAGAGTTCGGAAACGAGGTGCGCTTCCGTCTTGAGAAACAATCGAACACCGTCGCCCGTGCACAGCAGCTCATAAAAGAAAAGAAGGACTTGACGGACATCCGCGTCGAGAACACGATGATTGCCCGAATCTTTGACGAGGAGCATGTGCAGGCAGAGATGAAGTACGTGAAGTGTATCCGTGCCAACGAGCTCGCGGAGGACAACCGCCTCGATATTCTTCCAGGTGGTTCCCCCAACTCGCTGCGTGAGAAGACACGCTGGAATGTTAACACCGAGCTGCACCCCGCCGATCGCGCAGAGATAGGCTCCCGTCTCACCGCGTGGCTGCCGGAGAAGTACCATATTCTTTACTTTGATGACTTTCAAACCGTCGCCGCAAACGATACGGATGCGCGACGCGAGATGCTTAGCATTGTGCAGAACGTGGAGAAGGAATACACCGCGGAGGCACAGGCAGGCAACTATGTGGGAGATCTTAAGGAGGTTGTACAAGAACTTCTTGACGAGGTGGATCCATCGCGCCATATCACGAAGGAGGCAATCAAGAATTGCAGCGATTTGAACCAGTTGGAGGAGTGGTCCCGTGTGGTCCACGAGTACAGCGGTGACGAGCGCATCCTCGATATCTACGCCCGTGCAGCGGAACTCACAAATAATGCGGACCACAAAAACCTTGTGCAGAAGATGCGGGAGTGGCGGAAGCTGGCGAACACGATTTAGAGCTTGGAGATATGAGTCCTTTTTGGCGCTGCTGACCATGAAAAGAGTGGTGCAACACATGCATGTCTCTCCGTTTGTATGTATTTGTGTGTGTGTGTGCATTCGGTGAGGGATGAAAGTATAGGGAGAGGGGTGGATGGAATGCGGAATAGACGAAGCATGAGTAGGGGGGGGGGGAATGAATGGAACTGAAAGACCAAGTAAGTGAATTGCGCACAGCTCCTCTACCCCATTCATGAAAAAAACAAAGAAACAACAAGAACCAAATTCAGCGATGTTACATTCGTTGTTGTTGTTGTTGTTTCTGCAGTCGTGGTTCGTCGTCGTCGTTGATAAGAGGGGAGATCAAGGTGCGTTGCGAGTGAGTGGGGCAGCAGGGATGCTAAGAAAACGCAAAAAAAAAATTAGGAGAAAAGGATCCACGGGTATTTGTTCTCTTGTTATTGCTTTAGCACTGAAACGATGTCTATTTATTATGTCCATCTGTGAATGAGAACAGTGTAGAACAGAGTAGCAGTAGGAATGATGATACTAATGGACAGGGAGGTGGTGGGAGGGTGAGGGGGGAAAAACGGGATGCACACGTCACGGTGTGCATACTCGTATGTGCGTGTGTGTGCAAGTGCGGCGACGTGGAATCATGAGGGGTGTCCTGTTTTGGTGCGCAGTTTTTTTTACTGCTATTCAGGCGTTTTTTTTTTTCTTCTATTTATTCTTTTCGACACCCCGCTCTTCTCTCCATCCCCTTACAATTTGGTCTCTTCCCATTAGCGGCGCCGCTCGGCTGTGGTGCCTTGTTTTGACAGCGACATGTCGGACGTGTTTTATCTGGACATACCGCGAGCCCAAGGATCATGGGGAAGGTACCATCCAGCACCACTCGCACGCAATGCAGCGCCACCACAGCCACCACCGGCAACCGGGTGCCACCGTGCGTTGATGGGCGAAGGTGTCGGCCAGCATGCACTGCGACTGGTGGTTGGTGTCGTATTTGCTGGTTGCGTGCTTTCTCTTGCGACGCGGCTGCGGCGGTATCTCTCGGCGCGCATGTATCATGGCCACACGCGGTTCCGCCACTCTATTTATCGTCGTCGTGTCTATCGTGCGGGCATGTACGGCATTCCACGTGCCCATGGTGATCGCATTGCCCTCGGTGAAGAGGGCGAAAAACAGTCTGAATGCAGTCCTCTCACAGTCGAAGAAAACGGCACCGGGCATTTAAATGAGAACCATCACGGCAATAATTTGGGTGAGAATATGAAGGACGCCAGTAACGCATGCTCTGGGGAGGGAGGGGATGATGAGAAGAAGAAGTGCAGCAAGAGTGGAAGGAGCAGCAGCAGTGCGTCATCATCTTCTTCCCTCTCCTCTTCGTTGTCATTATCGCTGGATTCCTCCCATGTATTCTTCACAAACGCGGGTGAACGTTACCGACGGGTAGCACGGCTTGGGCGTGGTGGGTTTGGCACCGTCTTTAAGTGCATGAGTCTCAGTACTGGACAGATTGTCGCCGTGAAGGAGGTGCGCCTCTCTGGAGCACAGGTAGGGAACGGTACTGAGGGCACTAACACAGATGAACTTCGCGCCGAGTTTGAGCTGCTCTCGCGCATTGATCACCCTAATGTCATACGCCTTATTGGCTACCATGTTGGGCGGCGGCACGCGCGCCTGTTTCTGGAGTGGGCCGCCGGCGGTTCACTACGCGACACGATCAGACACATTGGCGCCTCTTCAAAGGGAGATGGACTGCATGAAGATCTTGTTCGTTCATATGTGCAACAGATACTGTCAGCGCTACAGTACCTGCACGAGCATGGCATCATTCACCGTGACCTTAAACCGCAGAATATGCTGGTTGATCATGCAGGTGTGCTACGTGTGACGGATTTCGGTCTCAGTCGTCTGCTCGCGGACGGGGCATCTGTTCTGGAGACTTCTGCCGCAGGTACACCCCGCTATATGGCACCGGAGACGGTCAAGAATGGCTGCTTCTCTTGTGGAAGTGACCTTTGGGCGGTGGGAGCGACCATGTCCGAGCTCCTGACAGGCAAATTGCCCTGGTCACACCTGCAGCCTGCTGTATCTCAGCAGATGCCTTCGTTGCTCTACCATATCTACAGCTTCCCAGAAGAGCATCCCGTCATCCCGTCGCACATCAGTCATTCAGGGAAGGATTTTATGGAGCGCTGCTTTAGGCTGAACCCGAAGGACCGGGGAACGGCGTCGAGCCTCCTGCAGCACCCCTTTTTCAAACAAGCGAGATAAGTTTAGCTGCCACACTGTTTTGATTACTATTATTATTGTTGTTGTTGTTCCTGCTGCTATTCTACCTTCTGTTGGTCTGCGTGTTTGATTGTTTTTTTTTTTTTTTTACGGATCGCTCTTTGAAGCTGTATCGCTGCAGACCGCATATCTGGTGTGTTTGGTGAATTGGAGGTTATATATATATATATATATAAGTACACCATGCTGCTGCACGACGCATCATTTTTTCCACCACAACAGCGTCTTTCTTTTTTCTCAATTTAAAAAAAAAAGAACTATTCTTGATAATATCTTCATCAATCAAAAGGCTCACATATAGTGTATACGTCTTTGCAATATATATATATATATATAGCAACAGAAGAGCTCAGGAGATCGGTGTGTGTGTGTCAATGCAAGCCTCCCAAAAGTCCCTCTGCGCATCAATCGAGAACGCCTTCACCTTTTGGTTTGACCGAGATGTCCGCTTTGACATCCCAAGCGGTGATCTCGAGGTGCAGAAGGCGTGTGGTGAAATTCTCCTAGCGACACTTCGTCCAGTGGAGGACACCAAAGGTAACAATGGTGAGGAAGGCGTTCTCTTTGTGACAAATCTACGCTGTATGTGGCACAGCGCTCGCAACAGGCGCAAGAACCTGAGCATTGGTTACTACGGCGTCCAGGGTATTGATGTAAAGCAGGCTAACTCGCTGCTGTGTGGCACCACCGAGGCAATTTACATCATTGCACGGCTCTCCCACACGCGTTTCGAGTTCGTCTTCACGTACCTGGGAGCCGGCTCCCGCCTCTTCTCCACCGTGCCGGCGGTGTGGCGCGCGTACGATGCGAGCCGAACCTGTCGTGAGCTAAGGCTTCGAAGCTCAATAATTCGTGATGGGGAGCTTATCTTGCTCCCTGGTGAACAGTTGTTCACACGCCAGAAAGGCGTCAGCAGCGTTAGCCAGGAGCAGGGAAACATTGGTACGCTTTTCACGACGAATATGCGCATTGCCTGGTGTGCCCAGCACGAGCCAGAGCTCAACGTGTCGATCCCGTTCCTGCAGTTAATAGCACTCCGCATACGGTCAACGAAGTTTGGTCTGGCGCTTGTTTTAGAAACATCCAAGTACTCGGGCAATTTCCTTCTTGGTTTCCGTGTGGATCCCATTTCGCGGCTGCAGGAGTTATTCAAGGAGTCCGCAGCGTTGTGGAAGGCATGGGTCGCGCATCCCATCCTTGGTATCGCTGTGGTGTTGCAGGACATCCCAAATGATGAGCAATACGAGAAGGAATGTGACATGTTCCCATCATCATCATCGCCAGGGCCATCTGAACTGTTCAAGCCCTCCCTGCAAGATGGTGAGAACGTCGTGCAGGAGGTAAAGACCGATGCTTTCGCCGCGTACTACGCGGATATGGGACAGAAGGGTTGCGACAGGCGACCCGAGTACGACACCTCGATTGGCCTCGCCGTCGAGAAGCTCCGCAGTGGTGTGACCCTGCAAGACTTGTGGACCATCACAACATGAAGTGCAAAAGTTTGACGTGGATCGTCATTTTATGCGCTACTTTTACTTTTTAGCATCTTTTTGTTGCAGTTTCTTTTCCTTCACCCCTCCCTCGTTCCTTCTTTCTCGTTGCAGTTTCAAAAGTCTTGGGGGTTGTGCAAGGATCAGCGGTGGTCTGACGCATGTCTCGGACTCCCTTCTGCAGTCGCTCCCCTCGAGGGGGGTTGATTTTTGTCTCAGGATGACATTATCGTCCAACATGTTTCTCACCCATGAATCTTCCCCTTGTATATATGTATATTATTATTATTATTATTGTTATTATTTTTTTTTTTTCGTTTTTGTTGTTTGCTGCAGTCCGCCAGACGCGCTGCGCTAGTTGCTGCGTTGAAGAGGTGGTGGGTGGTGGGGGGGGTGGGGGTGAAAAAGAACGGCAGGTATTTTCTGCAATTAGCGTTTACAGCACTCCTGTAGACGCTCCTGGAAGAACCACAGGAGGTGGCAACAGCTGCAAAAGGAAGTCGTTGAAGTATCTTTAGTAGGTTTAGAATGCAGGTGTACGTGAAGCACCGCGGAAGGTTTCTCCTCCTCTCCCTTTGGAGTGGGTTCACGTGCATCGCGATGTTTTGGCTTATTGTCCGCCGCTCTGGATTTGGCACCACCTACAGTCGCTGCACCTACCTTGTGATGTGGGGTGAGTACAAGCAGCTCCTCGAGCCTGGAACATTCCCAAGTAATGACTTCCTGCCACCGCACCTGCGCCTCGACCGCCGCTCCTATCTTGACCTCTCAGAAACGGAAATCGCGCTTCCACCTGTTATTGACGTCAGCATCACAGAACGTGACCAGGTGCAAAACTTGGAGTCCGTGTTGCCAACATCGCAGCGCACGGACATGCATGTGCAGTTCGGCCCGCTGCGGACGCAGACAATTGTAATGACGGGTGGGGCAAATGAGCGGTATGTGCGGCGGCGGCTCGGTCTCTCGCCGATTGATCGTGAGCGTCTGCAGCAGGAGGGGAGAGAGTAAGGAGCGCCGGCAGTGCCGCGACACACTAGTGGAGAGGGCGTTTTGAGTGATGATGATGATGATGGAGGGAGAAAAGGTGGGCCTCTTCTGTTTCTTTTCTCAATACTGCCATCTTTCCAGTGTGCTTTTTCCCCTCACTCCATTGCCTAGAATGCGCGCAGCTCAACCCACCACTTTCTTTTTTCCTCTTTGTTTTCTCCACACACTCACCATTATTCGCGCGTGCGTCAGTACATACACCCCTTTCAGGGTGGTGCCTCGGTCGTGAAGGTGGGTTCACTGCAGCAACGGCGGGCAGTAGTGGAGTCTATCTGAAGTCCTGCGCATCCGGCGAAAGCATTTATCATCCTGTTCGTTCTTTTTTCGAGACGCAGCGGCATCGAGGAACTAAACCAAAAAATCCCCCGGAAAGGAAAACAAACGAAAAAAAAAAAGAGGGAGATTTGGAACGAGTATTTCGAAGGCTGAGAGGTTATGTTCGCCTCGGTTGGTGTCTCCGAGGAGCAGGTGTTTGGCGACCTCTATGTCGCATGGTTGAAGGACACTGGTGAGAAAAACACGAATGACTCACTTAAGCTCTTCCGAGAGGTGATGGAACGCGGCATTGGCAACCGACAGATCGTCCTGCGCAAGGAGCGCCTCGGTGCCAATGTAACGGCGAGCCTTGCGGCGCTGCTCCATCGCTCCCCACTGACGCGCCTCGACCTGCACGGCAACACGTTACGTGACAGCGGCTGTGAAATGATCTCGCATCTTATGCGGGACATGTCAAACTTGGTCTACCTCGACCTTGGCGCAAATGACATTGGGTCGCTGGGCATCCAGGCACTAAGTAACGTTGTGGCTTCGCATGCGAAGCTGCAGACCCTCATTTTGGGTTCATCTCAGCATGACGCTTACGCAAACTGCATCAACGCCACAAGCGCCACAATCCTTTTGGAGGGATGTATACGAAGCCACACACTGCGACATCTCGACCTGAGCGGCAGCATGATTGGTACCAACAATGTAGGTGTTGTTGGCGTGAGGATGAGCGACACAAGAGGAGGGTATAATGTGGGGCCTCCTTCGAGGCGTGGTAATCGACCAGGTTCCAAATGCTCAAACAGCTCTCGGTCACTATCCTCAACAACGGGATCATTGAACGCCCGAGCAATTTCGGCCACCAAGAACAGCAACGGAGGGAATAGTAACATTGGTTTTCAAAGTTGTCCAGTGGATGTGCTTACAGAATTGATCCGCTCGTCGTCGACACTCACAACACTGAAGCTACGGGAGGTTCATCTCACCACAAATGAGGCGTTGCAAATCATTTACGCCGCCGCACAGAGCTCTAGTTTTGCATTCATTGATCTGTCAGGGAACGCGCTTACCGGGGAGGTTGGCGACGCGTTCGGGGATCTCATTCGCGGTCGTGCTACGATGCAAAATCCCTCCGCATTACACACCATTCTGCTTAGCAACAACCCAATAATGGTGCCCCACAGTGGTATGCCTCCACCACGGCTTTTTTCATCCCTTTCCAGCGATTTCATGATTGTGCGCCTGCATGTGGATAGATGTGGCATTGACGATGCCGCGATGAAGTCGCTGTGTCACTCGTTGGTTACCAATGGAGCTCTGCAGTCCTTGCACTTGAAAGATAATGCGATCACTGAGACTGGTGCTGTCATGCTGGCCTCTGCGCTGTGCCGGCATATGCTTCTTCAAGATGTCTCGCTGGAGGGCAATATGCTGAGGGATGAGGGCGTTTGCGCCTTTGCAGAGATGTTGAAATCGAACAACACGTTGCTTTCTCTCAATCTTACGCACACGTGGATGGGTGAACGGGGTGTTGTGGCTCTCGGTGTTTCGCTTGTGGAGAACAAGACGTTGCAGCGGCTCCATATTGGGGATAACCACTTCACTCATGACGCCGGAGACGCTTTTGCTGCTCTGTTAGAAAGCAACCGTTACTTGCTGCGGTGTGGGCTTCGAGGGAACAGCATTGTGCACCATACGATACTGCGTGTGGAGAAGATCACTGCACGAAACCGTGAAGCGTATCGCAATATCAAAAGGTCGGAGCTTGAGAAGGATGTCATACGGCTGCATTACCAGATGTATAAACTTGATGAGGCCCGCACTGAGCTTGATAATTTGCTGCAGAAAAAGTTGGAGTTGGGGCGTGCGATGGAAGCATTTGAGTTGCAGTTCAAACAGGACAAGTCGGACTTTGCCAGACGGGAGAGGGAGCTGCGTGAGATGCTTGAGAGCTGTGCCACACAAGAAGAACGTTGTGTGGCGGAAAAGGCTCGCCTCAACAAGGAGCTGGAAGATGCACTGCAGCAAATGGAGGCGGACACGGAGATCATGAAGGAGCGCCTTGAGGCGGAGTCGGCGGTGCGTGAAAAGGTGGAGGAGGAGCACCGCCAACTCAAAGCGCAGCTCACCGACATGTCAGAAAATGGCCCACAGCGCGAGGCAGCTAAGCGGGAGAAGCTGCAGGAACTCAACGAGGATGGCAACCGATGGAAGTCTCAGCGTAAAGAGTACCGAAGCACCATTACGGAATTGCAAGCGGTTGTCAATCAGTTAAGGGAGAAGGCCAATCTCTCGGCGAAAAAGCAAGGGAAAAAG
Organism: Trypanosoma platydactyli; assembly: GCA_030849675.1. NCBI lineage: Eukaryota > Euglenozoa > Kinetoplastea > Trypanosomatida > Trypanosomatidae > Trypanosoma > Trypanosoma platydactyli. The sequence continues at coordinate 23,847 of JASANU010000871.1, forward strand.
CAAGGGAAGAAGAAGTGAATGTGTGGTCTCTGCATCGGTTGTCTCTGTGTCTGTGCCAATGCAGTGGCAGAAAACCGAAAGAAGACACATGCCCGAGGCGCACTCCTCTAGATGTATAGCTGAAACATGTTACCGCTGTGGAGAGCAGCAAGAACAAACTGCAACAAAGCAGCAACACTCGAGAGATGGAAAGAATGAAAGAAAAGGGAAAAAAAAAGGGAGGGAAGAATGGTGTGTGGTGTGATGCCTCAACTCTTCATTTCACGGGTGTCATGTGGGGGCCCATTGCTGGACTTGAGGTGTGCTATGCGTTTTCCTCTTTTTTTTTTTTTCTTCTTCTTTCTGGGTTTGTTTTTTGTTTCGCTTTTCTTCTCCCATTCCCCTCCCCCATTGCTTTTCCGCCTCATGCTCTGAATCATCACTTCTGCGATAGAAGCGGATTGAGCAAACAAACACGTGATTAGTAGCAGCGAGTAGTAAGGCGTAGGAGGAAGAAGACGAAGAGCAGTAAACAAGGCGCACAGACAGGCTGGAAGGTGTGTGTGTGTGTGTGTGTGAAGCAATACACGATCTAACAGAAACAGAGATGGTGGGTCTAAACCTCAAGCTTGATGTTAAATTCTCCAACTACAAGGAGTTCTACATCTTTTACATGGCAAAGCACATGAAGCAAACAACGCGGCGTCTTCACGTACTCGGCACTTTGCTTGCTGCTGGCCTTTTGATCGCTTCTGTTATAAAGGGCGGATCGATTCCATTTGCCATTTCTGCACCGCTCATCGGGTACGGCATTGCTTGGGGTGGGGACATTGCGGTTGAACGCATCACACCAACATCGTTTCGCCACCCCTGGTGGTCGTTTCGGGCGAATATGCAGCTCGTGAAGGAAGTGCTACGTGGGGACCAGTCCGTCTAAGCGGATTGGCCTGGGAGTTACCACCACTATCACTACCAGCAGCGGCAGTATGTTCTGCCCCATCGCTTCTCTCGTTTTGTCACCTCTTTTTTTTTTCTCTGGTGATAGAATCCATTGTTTTTTCTACTCCTTTATATGCAATGCATTAAACTTTTCTCTTTTTTTTTTCTTTTTATCATCCCCTATTGCTATATGTACATAAATATATGCTGGTGCGTGTGCGTGTATGTGCGTATTCATACATGTATATATATATATATATATATATGCAGGAGGAAACAAAAGAACAATGAAGGGGGGGTGGGTGGAGCACTCCAAGACACTAGACTTATTTGGGGTGAAGTGGGTGTGGGATACAATAATGAGGGGAGAAACAAGAATATCACCGCTGAAGCGTCTGAGAGCCAGGTGAAGGTGATGAATATGCATACACACGTACACACCCGCGTTCATATTGATATTATATATATATATATATATATATATATATATATGAAGAGGGAAGACTGACGGGAGGAAGCGTTCTCTTCCTCAGCCACTTGCCATGGTGTCGCTTTGAACCCCATGCCCGTTCTTTCTTTCCTGCTTTGCATTTCACTTTGTTACGATTTCTTGAACTGCATGGGGGGGGGGTGTTGGGTGTCCGCGTGTCGAGAATGCCCCATTTTTTTTCTTATCTTTTTTTCATTTGTGCAGGTTTCTATTGTAAACAGCGTATTTTGGAATTGCGTGAGGGGGTATTGATGGTAAGAAGTTGTGGAGAGAGAAAGAGAGATGGCGTGTGTGTGGTGCCGACAATCGCATTGTGTTCGATACCTTCTCTCCCTGTCTCTCTCTTCTCCCTCCTCCTTTTCGTTTTGTGTGGTTGTGTGTGCGGGTAGATCACTGCATCAATTCTCATTGCTTCTTTACCCTTCATGCCGTGTTGCATTCAACTTTGTTTTGTGTTTGTTGTTTTGAAGGATGGAAAGCGGGTCTGCGTTCATCACTCCCTCCACTTTGTGTTCTTCCTCGCCGTAGCATGGGGGGAACGAAGAAGGTTCAACAGAAGCTCTCGTCTCAAGGCTCAAGAAGTAGCGTCGTCGTGCCATCTGGTGACAACGATGTCTCTTCGGGCTGCTCCTCCGATGAAGGATCCCCGCGGCGTCGACTCGAACTGGAGGACGAGAGCAGCCAAACCGTATTGATTGACCCCAGCAATGGTGCTCCTGTTTCTGTGAGTGATGTGCGCTACGATCCGGGTGATCACACGGTTTCTTTGCCACAGAATGCAACCTCAAGCCACATGATAGCACTGCCACGGACTTTGCTGAACCATCTCGTCACCACATTAGTTTCCACTGCGACTATCAAAAAGGAGGGAGACAACATCAAAACGAGTGACGACGTTGGTGCCAGCGAGCGGATGGGGTGGAGAGGGTCGGATGGGGTGGACTGGTCGAGGTCTCCTTCCGCTGCCTTGGCTAGCACGGGTGTATCTGACGCTTCGCCGGACATGTTTTTACAGATGCCTACCGCCACTGGGACTGCGGGAAATGGTCAGAGTGTTGCCTCGCTTCGTCCAGGGTGTGAGTTTGTGCGGCTTCCGCACCCACGCCACGGTGAGCCTGCACTTTTCTTGTGTGCACCACCCATAGATGGAGTGGAAACAAACAATGTTGGAGGAAAAGACGACAGTCATGGTGTGAGTGAACCGGTAGATTCGGTTGTGTTGTACGAGGTGCAGTCGCAGATGCCACCCAGTGGCTTTGGTCAGACCTGGTTCGTTGGCAACCTCGTGGAGCCAAATGAGGAGCTTCTCGTCGTTACACCATTTGATGTCACATTCTTTGCATTGCGGCAGATGGCGACCCACAGAATGAAGGAAAAATTTGTATCCGCAGAGGACCTCTTTATGAGCACGAGTGGCGGGGACTGTCGGTGGCCAGGGTGGAGCGTGGCGCAGGCACAATGTCCCTCGCTGGTCCCTGTTCTGGAGAAAATGAAGTCTGACGCGGTACTCTCCCGCATTTCTGATGTTAGGTGTGCCGGGGATGAAAAGTACTACCGCTTCAGTGAAGAAAAAATGGGTGCATGGTTGCAGGGAAAAATGCACCGTGTGATGAACTGCCCTGCCATGCACGCTTTGTTGCAGCTTTCACCTGCGGATGGCGGATCGCCGCCTGTGGTACCAATTCCGCATGCTTTCGGCGTGGTGGCAGAATATGTGGTGGATGATCTTATCGCCACAGCAGCGCGGCTTTGTGGGGCGCCGGATGCCGGTAGTTAACTAACAATACGGCTGCGGGTGGATAAGGACTCGATACGCAACGGCACGAGGGTCATGTGAGCGTGAGGTGTAGGGGGGTGGGGTGAGGGAAGGGAAGGGCTAGCGGTGTCAGGATAGGGGGCGAGCAGTGAGTGCGAGGCGGCGAAAGATTGTGGTGGAAGATGGCAGGTGATGGGTATTTCCGCTATGATGATGATGATGATGATGATGAATTAATGAACCAATTTATTTATTCTCACTTCCAAAACCATTACAGCCTGTATTGACACTTTAAAGAATTTCCCTTCTGATCGATATGGTGGTTATGCAGGGGTACATGATATGCATGCATGTGTTTACCCGTACTTTTGTGCTTGTGGTTATGTTTTCTGCAATGTGTGGTGCTCGTTTTTCCATAGTTCAGGCCTCTTTTATTGAATTAGTTCTATAGCGATGTTGCGTGCGTCCCGCCCACGATACCTGCACACCTCTCCCCTGCTTCGCGTCTGGGCGGCAGAGGAGGATGATAGGAATGCACCGCCAACGACGTTCAAGAATGTCAAACCTGGTCGCCTGCTGCGTCTTTGGCGGCAGATACGTCAGCGCTCGTGGGTCGCCTTCACGTGGGACGAGGAGTGGACCAGCCCAGGCGGTGAGGGATATTTGCATCAGCAGCGACTTGAACAGGTATGTTTTGCACCACTTTCGGCGTACGGCATGGTTCCGGGTTCGTACTGCGATCCGCTTCTGTACAACACGAAGCACACATCACCGTTCCGCTGGCACGTCGCGAATACTGCGTCTGACATTGTGGGCCACTGGTACATGGAGGCGGACGAGATCTTTCGCGTCAAAGACTGGCAACCAAAGAACCCAGACGACCCAACCGAAATGTTTCCCCGACCGCCTCAACAGATCCTCAAGTGGGACGAGACGGTTGATGAACACGGCAACCGAACATTCCGCTACAAGTACCGCTATGACTTTATGGGGCCGACGGGCATGTGGGAGGCGTACCCGCGCTATCCATTTTCGCATCTGTACCTTAATGGACAGGATCACCATGGTCGAGCTGAAGGCTACGGCTTCAAGCAGGGCCACTTGCTGCGCTGCAGCGAGGAGGAAGAGGAGGTCCTGCGCCGCATCATGGAAGAGGAAGACAAGGAATGGGAAATGGTGAAACGCACGGAGGTGGTTCAGGAGCCATGGTCATACCCGGGGAAAATCCGTCCGCAGGACTTCAAGGGGGCTGTGGAGCGTGCCAAGGCGCGGTTCAGGGAGCAAATCAAACACGGGAAGGAAACCGACCCCAGCGAGGACCCCGACTACGATTTGGTGCAGGCGGGAGAGTACGTTGAGCCGCGGGATGGCCCACGGGCTGAGTGGCGGCATCTCTGGACATCGAACCGCCCCAAGGGCGAGCCGTTGCCATATCAGGTGACCTTCAATGACGGTGTTACGTTTGAGGATAATGAAGGGCGGCCGCCTGTGCACCCGGCAAGTCATTACGAGGATACGCCGAAGGAGGCACCGTACAAGCGTTATGTGGAGCAGGACACGTTAGAGGAGGAAGAAAAACAAAAGAAGCTTAAGGAGTCCTGGGATGAGTCCTTCAAGGAGTCAATGTCGAAACATGACAAGATGTTCGGCGGAGGTGCAAATGCGACAACGGGAACAACAGCTAAGGCAGCGAAAAATTACTCCACTAGCCAAGGTGAGCATAGCCCCTCGGGAGCCCGTAATTCTGGCAAGCCCCCTCCACGTTCTTCTCCATCTTCACCTCCAGCTTCTGGTGGTGGTGCAGGGGTGCCTGACGAGAAGAAGTAGTGGTAACATATTGCATGAGAAGTGGGATATATTGTCGGGGTGCGGGGGAAACTCGGGGGAATATGGAGTGATGCGACGATGAAAGGGACAAAAAACGGACAAAGAAAAACTAGATGACTGCCCGGAGGGAAACAGTGGAGAAGGAGGAAGTGCATGAGTGAGTAAGGGTTATACATATCTGGACTTGTCTGCAGTGCGCGTGCGTGTGTGTGCGTTTGTACGAAAATAAAAGTGCATGTGAAACACAAAGAGAAAGAAAGAGGGAGGGAAGAAGAGGATACCGGGCGAGGGTGAGTGGATGGAGCGAAGGGGAAGAAGGGATGGCGGCACCTCATTTCATCTTCCTCTTCCTCCCTCTCTCTCTCTCTTTAATTAGTAGTGGTGGGGGCGTGCGAGTCAATTATATCTTTCTTTTCCAGCGCAGCCGCAGCCTCCTCCCGAGAGGAGGGTTTGAGATGGGGTGGGGGGTAGGTGGTGGCGGTCGCTCCTTGCCTGCCTTCTCGGGATATATATATATATATATATATATCGGTCTGCACTCATTAGTTGCAGATAACGACATCTTTTTCATCTCATCACTCACCATTTCATCCGCACGGATTCATTGTAGGTACAAGCCCCCCCCTCCTCTGCTCTGTTTTTGTTTATGCGGTTAGTCTTTTCGTGTTTTACGGCCACACGAAAAGCAGTCAAAAAAAACTAACGAAGGAAGGAGGACGGGGAAGAGTTTTTTTTTTTTCTTCAGCCGTACATAGTTTTCTCCACCCTTTTTGGTGAGGAGCAGCAGGTAACGCAGTGCGGGAAGGTGAGGTGAGACGGGGGACTCTGTGAAATGGTCCGCCAGTGCGGCATTGGAGATATTGAACACTCGCAGTGTGATGGGGGGTATAGGTTTTCGCCTTCTGCCTCGGCTGCCTTCTGGCTGACGGGCGTGGCTCCCGTGCCTATCGAGCGCTTGCGGGACAGCGATGCACGGGAGGAGGGTAAATTGCAGGAGGGGGAGAATGCAGTCCTGCGCTGGCGAGCCACAGGAAGGGGTATCAGCAGCGACGTAGAGGGTTCGCCAAAGACGCCCGAAAGGGTGATGTGGTTCATCGGGGATGTTGGAGCAAATGGAAGAAAGTCTAATACTAAACACAACACGAACCTGCAGTCGATGCCATCATCATCGTCCCCAGCCGACGTGCGTGCCTGCATCAGTGATGAGACCGTCATGTGCAACTTGGTGCCGATGCTGCCGCGCACACATGCCGAGTATGGGTTCGTTTCGCAAATCGTGCCCTGCACATTATGGCCACCGCCACCGGCCGATACCAAAGGCGAACACGTGACGCCCATCGTGGGCTGCCTGCAGCAGGCGGCTAACTTGGCTTCCCGTCTGCACCACGATTCAATACGATCGTCTTCTTCTATCCCTTTTTCTTCACCAGATTTGCCAGGTGCGCTTGTCGAGTGGGTCACGGGCAGCGTTGGGTACACTACCGACACCGAGGGACTGTGGGAAGAGCAACGCGTTGTGGCGGAGCGGTACTACCACCTGCCACCACTTCTAGAGGAAGGTGATAATGGTACTGGTGAATACCGTGTGACACCTTCCACATTCCCACCGACGCTGAAGGGAGCAGTGATAGAGCAGCTGCGCCGGTTTCGCCATGTATATCAGCTCAATGATGTAAAACCGTCCTGTGGCGGGGTGGGGTGGGTGCCACGCTTCGCACGATTGGTAGATGTGACTAAAGATTCTGCGGAGGAGCTGGAGAAGCTCGTCGCCAAGCAATCGGCAGGCGCCAATAGTGCGGACCTTATTTCCACATTTGATTCATTGCTTGACGAGATTATTCTTGTTGGTATTATGCCGTCTGGTCAGTCACACCGTCTGTCGCTCTTGTGTCCATCTGAAGTGTACCGCATGCTCACAAGGCAGGAGAAGCGGCCTGAGCACGAGTCTGAAGGTGACCCCGAGGAATCGTGCCAGGCTGTGAGGGAGGTTTTGTTCAACTTGATTGTGCGAACCCTGCGCGACACGCTCCACCGCCGCATTGGTGTGCAGTATGAACTCCTTCGTATTCTGCGCGTGAAGGCTCTAGCATTGGCAAATCGAGATTTGATTCTGCAGTACACGCGCTGGTATAGCAATTTCCCAACGCCACTCACTGTGATGCGTGTGCTACTGGGCAGCACACTCTTTGGTTCTCTTGCGGCGCAGCGCTGGTCCAGCGAGACAACCCCGCGCGTCATGAAATGTGAGGCCGGCATGAAGCGGGGCCGAGAAAACAACAATTGCTACAACAACGGAGGTGAAGATGAGGATTGCGTTGGTGTGGGTGCCGGCGATGTAGATTCTGAACCCACTGGGGGCAACGAGGAGGAGGAGGAGGAAGAGGAGGAGGAGCCGTTTTCCGCCTCGATGGCGCGCGATGGTATGAGCCCCACCGGTCGTAGGCCGTTGCTGAGGGCCGTGTCGGGTCTACATGAAACGGATCTTCTTGACGTGGACTACATGAAACGCTTCGCTGACTGGCTGCGGTGCCATGGCGGAAGCAGCAGCAGTAGCAGTGGCGGTAGTCACACGAGTGGCGTCAATGTTAGCGGAGGTGGTGTGTGCGATGAGGCGGCCCTTACCGCAACGATTGGTTGGCTTCGCCGTCGGGGGCGCACCATGACGCTGCAGGAGTTGGATGCCTTCGTGCGCAAGAGGCACTGAGTCTCAGGACTGGCACATGGAGGCATGCAATCGATTTGAAAGAACAAACGCGCAAAGAAAAATAAAAAAAAACAAGTGAATAGTGGCGCGCGATTTGGTGCGTGTTGAAAAAAAGGTAGAAACAACATCCGCCCACTCACTCACACTCACTTACACACCTGCGCACGTGCGTATATACATCCTCACGCTCGGGGTCAGCGAGGGGGTGGGTGTTTGTTTTGTTGCAGGGATCTCTTGCCTTGCTGATGCTGTTTCTTATCCCCCAGCTGCGTATGGTGCATTCTTCTCTCTTTGCCTGTCTGTCTAAGTCCCTCTGCGCATTTTCCCGTGAGGGTCTTCTTTGCATCACTGGAAACAAAGAACACGCGAAACAAATAAACAAAAACAAACAAACAACAACAAAAGAAAAAAAAAAAAGAGGCATTTGGAGGGAAAAGAGTGCGTAGGGCGCGCCAGAAACAGAGTAAAGTGAAATAAGGAGAAAAAAATCTCTAGTATAAGCAAACGTTGCATTACAACGCAAATTAAAAAAAAAAAAATTGCTGCCTCATTTGCCGGTGGCCAGTATAACGAACTTCAATCCTCTTAGTGTTAGGCTACATTGCTTGAGAGGGGAAACACAAGTGCACCCATCACACCAACAGGGGAAAAAAAAACAAGAAAAAAAAAGGCTGGGCCAGTAGTCGGTGGAAACGCACACGTGGGTGCAGCGGGTGGTTGTGTAACTCTGTGCGTTTTGTTTCGCTTTCACCTTGATTTTTCTTTAATGTTGGATGGCTCGTGCCTTGCGGAGCATCTGTTGGATGTTGCCTTGGATCAATTGCGGTGTATGCAACTTGCAGCATTCACCGCCTCGGCCGAGGCCGAGTTCTTTCGCTTCTCCCATCGGGTGAAGATGACGCAGGGTAGGCGGAAAAGCCCGCGCAAATTTTTTCAATTAGACGGGACAGCGAGCCTGTCTTCACACCCATGGATGCGAGGCGACAGCGAACCTGCAGGATTGGCGCCGGAACCAGCGCGCCGGTCGGATGCGGCATATGTGAGGGATGCCGGAAGCCGAGACCGTGACGCCATGCAGACCGTCCTGAAGAACGACATCCGTCCCTCCCGCAGCAGCAGTCACGTCGTGCCGCCTTCATACATCAACGGCGACGGAAAAATGTTTGACAGTACAATGAACGCCAGCGCTGGCAACGCACCCAGAGGAAATGGAAACATTCGCACCACCTCCAGAAACATCAAACGCAACACTGACGGTTGCAAACCCTCTTCTGGAAGCTGTAAAAAGCTGGAGGAGTTCAGACGGGATTCAAGTGTGAGGAGAATTGTTCCGCCCCATTCTATTCCAAGAGGTGATTCCTTGCGAGTACTGCGAAGTGGTGAGAGCCCTACTTTCGTGCGCCCTACCGGTAGGCACTCTCCCACCTCCGAAAGATCCCTGTCGACATCCTTGAGGACACCACATTCCAACAGCATGCATACAAGATTGTCGTTCTCACCGTGGAGTTCTAATCATTTGCGGCCTGCGGCTCTTGACCGAGACCCGTTGCACACCAGTAGTTCTCCCACCCCCATGCGTGACTCTTATCGCTTCCACCGAGCTTCAAGCAGTTTAAACCGTTCTCACTTGAGCAGTCAGAGCTACAAACTGCATGATGTTGACTCTAACGGTGGTCTCACAAGCGTCACCACGGATCAAGGCCCCAATGGGCATGGGAGGCTCTTATCCCAGCGCAGTGCGTTGCGCACGTCACCATTACCAAGATTTCCCTCACCAGCCGATGTGAAGGCTCATCGTAGCACTCTCACTGGTGTGTTTGACTGGCCGATTCAAACGAAAGTCTCTTTCGCTCGAAAACCCCAAACTTTATCTTCGAAGCAGTTGCCGACAGCAGTTGACATGGATATGGTGGAACAAGAATTGGTGGATGACGATAGGAAGCACAACCCGAGCCTGTGGAATTACATCTCTTCTCACCTCTCGTGCGAACTCAACTCAGCTTTGGAGTGCATCGGCAAGAAGACGTCGTCTGAACTACACAGGAGCGGCGATGACCAACTCATTCAGCGAGGGGATATTCTTCTTGAGTGCGAGGGGCAGCCACTAACGAGCGTTTGCATGCTGCGTTCTTGTGTGGAGAAATACCTAAGGGAAGAGAAAAAAATTCTGACCTTTCTGGTCTTGCGGGGGTCTGAAAGCATTATGGTGCAAGAGCTGCTTGTGGAATAGGATGAAGTGAATTCAGCAAATACATGGAAGAGCAAAAGGGGTTAGGCTGACGAGACGAGGAGAGGGGGGGGGGTGTATTTCTCTCTCTCATATATATATATATATATATATATATATATGCGCGGGAAGGAAACAAACAAACAAAAAAAGGTGGTCTCAGCTCTAAAGATGTAAAGCTGAGACCCATACCTGCAGAAATGGCCTAGAGAGTGACGAATTTAGCGTGGGAATAAAAAAGTCCCTTGTTTTTTTTTTCCAGTTTTTCTTTTTTCTGCCCTTCAGCTCCCCCCCCTTTTTTTTTTTTGGGGACATTTTTCTTTAGGAGGTGGATGTGTTTCTTTTTGTCTTCTAATTGGATCACTTTCTTATGTGCATAAACATTTATCTTCTGATTTTCCGCATGTACAAAAAGTTCTTGTTTGTCTGCGTTTGTTTTCAAATTGCGGCTGGTGAGGTGGACTGCGTGGCTCGACGTCCCCCCGTTTCCCGTCGCTCTCCCTCCATGTTGCGATTGTGCGTGTGCGATGCCCGGACGTGTGAACGTGATGTTTATCGTCGCATGTCTTTGGCTTCCTGTTGGCGCACTTTTCTGCGGGTTACACCACCACAAGTGCCAGAGGGCGGCACTTTCTTTGTTTTTTTTTTTTTTTTTTTAAAGGTTATTGTTGCTCGTTTTTTCTTTTTTCTCTTGTGTGGTCGATAGACTGCTGCTGAAGCGTGTATTACCATTACTGGCTCCATTCCCCCTCTTTCTCTTTCTCTTCCTCCTGCTGCTGCTAGTGCTGTTGCCCCCCGTCTGTTCTATTTTCTGTGTCTTTCTCTCGGTTGGTTTTCATCATTAAAAAAAAAAAAACTAAAGAAATATTTCTTGCTGCCGCATTTCGTCACCCATCATACGGCGTAAGCGGAGGGTTTCTGCAGCCGTAGGTTCATTGGAGGCGGGTGGGTGCGCACAGAAGGTAAAAGTTTAGTATATCATTTAGCCTTTTTTTTCTTTTCATTCTTGCATTTTTGCTTTCAGTGCTCGCGCTCCGCCAGCACCCTGTAGGGAAGGGGGGCGCACGCACATGGAGAGTCACTTCAAGCTGCTTGGGTTATCCCGCGGCTGCGACGAGGCCGCGTTGAAAAAGGCGTACCATGCGAAGGCGCTCGCGCTCCACCCCGACCGCAACCCGACAGGGGCAGAGCAGTTCAAAAGGGTTAATGAGGCATACGAGGCACTCTGTACACATTTTCGTCGTGGTGGTGGTCGTGACGGGATAAGCACGCAGGCGGGAGCGGCATCAGCGAGGGCGGGCAAACCCACTGCTGGTTGGGAGGGAACGTTCTTTGCGTACACCACGCACTACACAAATGCCGGTTCAGGCTTCCAGTACGCGAGGCAGTCGCAGTTCAGGGAAGAGTCACCTCATCTTTTTACGGAGGAAGAGCTCTTCGGTTGCTCACCGGGTGGCTTCACGTACGAGCGACGTGATAAGCGAGGGAGGACGCGCACAAATCCAGGTGCAAACGGTGATAACATCAACACTGGTGATGGGCGCAGCAGGAACAGCAACACGGACAACATGTGTAACAAGGGTATGGCGGGTGATGCCAATTTCAATACATCCCGGATGTACGAAGAGGCGGACGAACGTTGGCGGCGTGCCCATGGGGACCGCGTGCCCGTCAGCGGGTACTCGTCACATGGCGGTGCCAGTGGCATGTCATCGCGAACACATCAGCAGCAGCGAGAGTCGAGATTTCAGCAGCCGAAGCCAACGCCATCTTCTTCGTCGCTTGCCGATGACGTGACCGGAGGGATGGAAGGCTGTTCAAACAATGCGGGCGCCAAGGGTAGAAGCAGCAGCAACAACAACAACAATAGCAGCAACAACGGCAGAAGTAACCGATACACTGCCAATGACGTAGGCAGAAGGGAGGGGGATAAGGGTTACCCAAGTGAAGGCTTCGGAAGTGATAATAATTCTTCTTCGTCATCGTCATTTATGAAAAACTCGCCACTGGACGACGTCCTCAACGAATTCGAAACGCGGCAGACATTAAATGAGATACGCCGGGAGTGGGAGCGGCTGAAGAAGGACACAGACCGAAAGATGCCTGGATCATCATCTTCCCCCAACGATATACCATGTAGAAAATGGGGCGGAGGTGCAGATGCGTATGAGGATTACGTGGCCCACCAGAAACCAGTCGGGGCGCGTGAAGACGATGCATATCGTCAACAACGCCACGAGCAGCAGCGTCTTAATGAGACCCATATGCGTGGTCTTTTGGAGGAGAAGTTGAAGCTAAAAAAGGTTCTTTTCACGCAGCGCTACACGCCAGACCCAGCGGACGTTGCGTTGATGAGTGATAGCGAAGTGTTTGTGTTATGTGAGCTGCTGCGCGAAGTGGGGAAACGCATGGAAGGTGTCATGAATGGACGACTGACAAAAGGACTCTGCAGCCGCTGTTCCTCCGCCGCGAAGATGCAGGGCAGTAGCGTGTTCACGTGCGGCCACACATCAGTGTGCTCGGATTGTGCACCGACAAGCAGCACGTGCCCCGTTTGCGCCGCCACGCGCCGCTAAAAGCAGCATTCATGCTGCTTTCTTTTCCTTTTGGATTTTTTCTTCTTGTTGTTGTGGTTTGCTCCTGTCGTTGTTTCTCGCTGACGCTTTTCTTCTCAATGAGATGTATCACTATCTAGCAGCAGCTGCAGCAACGAAAAAAAGAAAAACAAAAACAATAGGAAGAAAAAAGAAAAAAAAAAGAAAACACATTGTTTTCATCTTGTGCCTCAGCGGAAAAACTTAAGTTCTGAAGTGAGGAAACAAACAAGACAACAGAAAACAAAACAAATCCCACCACCACCTCCACCCGATCCCTTCGTTTTTTTTCCCTTCTTATGTTTCTTTGGACAGGGGTTTGTTCGTTCGTTTGTTTCCAGACACCGGCTGGAATTTCGATTGTATCTTTGACGATGGGCCCCGCGCCGGGGGAGCCTGCAGGCACACTCCCCTCTTCTTTCCAGCTGGAGGAGGTGAGAGGCGTCTGGTATTCCGTTTTGTTATGTTTGTTTTCGCTTCATCGTTTCTCTTCCCTCTCCGGCTCCGAGAGCTGCGGTCTGCAAGTCGAATTGGGTACTCCTTCGCTTCCCTCCCCCTTCTCTATCGTTCAGTCATTCACCGGCGTCTTTGGCTTCTTCTTCTCCTCCCCCTCCCGGTCGCGCCACGTTTGTCACCGCCCGCCCGCCATCCTCATTTGTTATAATTGATATTATTATCATTGTTGTTGTCATGCTGCTGCTGCATCTAAATGACGCCCCGATTCCACACCTGCGTTGTCTTCGGTAGTGCAGCCCCGCTGTCCCAGTCTCTGTGCGTGCGTGCGTATGTTTGGACTGCTGCTTCTCACCGGTCCTCTTTGTTGCTCTCAGTGCATGCGAGCGTATGTCTCTCTCTCTCTCTCGCATGCGTGTGTCTGCGGAACGCAGCTCCTCCCTCTCCTCCTCATCCAATATATATATATATATATATGAAGAACTCCCCTCCAAATGACAAACAAAACAAAATTAACAACAACGACAACAAAATAGATGTTTCATTTTTTACGCCTCTCTGGGCATTTGTGTGGCCCCTGCATGGGTGGGGTGGGGCTTTTGCTGCAGCAATTGGGCACTTTGCGTCTTTCCTCGCTTCCATTTCTTTCATTGTGGGTGCTCTGGCGTTGTTGCATCTGCTCTCTGATGTTTTTTTTTTCCCTTTTCGTGCTTTGCATCATTTGTTTTGCTACACACGCATGCATATATATATATATATATATATATATATATACATATATATATGTATACCCTAGAGGAGGACTACTTACGCTGACCCGTACTAAGCAACGTGGGGGGTGGGTGTGAGGGAAAGAAGAAAAAAAAAAAGATACTGGCAGGTAAGGAAGTGGGAAGGAAAACCAAGAAGAAACAAGCCAAGAAACAAAGAGCGAGAGAGGGTGTAGTGTTTATCATCTTCACTGTGCTCCACTCTGCGTGAGACTTGGACTCTCTCCGTGTGTGTCTTGGAGCAAAGCCTGACAGACGGCAAGGGGTGCACAGTCACGACACAAGGGATCATCAGCCGAAAAACGGAAAAAAAAAACGGCAGCTGGAGCGGATAAGGTGAAAGAAGAGTTGCCGTGCATAGGGGAGAAAAGGGGGGACTGTGTGGTGTAGGGGATCGTGCGAAAGAGAAAGAGGAAGCCTGCGGGGCAGGTGTGCAGTGTAGTTGCGGCTCTAACGCGCAGTGGGCGGGGGAAAAGACTTTTCCTACGGCAACGGAAGGAGGACCACGAGCAAAAACAACAAAAAAAGAACAGGTGAAGGGAAACGAGGGCTTGATAGCATAGAATTCGCCTCCCTGTATTTCTGGTTTACATCGTATCATACTTGTAATATATATATCTACCACATCTGGGATTGAATTTTCTCTCACTGCGCTGAACTTTGGGTTTGTGTGCCTCTGTGTGCGTTATAAAAAAAAAAAACAAATCGGGTGACTCACCACAGAAACATATACACCGACGAGAGTGCGGGTGGGAGATTGGGACTGGCCGTGAGGAGGAGGAGAGACTGTGGGGCTGCAGGTGGGTGGAGGAAAGGAAGCACGAACAACGTCGGTGAGGAGTCATCTGTCTACGCGTGCCTCTCCAAAAAAAATTTTTTTCTTTATCTCTCTGTGTGTCTGTTTCTGTGTGTGTGCGCGCCCCAACCTCACCGCCGCTGACCTCCACTTCAACCCCTCCCCTCCCCGCAGTGTCAACGCAGTATCAGCATTAGCAGCAGCAGCGAGATGGAGGACGAGTACCCGGTAAGCCTCTGTGTGGATTTGTTTCCTGACGACAGCCTTATCTTACTCCCAGGCAGCATCACCATAACGCGCACAACCTTCTCCGTGTTCAAGTTGTGTGAGGCGAGAGATGAAGAGCCGCTATTCATTGGTGTATCCTCTGTTCCGCTTCTCAGGTTCGTGCGGAAACGGAGCGATTTGCACCCATTCACTGACGCAATCGTCCTGATGAGCACCTCGGATCAACTCTTCATCAATGCATCTCTCACCGCTGGCCTCATGGTTTCAAGAGAGAATGGCATGGCCGGCAAGGATTCAACATCTACTGGTGTCTACCCTCTGACATCAACGGATGGGCGACGGTCTACTGATCAGCTGCATCTTCTTGATAACCCCACGCTCTGGACGAGGCTACGCCTTGAGTTCCCTTCAAAAGAGGCTTGCAGTCGGTGTATCGAGGCACTTCTCGCACGCCATGCGGAGGATCTCACCTCACGCTACTCCATCGACCAAGCTATGTACCCTGAAGAGCCATCACCCAAGACACGCTCCTGTCGTCGCAGCGAGTCGCAGATAAGCTACACAAGCCTCAGAGACCGAGAGAATAACGGAACAGGGGTTGGGACCAAATCCCCGTCTGCCACTGCTCCCATGGATCCCAGCCAGCGTGCGAACACATGCCGAAGCACGGTTCAGGGTTATGAAGCTTCGCGTGGCAGTTCAATCACCCACCAGTTGGCCAATAGACCATTTAACCGACCAATCGGAAGCCGCCGAGAGCTGGAGACAGTAAGCGATATACGCACACCTCGAACCCCGCGTGAACAAGGCCGAAACTTTGCCACTGGAAATCAGCTGCAGAATAGTCGGCGCGAGGTTTTGACACCTCGTGACTCTCTCGATAGCCGAAAAACGCCACGTGGGATGCCGGTACGCAGTAACCCGTCTAACAGTCGCCGTGAAAGGGAGACAGTGAGTGATGTTCCCACACCGAAAAGATCATTGCGAGAGAATTTGCAGGACTCACCATCTGAGCGTCGCTCAGCCTATGAACTGCCAAACGAAGGTATCAGATCCAGGGTAGTACCAGGATCTGATTATTTTGGGCCGAATGGTAACAGAATCAATAGGTCTGGTAGAGAGATAACTGCTGCTGCTCTGAACACCAATGCTACGAGTGCAGTGTTGCAGGATAAATCTCAATCAAGGTATTCGACGGGCCTCCCATACGGCTCTACCACCGCTATACCATACTCATTGCCAAGCGACACCGGATACACCCAAAACTCAAGGACAAATCGCTCACAACATCAGTTTTTTCTTCGAAATGTGATGAGGCTTATGCATCACCGTCTTCACCTTATGCAATATCTCCACAAGGCGTTAGTGCATCAGGCGTACCTCGTTGAAGAGGCGCGACTCCTTGGGGGGCGACGCCGTGGACGCTCTTCGCGTGGCGCATCTATGAGCCAGTCTGCAAGCCGATTGGCAAGTTTGTCACCCCGCTCCCCACGACGCACAATGATTTCCAGCGTTGCCGATGAGTCATCTCGACTGCGCGAGATCGAGGGGCGTCTGCGTGAAGTGGAGGAGCTTCATCGCGACGCGGAGCGGGATCGCCAAGAGGTTTCACGTCTTCGGCGCGAGTTGGAGCGCAAATTGGACTTGGCTTCACGCGGTTCGGCTTCCGCCCGTCATCGTGTTTCTCCATCACGTAATGTCTCTGAATCAAACGGTTTTGAAGCTTCCATTCACAGTATCAGTGCGCGTGACAACAACATAAACAAGAGCAGTGAGTTTATTCAGCCATCACGTCATTCTAAGATGCGGGGCAGTGTCGGCTCGCATGGGAGCAGGGTCTCGACGTCGATGAGCCGAAGTGGGCAAATTGCGATTGTGCCATCTGCAATGCCATTTTTACCGGTGGAGGGGCCATCCGAGACGGAGTTTTCTCTCGCCATTCTGGATCGCTACATCTTCGGGGATGAGTGGCATCTTCTGTACCCGGAACGAGAGTCAGATATTCGCTTCAATGCAGTGGTAGACATTTGCCTGGCGCATAAGTTGCCACGGCGTCTTGTGAACATCACAGCTATCTCTGTTGATCAACCTGGACTTCGGTTCACGGCGGAGATTTATCATGACAACGAGGTTTTACCACGCGACGTTCTGCAGCGCCGGTTTGCCAATCAACCTTTCAGTTTCCTCCAGCGGCTCTACGAACTTCGCCATCATTTAGCCTCTGAGGAATTGCCAACGAGTCAAGTACCTCGTTCGGTACGTCGTGGGTCACCTGCTGGTTTCCGCGCGACGAACAGCCAAGCAGCTCGGCAGGTCTCCAGTTTGTATCCGCGTTGGGCGGTTGAAGATTATATGGCGTTTGGAAGTGATTGTGATGTCATCGGGGACAGTATGATGGAAATAGAAAGCAAGCTCCAGGAGCAGCAGCGACGCGCAGAGGAGCATGAGAGGCAATACAACTATGATTTGTTGCGTGACCGCGGGCGAAAACAGTCAGCTCTTATGCGTGAGCGCATGCTGCAGCAGCTGGGCAAGTTGGAGCAGGATGAGTCGTTTTGGCGCAGCAGGATTGCGCTCTCTGAGGCGCAGGATCGACAGGCCCTGACGGTGGAAAAATTTCCAAAGGATCAGATTGCTTCCAGGATGACGACAAACGCGCTGGAGGAGGAGGAACAGGTAGAGAGAGCTAAAATGGAGGTTGGATACGCACGGCAGGCACAGACACTGGCGCAGGCGCATCGCCGAGGCTTGGCTTTTGTTCGTGTGGTTATTCAGGAGGCAGAGCGACGTGCCCGTCTCAGCGAGCAAGAACATGCCGCTCGTATAGGGCTTAAGATGATGACAGGCTCGCAGCGGCTGCTTGGAGCCACGTCGCAGCCAGAAGTGGATGAAAGGGCCCGCCGGAAACGTTTAATCACCGCTGAGGCGGTGCAGAGGGAGAACATCTGCAACAACATTAGAGCTTTTCTGTTGGAGGCTGTTCGAGATGAGATGGAGGCGCTTATTGGGGATGAAAAGACATCCCGTGTGGTGCTGGCTGCAGATGAGATGAAGGAACGGATAGATATTCTCTGCTGCGATGATGCATCTACTGGTAACATTGCGTTGCGCACCCAAGGAGTTATACCCTCCATCACCCCGCAGGCATGGCAGGCATTGCGCGCAGAGGAGTCTGCAGAGCGTGTGCACATTGGCAATGACGAGCTGCGCCGTCGCCATATGTTCCAGCGTGAATGCACGGTGATGACAGAGGATAGGAGGCGAAATGAGATTGAGCTGAGCGAGATGGACGAGCACATTGAGGTTCTGGACTACATTCTGCAGCGCAACCGGGCACTACTGGAGCTGCGCCGACAGGAGCGACAACATATGATGAAGCTTGTGAACGAGGAACAGTACTACCGTAAGGGCGTATTGAGTGACGAGCGGGATGATTGGGAGGCGTTGATGGAGCTCTTTGACTCGGAGTTGCATGATGTGCTGCTGGCGGAGTCTGCGTGGTTGTCCCCTGAACCGGATCTGGAAAGTCCGCAGCGACGCCGCCGTGTCGCTGGTACGCCGCGGCAGACGAAGGCGTTTCATTACATGACGTTTTCTCCAGAGGATATGGACCACCCGCCCACGGCCGCTCTGGCAATAGAGGGCATTCTTGGCTGCAGCATCAACAAGAACCTCGAGGTGACGAGTATTGCTCGCCCGCTTCCAAAGGTGACGGAGGATGAGCTGCAGTTCCAAGCAGGCGACATGATCCTTGACGTGGCCGGCTACTCCCTACACTCACTGTCCCACCTGCGAGAGGTACTGGCGAGCCGCACGATGCAGATTCAGCATGAGGCATTTGAGGAGTTTCCTGACCTGGTGGAAGAGGAGCTCACTATCAACCCGGCACTGCAGAAGTATTTGGATGTCCTGTGCGAGCACCACAACTTCCTGGTGCAGGTACTCCGCGGCTGCGACATCTTTCAGATTATTGTCAGGTCGTGACGCCTAACGTTTTATGTAGATGACGAGGGGGGCGAAGGGTTTGAAGCCAAACAACCAACTAAAAAGTAGGCAGCAGCAAACTGCCAGTCACTTCCCTTGAAAACAACAACAACAACCCAAAATAAGACAAAAAAAGAAGAAAAAAAAATAACCACCAAAACGACCGAAAAAGAAAAAAAAAAGAGAGAGACCACGAGAAAAATAGAAAAGAAATAAGAAGTTTTTTTTTTTTTGTGGTAAAATATGAAGGTCCCGTGTGCCAGTGAAAAAGGAATGAAAGAAAGGAAGAAAGAGGGACACACACGCACACGCGCAAACATGTATTGGAATGCCGTCATCGTCATCGTTACCGCCGTCACCGTTCATTCATCCGTCGGCCTGTTTTTTTTTTTTTTTTCCCTCGCCAGTGGTGGTGAGTGAGAACAACACGCGAGCACATGCGCTTAGCGGCACGTCAGTTAGCTGCTGCTGCTGCTGCGGCGGCGGCGGTTAGGCCGAGTGACACCAACAGTAGAACCCAATGCACCCTGAAGGCGAAAATAAAACAAAAAAAAACAAAGGAAAAGTATCAAGAAGAAGAAGAAGAAAAAAAAAGAGATGTTTTCCCCTCAACAATGATGAAAGGAAAAAAATAAAGAAGAGAAACGGGGTTACAACAGCGGCAGTGGGAGTAGCTGCAACAACAAAAACAACAACGACGAGAGAAGTCAGCACACGACACGTATTGAATTCCAAACAAGAGGAGAAAAGTGGAGAAAAAAAGCAAACAAACGAACAAATGATGCTGGGGGAAAAAAATAAGCAGCGGAAGTGGAAGACATGAGAGGGGGGTCGATTTAGAATGACGGGGGGGATAACTAGAGACGAATGAGGGAAGAAAAGGAGGAACCGCAAGAGAAAATAAGGAAAAAGAAAAGGAGAAGGAACGTGTGTGTGTGTGTGTGTGTGTACATGCTTGAGCGGACCTATGCACCTCCTCCTAGTGATGTAGTCCTCTCTGTGTGCCTGTCCCAACGTGTTTCGCCAGGATGTGGCTATGTAGCTGGTGAGAGAGTGGGGGGTGAGGACGGCAGAGGGGGCGCAAGAAGGAGGGTGCACTGCACTCACCTGTCACAGGCATGTGTGCACACGTATCAACAGGTCCACGAACGAGTATCTTTGCCCAGGACTTGGGGCACTGGCAGCAGCAGCAGCAGCAGCAGCAGCGAGATGTGTATGTCTGCCTGGCGTAGGACGAAGGGATCGGACTGGTGTTGTGGATGCTCTTCGTGACGCCCCATCCTTTTCAGTTCTTCCCCACCCGGCCCCGCCTGTCTCTCAGTCGGTGACGGCGTGGCGTGAATTTATTTTCCCCGTGCTTTTTTTTTTTTCTTCTGTCTGTGTGTATGTGTGCTGCTGCTGCTGCTGCTGCTGCTGTTGTTGGTTTGTGGGGGAGGGAAGACTTTTTTTTTGTTTTTTCTTCTTTCGTTCTGGAACGACTCCTCCTCTTTCCAGGGCTTTGGTTCCACGCTGCCGCCTCTGCCGTTGTTATTATTATTATTATTATTATTATTATTGTTGTTGTTGTTTTTCATTGTCATTACTATTATTATTGCGACTGTTGATACTGGTCGCTGGCCACATTTCTTCCCCACACAGTTCGTACGCTGGGTTAGAGAGCGCAGGCGCGCAAGTTCTTCTCCCTCTCGGTCATTTTATTTTTCTCCCCGCGGGTGTGGCGGGCGGATGAATTGGCGGAAGCCCGCCCCATCGGGGTGGACGTGAACGCAATCCGCAGAGGAGGGGGGTGGGTGGGGATGGAGCGCCAATGCAAGAGACGCAACGCGTGAAAAAAAAGAACGAAAAAGAAGGAAGACGACGGGATGGTGGTGAAGAAGGAGGAGACGTAAAAAAAGAAAACAAAGCAGGGGTGGGGCAATGACTGGTGTGCTGGTCTGATATATGAGGTGCACGCACGACGAGTCTGCACCCGCGATGCACTTATGTGGAAAGACACACATACCCCCCCCCCCTTCTGATGCACCCGCATTTGTGCCCATTACAATTCGCCCTGCTTGCACTCCCCGCCCCACCTGAAGCGTTCGGACACGGTTATGCGGGAGGAGGAACGGAGTGGGGGATGAAAGGGACGCCCCACACAATGAAACAGGCAGGAAACAGCAACAATAACAACGATGGAAAAGAAGAAGAAGAAGGGGGGGGAAAAAAAGGAGTACATCTGTTGGAGATTGTGTGCAGCATGTTAGAAGAGTGAAAATGAATAGGCTATCAGGAAACAACAACCACAAAAAAAAATGTATCTAGAATACAAGGAATGAGAGAGACTGTATTCTCTTTCATTTAGTCATTAAATCAAATTTTTTCACTCAATTAGCCCTCGCACTTTTACTACCATCCTCGTTGCTGTTTCTTTCGCAGTCTATACACGTCACTCTCTTAATTGTGCAAGTGCTTTCACTTCAACAAAGGGGGAGAGCGTATTTCTACTAGCTGTATGTTTTTTTAAAACATATCTATATATATATATATATGTATTTGCTTCTGGAGATGATTTTACTGTGAGACAAATCCTCTGAGCTGCTCCCTTTTCTTCTTTTTCATCGGAAGCGCGCCGTCAGAAGACCCAGAGACGGGCCGTGCAAATCGTGGCACAAGAAGGGCGTTGTTGCAGTGGATTATGCAGGAGAAGGTGCTGCGTGACAATGACAGCCCGATATCTGAACACCAACAGCACTTTGGATTGGCAAAGCGCCCCCTCTTCACGCTTGGGTGGGACATGGTGCTCGCTGAGGAGGGCTCCTTGCCGGCGAAACACGCGTGCGATGATCTCAGCAGTATCGAAAAGACAGGAAACGACAACAGGTGTATCCCTGGGCATCCAAGAGGAGGGGGCGATACCGCGCCTCCATCGCTTCTTCAAACGGAATGCATCTGGCAACTGCCGCCGCCGTCGGCCACAAGGGCGGATGAAATGCCCCCTCCGCAGCTTGCGGCACCTGACGCTTCCCCACCAGCGTGGATTAGTGTGTTCTTTGATGAGGATGGGCGAGAAGAGGTATTACGTGACGGGCAAACAGTTATCTTGCAGGAAGTGTTCCCCGGCATTGGGAGCAAGTGCGGTTCACGTGCACAAAAGGCAACCGCGGCAATTTGGGGTCGAGCCTCACCAGAAGAAAACAAGATGCATCATAACGTGATAGCTCAAGACGATAGCATGAGGTGTGGATCCGAACAGGTACCGAAACATGCCACGCCCATCGCTCACTCGGCGGCGATGGTGAAGGACGAGGAGGAGAAGGAGGAGGGAAGGAAGCCGCCACTGCCCCAAATGGCGAGAGACGTCTTCTCGTGGCAGGAAATCATGCGGATATCCGAGGAGGAAATGCGTGGGGGTAATGGGGGGGTGAAAGCAGCGGTGAAGGAAAGGCAGCAGGGAGTGAGGCCGAGTGGGCTACGGCACCATGAGTGCCACTCATCAGAGCTGAGAAGTGCTCAGTCGCGTCATCGAATAGAGCCCCTTGATGGACGGCAACCACCCGCCGTCTCCCCACCCCCGCTGGCATTCACACAACCTCAGGAGGAACTTACATCAGCAGCGGCAGACGCCGTTCAGTCGATGCAACGGACTGCGGACGAGTTGGCGCATCGTCTCTTAATGGCTGAGCATGAGTTCGCCGAGGAGCGTGCGGAGTGTGCCGTGGTGCGAGAAGATGTTGTTCGCGCCATTGAGGCAGTGGAGCGGCCCCTACAGGAGAAAATAAGAGTTCTACGAGACCTGCGCACTGAAAACGAGCACCTTCGACAATTACTCGGCTGTTGAGTGACTGATCGAAGCGAGGAGCGAAGAAAAGAACTGAGTGGGGCGATGGAGACACGCATTGGAGTTTTTTTTTTTTTACAAACCCCCAACGGTTTTTTTCGTTGTGTTATTGTTTATTTACGATGCACTCTACATGTGTTTTTTCAATGTCTTCATTGACCTCTCTTTTCTTTTTTTTTTTCCGTCTTCTTATCCCCCCCCCTCTCTTGCATGTGTGTCAGATGCCTTTATGCGGCCTTCAACTTGCCGTTCTGTGCGTTCGAAACGTCGGTTCTCAGTATGGCCACTCTATATCAGCTACCGTTTCTTCATCATGTTGCTTGCCATTACGGTACTGCATGTAACCATTTTTCTTGTGATGATGTGGCAGAGCGGATTCTCTGCAGAGTCGTACCACTTGACGGGCTTCACGAAAGAACCAGCGGCCATTCTCTACATTAAGGCATGGGGACTGGGAGAGGAGTCCTCGCCACATCGATTCCCCTTGGCTCAGAAATTAGAGAATTTTCCCCGAATAGCACCGCAACTCAGCTTGTTTCCCGCGGGATTTTTGCGTATTGGATGGATGGAGGCGCGCAAAGAGTATGACCAATTGCTGCAGCAGCCTGTCGGAGCTGTGGTTCAGAGCGTCAAGAACTACAAAGACATTAGGACGTATAAGCAGCACGGAATTCTGCTGCCTACTCTCCTCCCTGAGAGCAGTAACGACCACTTTTGGGAGCCTGGGGCGATACCACATTCATCCAAAGCACTGCAGGATTACTACGCTCAGGAGGAGCTTCTTCTTGAGTGGGATACGGAGACATACAACACACTGCACCAGTCGGTTGGTTCAGTGGAATTCTGTAACCCAGTAGATGCCAACTACACGCCAAGCAAAGATTTTGCCTGCATTGCGTACCTTAGCAACCCTGCCAACTGGCTAGCCTTGAAGCCCATGTCAAGTTTGCTCTCTTCAGGTCGCACCGTGAAACTGTTACTCTCGTTTCGGCATAACAATGTGACGGCGGTAGTGAAGATGTCAGAATCTCGCTTTCGCCTGGAGCCGGCAAGCGAAGTAGTGGCTTTTCATATGGACCGTGTTCTTGGCTTTCGTCGCGTACCACCAACAGCATGGGTGTTGTTTCCTGTAGAATACATTAAGGCAGCTTCCGCTACGCTTGGGGCATATTATGTGCATTGGATGGAAGAGTCTGTGCTATCGGGAAGGCGCTCAAAGAAGATTATAGAAAATTGCACGAACAGGCGACTGGCAACTGCTCTACAAATATCGGACCCGCAGTGCATTTGGGTGTCTGTACAGCTCTGGATGTGGGACGTGGACCCTGTGGAAACCTCATCCTTTAGGGATGTCATGTCGCACCTCCCAGGTATCACTAGTCCGTGTAAGGGGGATGATTTTGACACCATGGCGGGTGAGAATGACGATGATAATGCGACGAGAAACATCAGCATTTGTGTTCTTCAACGAAAGTCTTTAACAACGGCCATGGAGCTATTTGTGATGCATGAGCACTGGGATCAGCTCGCCTTTGACACCATCATTGGCAACGTTGACAGGTGGTTTGGGCACAACTCTTTTACTATTGCGGCATGTGAACCACAACTGCCATGCCACACCGCTCGCGCGAAACGTCTGTACGAACGACCTTCCAAGACCGGGCCGCGGCTTGCGTATATTGATCAGGGAAGCGCGTTCTACATGAAGGGGATTTCGAGCAGAAGTGTCTTCGCTGGGAATGATTCATCATTCTGCTATGTAAACAACAAAACCGTGGAGCGTCTCCAACGTATCGTCACATTTGCTTGTATCATAAATGAGCGTATAAAAAAACATGATATGGGTAACGAAGCGCCGACAGTGCATGTGGCTACATGTAGTATCACTGGCTTGGAGGCGCTGAAAAAAGAGGAAATGAAAGTAGTGGGCGATGCAACGTATCACCAGCTCTTGCTGCCTCGACTTCCCGCGAAGATCGGGCACGTCATCCCTCATTCAAGGATTAAATACGCGTGCCATCGCTTGTGGCTTATCCTGTCCCACCGTACCCGCTGCCTTCAGAAAAATGGACGCAGTGTACTATTCTAAAAAATGCAAAAATAAAGAAGAAAAATTCCATGAAAAATTAAATGTTTTTTCTTCTTTTTTTTTTTCTTTTCTTCTCGTTTCGTTTCGTTTCTTCTGTTGTCCTGTTGGTGCTCTTGCGGCTCATTTTTGACTGATTTCGTCGTGTGGTTTTATGGCGCAGAACGATGTGCGTGTGCATGTCTTCCCTTCCCGGCACTTTGATACATTCCCCTTTCCCCCCCCCCTTTCTTCTTCTTCCCCCTCCCTTCGTTGCTCGTTGCGGCTGCGTGAGGAGTAAAGCGGGAGGTGGTGGTGGATTGACGGGCCCCAAACCGCAAAGGAAAAGAAAAAAAAAAACAATAGAAGCAAGAGGGAACGGAATATCACACTGCCCTTGCCCGCACGCTCACGCTCGTACGCCGCGAGCCGAAGAAACACAAGCAGACCGTGTGCGAGGCGGGGGAAGGCGGATTCACGGGGTTGTGGGCGGTGAGAGGGGCCTCACCTTCCAACAAAAGAAAACAAAAAAGGAGGCCTGCAAAGTGAAGCCATAAGTGAGCGGATGAATTTCAAACAGCATAACGACGGTCAGCAGAAACTCTCTCCGTCTGTTAGTGCACATGAACTAAGCGGGAGTGACGATGAGCGAGTGGGCGGATGGCGCGAGAGCGAAACTACCCACTCATCGCAGCGCCATAAAAAGCAGCAGGAGTTGGGCATTAAGGTGTCGCTCGCTGAAGAGTCTGAGTCGTCATCTCTGAGTGATCTCGTGACGGCGGTGCGATCGCAGATGCAACGCTGTTCCTTACCCCCATTCGATGTGGCTGCCATTGAAAAGTACATTATCAGCGTTTTGCACCGTAGCGAACTCAGTTCAAGGGAAGAGGAGGGCGCAGGAGACACGGGCTACAGGGCCATTACCGCAGTGGCCCTTTCTCTCTGCTCCTGCACTGACAAGGTCGGTTACTCGTCCCCTGGCACATCACGGGAGTCTTCACCGGCGAACACACGCCCCTGCACTGTCGTTCCGCGCGTCCTCGACCATGGCAATAATGTTACTACCGGGCCTCTTGCGCACACGTCTTCTGCCGTGGTGCCCTTTGGTGTGCACTCACGACATGCACTCTTGTATGCCTCCGTCTACAGCCAGCCCAGTGAAGCTATGTATCTGGAATGGAACACTCAAGATGCGTCAGCGTATGAGAAAGCTGACCCCCACTCTTCCAGAAATGGCGACGCTTGTGAAGGTGGAGAGAATGGCGGTATGTGTAGTCGCAAGCTCTTCGTTGCTGGGGGCTTCTCCCAAATAACCGGCACCGAGGACGGCACAAGTAGAGCCCCTTCTGCGTATGCTGTGCAGTCGTACGAGGCAGCTGTAACTGACATACTTCGGCTGCGTCGTGTCCTCTCCACGCATGAGGCCGAAATATCTGCCGTACTTGTCGCTGTTAATAGACGGGAGGCACTAATGTCGAAACTGAGATACTTTTTGAATATGGCGTCAGAGGATTGTCTCACGGTCTTCACGACAAACGCTCTAACTTGTGAAATTCCAACTGAAAAGGGTGCGAGCAACGACAGAAGGGATATTATGCCGTCGGATTCTTCGCGAAGTGGCTCGATACCCCCATGTGCAACTCGGCGGGGATCACCACACGCAGTACCACTTCGACCACTCTCTTCGCCTATGCAGAGAGTTGTGGATCCATCAAGGAATAAAGTGCATCTGAAGAAATGTCGCTACTACAGGAGTGGTGTTCTTTACCTCCTGCGGGAGTTGCAACGTGTTTCTGTTGAGGTGGTAGAGAATGTCTGCATGTGGCGAAGGCAGCTTAGTGGCAACTACCCTTTTGTGATAAATAACTGCAATTACCTTCTAAAAATGGCGCAGGAAATGGCAGCCCTCTCTCAGGACCTGGTTCTCCAGTTCCTGTTCCCATCGCCTGCGAAGAAAACAGATGTATTGATGGTAAAGAGAAATAAACATGGCGCTCTCACCACGGATGACTGCTACCAGGAAGTTGTTACTATTCCTGGTTCCCTTCAATTCTATCCGTTGATAACAAATATGCCCCACCTAACGGAGTGCCATAAACCAGTGGTGGATGGTGACTTTGCTCCTTTTGATTTTGATGTGCAAGAGATGGGTGATGAAGTAGCGCGAGGTACACCATTGTCATCGCCAGAAAAGGCAATTAGAAAGCGGAAGCCGCGCGTACACAGTGGTGGAAGACTCCCTCTTGACGTTGTGTACGCCCGTCGAGTGTATAAAGCGGAGGATATAATTCATCGTGAAGTAGCTGTACAGTTGCAGTTGCTGAAGTGTCAGTTCCTTGAGTGCGCAAGGGGAAGGTACCCGCTGGTGTTGCGTGGCGTTGGTGAACTGAGCGGCTCCCGTGACGGGATGTTGCGCCTGAGATCTCGTCGTTTGCAACGAGAGTGGCACTTGCAGCTTTGCAGCATGCTCTCCTGTCTGGAGGAGGGGAGCTCTGCCATTCGGAAGGAATAAATACCGCCACCTGTTTCTGATGTCATGGTCCCCTTCACCCCCAACCCTTTCCCCACTTCGCTTCTCTCCTCTCCTCAGTACACAGTAAAGATAGAAATTATACCAATGGCATAAGTGGTGATAAAGGGAGGTGTGTATGTATGTGTAGGTGTGTGTGTTTCTGGGAATTGATACATGACGCGCTGCCTTCTGTTTACTTTTTTTTTCTTTTCTCTCTCTGTTTGCCAACATTTCCTTCAGTTCTCCTTCAGAGAGATACGATTTTTTTTTCCCATCCTTTATTCTTATTCTTATTCTTATTCTTATTATTATTATTATTATTGGACACGTGCAACAAGAGATGAAGGAGCGACAGAATGTCGGATGTAATCGCCCTTTTTTTGTACGGCTGGATGGTGGGTATCGCAGCGCTCCTGTTATGCTACCGTTATGGCGTTGTCAAGCTTCTGCGCCTCTCTGCAGTGATCAACATAGTTTTGAGGTTCGCGTGCGCAAAGTTATCCAGTGCTGATGTGATTACGGGCACATCTAACTCGAAAGATCTTCACAAAAACAGTATGCCGGGATCATCAGAAGGCAGCATGGACACAAAAGAGCAGCAGCAAAAGCACCAGCTGGGGCATCAGGGACGGTGGTGGGTGCCTTGTACGGGTATTAGAGTCTCGCCCGCGCGGCTCACGTCGGTGTGTCAGATGTCGTGGTACAATGAGGGGGAGCCTCCCAGTGTTTTCCATGATTGCAAGTTGGTGCTGTTTGACACCTATTTGATGGTGTACGAGGTTCTGGCGTCGCATGGGGTGGGCAGCCACGCTCGTGTCATCACATCTGAGCGATTTATGGGTCGTCTATCGATGAATCGTATTGTGGCGCGCCGTATACTTGTTGAGCAAAGTGGCTGGCGTGGGTCTTCTGCATCCGCACTGAAAACCCATGTGCTTCTCATCAGCTCTCGCAACGCCAATGAGCCACTTTTTGAGGGAGGAAATGTGAACTTTAAAAAGCTGCATAACACGTCATTGCCTTCTGCGGCAAAATACAAGCGAATGAAGGGTTTCAAGCATGGTAATGCCAATGCAAATGTCAGCAGTACTGAAGGCATTGACATCAACGTCAGGAAAAACGCAAGTGGCGAGAACTGCATTCTGTCTATGAGTGACGCTTCTAGTGATGGGCGTTCTGCGTCTCTTAAAACAATTGCCGTAAAATTCTACTACACGCATGAGCAGGAGCGCTGGCTGAACCTCCTCAGTGGCCAGGAGGAGGCGGCACAGTGGTGTAACTACCTGCAAAACATGAACACATCAGACACCTTCAACATCTTCCTCACACGTCTGCTCTTTCAGAGCATGCGTACCACGGCACTTGCTGACTTTTTGCGCCTCAAGGTGCAGAAGAGTCTTGACAAGCTGAGTAGCACAAAGTTTCCACGGGGAATTGAGGGTCAGATCCTGCTGGATGATTTGATTCTAAGCTCTGAGGTGCCAACCTTTAGTAACGTGTCTACACCTCAGGTTCTGGCGGAGGGAGAAATGACGTTTGATTTTGACATGATGTACCGTGGAGGTGCAGTGTTGTGCCTGCGGCTGAACCTTTCATACCGCGGCATACGCATTCCTCATGTTGTTTTTTCTGTGAAGATTCTGCGTTGCGCAGGACGACTGCATGTGAGCGTCGGCCCACCACCCAGCGAAGTTTTTTGGATCGGCTGCCTCACTCCACCGGACCTCTCTCTCGAGGTGCATCAGGGCATTGAGTCTGGCACTGGGTTGTTGCACCGCATCCTTACCTCCCTGCCGGATCTCAGTGGCATTGTGACGGATCTCCTCCGACTCCAGCTGATGAGCAATATGATGATGCCGGTGATGGATGACTTCCCGCTTCCGAGCGTCGAGAAAACGCCCCTGGCATCCCCCAATCTGAAAAATAAGTCGTGGAAGGGGGGTTTTAACAGGCAAAGTGCGGCAGCACGTTCGCGGAATCACACTGAAACCCTGGAAGGAACACCCTTTTCACCGGCACTATCACCGTCTTTATCAGTATCGGCTTTAGGCGAAGAAGAGGGAGAAGGAGGAGAAAAAGAAACAGTAAACATGATTAGAAAAGCCTCTCTTGACACATCGGCGTATACAGGCGATGGTGGCATTGACAACGATGACAATCTTAGTATGGCCAGTTATATCCACTCTTCTACTAAGATGCCACTCACACCGGGCGGTCTCGGGTCTCATACTGTTTTGGAGGGTGGAGGCGTTGCTAATAACTCTCAGGTGCCCGCATTGACGGCGGAATGGAGGAAAAGAAGGGGCGACACAAGGGGCTGCATGGGTCTATCGCCAAACTCTGAGGACATGCAACGATGGGGACTGAAGTCACCGAAAGTTATGCGGGAGCACGTCACGCGCGAAGCAAAACTTCCTGCCCTTCCGACCAGCAGTCTCGAAGTGCAGCCTCAATCGTGAAAAGTCGTCTCTGTGTGTTGCTGTCATGCGGAGATCGTCTTTGCCCCCACCTTGAGATTAACGGAGATGTGGAGAGGGGGGAGAAGGAGTGGGGGGGGGTGGCAGTAAAAAAAAAAAAAAGCAAGTATGATTTTAAAGATGGTGTTCAGGGATTTCTAACTAGGGATATATATATATATATATATATGTGTGTGTGTGTGTGTGTATACATATATATACATATATGTATGTATGTCTCTCTCTCTGTGTGTGTGTATGGCAACCGCGATGAGGGACGAAGAAGAATCCGTGTCTGCTCCGTTATGCCTTTGCATAGCGGGTTGGTAATTGCTGTACAATTTTCTGTTATTTTTCTTCCTCCCTCTACTATTTTTCTACTGTGTGAAAACGACTGTGCGTGTGCGCACTGATATACTGCTGCTCACTTTTCAAAGTCAAACAAACAAAAAAAAAGTGTTGCTTGATTTCTTCCCTTTTTTTTTTTCTAAATCAGTCCGTCCGTCTGTTTCTCCCCTACCTTTACCCCTCTTCCCCGGTAGACCGAATGAGTGCAGGGGGTTGGTAGTGGCGGAATTATGTCAGTCGCTTCTGCCGTGCGAGGCTTCGTCGCACCTCTTCCGCTTCTTTTATTCATTTGTGGCGGTTGCATATGTCTCTGTGCGAATATTTTAAATTCATTTTTATTATCTACACCCTGTTGATTTTGGCAGCAGCAGCAGCAGAGAAAAAAAGGGAAATAAGTGTGGATGGGGGGGGGGGGGGGGAGGACAACATGTTCCAGCTGCTACTGTTTCTATTCGGTGTCGTTAGCGGGGTGGTGACGATACTCTCCGTTTTGAACTTCGTCTTCTACAAGCTGCAGGAGAGGCTGCGGCACGTAGTGCGGCAGAGGGAGGCGACGGCGATACGTTACCTCAAGTCTCTTGACCATAGTAATGCCACACCGACATCAAAGGTGGAGGCCATCTGCAGGATGGCGAGGTTTGATAATGATATCATGGGGAAAGTCATCCCTGTCCGCGCCGTTTTCTTTGGTAACATTATTTATGTATACCAGATTGACAGTAGTACTGTCACGGGGGAATTTAAGCGCACCATCATCGAAGCGGAGCACCTGATTGGTAAAATTAGCACAGATGCAGTGATTAGCGCATCAACGAAGGTCTCTAAGTTTCATCGTCACACGGAAACCACCCTGCGGCATGCGCCGCTTCGGGGAAATTGTCTTGTGCTGCGATGCAAGCCCGGGCTACCGCTGTTTATTGAGGACCCGGTAGTGCAGATGTCGTGCCGGCAACAGCAACAGCGGCGGCAGCAGCAGGAACAACCAAAAACTACTTCTCATACGCAGAATAATAATGGAGGCTACAACGTTGACTACGATAGCTGTGGTCGAGAATATTCGGCTCTGCGTGGCAGCGCCGGGCGAAACGATAAGGGAGAGTTTAGTCGATGGAGAGCGGTGCTGTTGAAGATGCCTACGAGGCGCGAGCTGGAGCGCTGGTTCAACTTGCTGCATGCCACCCAGCAATCGGTAGAGTGGCTTGACTTCATCAAGCGCATACCTCAGGCAGATGTGTTTAACCTTGTTGTGGCCCGTCTCTTCTTTGAGAACACACGCACAAGCGAACTGCAGGATCTCTTTGTCGGAAAGCTTCGCCGAAAACTGCGGAAGGTGTCCAACAGGCTTCCCAAGAATATCCAGGGGGAGATCCTCTTGGAGAAGCTGGAGCTCGGGGGGGAAATTCCGCTCATTAGCGGCGTTGGCGAACCCATTGTCTCCCCCAGCGGCGAGCTCCAGTTCGATTTTGACTTGCTGTACCGCGGTGGGCTGAAGCTAAGTCTGCGCTTCGCCATCACCTATCGCGGACTGCGGATGCCCGACATCGTTTTCAACGTGAAGGTGCTTGAGTTGTCGAACCGCATGCAGCTAAGTGTTGGTCCGCCGCCAACGAGCAAGATGTGGGTGGGAAGCTCGCGCCCGCCGCAGTTGCGGTTGGATTTCACGCAAGAGATCGCCTCAAACGAGGGTTTGCTGAGCTCCTTTCTGAAGCTTATGCCCGACATGAGTGCGATCATGTCGCACGTGGTGAAAGTGATGCTCTTTGAGGACATGGTCTTGCCCTCGATGGACGACTTCCCGCTGCCGTGTCTCAGCTACTCGCCCTCGTCATCGGAGGTCAACTCTCCACTGATGGGTCCAAGCGCCACGGGTGGCTCATCCGCGGATGACAACACGCAGCTGGAATACAGTCTTGCCTTCAGCGTCGCCGACACACATGAGAGGATCTCACCCTCAGCGACAGGTGGTGATACCCCGGGCCTACTCGGGGATGCGGACGTTGGTGGCATGGCGAGTTTCGTGTTCCCAGAGGAGTCCTCGCCGACGGTGCCGCCTCAGCCATCGGTGACCGAGCCACGGCGTCGTGCGCAACCTGAAAAGACAAGCAGGACAATTCTCAACCGAGTGCAAGGCATATGGAGGTCCCAAACACGGGGGAAAAAATAGATGTGGGGTGAGAGGGGCAGTAGGAGGAGCAAAGAAGACACCGCGATACAAATACACGCACACACACATTAAAAGGAAAAAAAAAAAAACGCCCATCACCTTTCCATTTCTGTTCTCATTTTCTTCTGGATTGTGTCTTTTAAAAAAAATATGCGCAGTTTAATACCTGAACGCTTGTGATGGGAGTAGTCTACACGCCAATCTTTCTGCAAATAATGGTATGGAAGCTGTTCCTATCAGATTCAATTTTTTTTTTCGTTGTTGTTGTTTTTATGCGTACCGACCGGGGTCTCATGAACTTTTCAGTGGCAACGTCTCCAGCCACTCGGGTTTCTTCGCGTCATGCGGGAAGCGAGTCGAGGCGCTGCCGGCACCTCCGCCCTCTTCCTTCCACTTCTCAAAGGAGCCTCACGTGGAGAGTTACGTCACGGTTTCGGGTGATGGACTTAGCGACGTGAAGTTTTACTTTCTTCTTAGCTACTCCGCTACACTGCGTGCGCCGTGTGTGCTGAATCTGCATTCATTTATTTCTCTCTGAAAAAGCGGGAAACTTGGGCGCGGGATATTCCATTGCTTTTGTTATGCACCTCAAAACCGCCTGTGCAGCCACTGGCAATCCTTCTCTTGGATCCCCACCACTGCATATCATGTGCACGAGAGGATTTTTTGCTGCCCTTTTTTTCACTCAGAATTATCGCTGAAATCTCTTTCGAATAGGGCCAGGGTGACGAAGGGGGTGAGGAGGCCGTTGCTGCCGCTGTACGTGAAGTTTCATTTGATTGGGTTGCTTTCTTTCTTTTCTTTCTTTTTCCGCCGTACACTGACACAAAATTAGACGTTAGACATCATATATATATATATATATATATAATTGAGGATGCCACCCCCGCCACCTCCTCCGCTGCCACTGCGTTACGCTTCAGGCAGCAAGAAGAATGACACACACAAAGTAGAGGCTGCTGCGGCAGCAACAGAAGGAGTTCCGGCACCGTGCGCCCCGCGGTTTGAGGAATTCGATGTTTCTCCGAAAGGGGTTTCCGGTGCGTTTGAGAATTTGCCAGCGCACACATTTGTATCGCAGACTCAAGAACCTGTTGTAGCGACGGCTCCATTTACTAGCGTTACGAGTAAACATATCGTCGTTCCTCCTCGTCTTGGCGTCGGATCGACACACACTCCCCCTTCATCCTATGCCACCTCTTCCACACAACAAGTTGCGCATTTGTTGCAGCTTGTGCAGGACCTCACTGCCGAGAACGCCGTCCTACAGCAGCGCACACGTGTCCTTATGGAAGGCGAGACGCGGGACGACGTGCTTCCTGGCATCCCCACCTCCCACCCACCCCTTGTTGATGTCTCTGAGGAGAGGGAGGCGCTTCTTCTTCGCATTCGCCGCCTGGAGGCCGCGCTGAAAGTGGAGGCGATGGAGCGCGAGGCGCTCGAGATGCGTCTGCAGGCACAGGAGCGCGTTCTTACTCGACTGCTAAGGAGATGACACGCGTGCCAACGTAGATGTACATTGTGCAGAGGAACTCTCTCTCTCTCTATATATATATATATATATATATATATATATATATATATATGTTGCTGCAATTCATAGGTGCTTTTTGGGAGGGTGGTGTGTTTCTTTGTGCTCTTCTCAGCGCCGTTCTTTTTTTCTTTCTTACATACACACACAAATATATATATATATATATATATATATATATGTATATAAGATCGGACCGAGACTAATGCAGAAAACTTCTCGACTGACATCGCGCAACCTATTCGATGACGTCTTTGCGACAATACCCGCAAACATTGTTCTCTACACAGGACCTGAGTCGCTGCGGGAGAAGTACGCGCTGGTGGAAGATAGACGCGCAGAGGATGCGGTGGACGAGAGGGTTGGCGACAAGGGTGACCAGGATGTTACAAATGCATCCGGTGTGGATAACGGTGACGTGCCGGGTGCATCATCGCCTACGGATGCTGTCGTTATGGACCTGAGCGCGATGATGCGTCACGCTGCTGAGACACGGGTTACACGCCCAACGGTGGGCACACCCTCACAATATGTCTTGAACTTTGGGCTCGATGCGAATGACGAAGCAGTGAGGGAGGCGACAAAGTATGCTGCTCTCATTTCTGATGATAAGGATAATGATAACGATGTTGAACATCGTGATGGGAACGGCAAACCGGATGATTCCACGCCTGCAGCGCAAGATGGTGAAAAAAAGCAGCGGGGTGTGTCACACACACGACCGCCTCACCGCGTTCTGTCTGCTGAGGAGCAGATAGCCCTCTTGCTGCCAGGGAACGGCAGACGTCACGAAGGCCGCAGCGTGCTCTTCCGCCACACCAAGGGGTTTGGTTTTGTTGCCCCAAGTGTGGGTGGCCCCGATGTTTACTTCACCCGCGAGAGCGTTGAGTTTTTCTTTACCCGCCGTGTTCTGGAAGTCTTCTACGAAGGGAAACTTCCTGGTGTGATGAAGCGGAGGGATCTGTCACAAACAAGCGGAAGGGACGAGAGTGGGGGCATCAAGAAAAATAACACATCGCTGCTTTCTGTTGCCCCCTCTGGTATCACTGCTGATTGTACCAACCGTGATGGGGATGAGGCTCACAGCGCAGAAGGGATGCAGCGGGCTGTGGACGAGCTGGGCATGGGGGTATTGGAGCCCAAAATGGAGACTGAAGCAGATATCACCCCTGCTGCGGATAATGAACTTGTAAAGCGTGCAGCTGCCATTCTCACTCCCGAGGCAGCACGGTTGCTATTATTTTTCCTGCAGGTTGGGCAACCAGTCGTCTCGGTTTCGGAGACTTTGACCTTCACAGTGCGCTGGAACCGTGCAGGAAACCGCTCAGTTCGCCGACTTCGGGCAGATAACATTTCTGGTGTGCCTGCCAAGGCCTACGCATTGGTGGTAGAGCAGGCCTGGTTTGGCTCTATCTTCCATCATTCAGTTGAACGCCGAGGGGAGAGGAAGAATAGTTGTGTGGCGTCTGTTGATGCTCGGAAAAACGAAGAACAGAACGAGGAAACAATGAGAACGGATGCAGCGGCCAAATACACATCGTGTTTGCTGCGATACAGGGGGACAGTGCGCATGTATGATGCGGACGAGCTGCGTGGTAGTATTAGACCAGATGGAGGTGGTTCGCAGGATGTGTTCTTTTACGGCGACGCTATTCTGTGGGCCTCTTGGATGGAGCCTGCACGGTGTCGCCCTGCTGAAGGCCTTGTTGTACGGTACTCCGTCACGGGCTGCGACCGACACGGACAGCAAATCGCCACACTCATTACCGCCGACGATAACACGCCGATGAGTGATGCGAATGCGGTGTGGGCAAGTAGTAGTGGTGGCGCTGGTGGTGATGATCGTGGTGGTCGCGACGGTAAAAGCGGTGGCAAGAACAAAGTGGAGAAGCATGAAGGAGGGTGGCAAGACGGAGTCGGCGGTGGAAAGGCTCGCAATGAGGAGGTGGCGTCACGAAAACGTGGACACGATGATGAACTGCTGCTGCTAGAGGAAGATGACTATGGCATCATGTAATGCGTGCCACTGAACTCGAATCATGAAGGGGAGTCTCTGGTGGGATATGAGGGCGATCTTTGGCCTTCCCCCACGTTCTTCTTTTTATCTTCACCCCCCCCCCCCTTCCTATGCGGTATGAGAAAGTTTTCCTGATCGTATGCAGTGGCAAACCGTCTTTTTGTATTCTTCTCGCGTACTCACTTGCATGTTTGTCAAATGCTTTCTTTTTTTTACATCTTGTGCATCCACACCGACATCACTTTATCTCCTTAATGATTTGTTTGCGGCAGAGTGTGGAACGCCAATGGGGAGGGAGGGATGGAAAACGGGAGACACACACGCGACGGCATCGGGCAGTTGGGGCTCAAGGAATTTCCCCTGCACTCAAGACTCTACGCTTAGCTTTCCATGGCAATTCTGTGGCAGATTTTTCTTTTCCGTGGACTTTTTGCCCTCGCCGAACACCATCGCCCTTGGCATTATCGGGTTTCTGCTGGTGGCAGATGCTGCCAAGTACGGCGTGGTTTTCTTGCAGAGGAGGCGGCGATCAAAGAGACAACCCCAGAGCAGCTGCGACGCGACTCACGGAGTGCGCAGCCAAAGTGTTTCACCGGGTGAAATGGAGAGCGAAAAAATGGTGCGACATTACTGGGAACAACTGAGCGATGCGATTCTCAAGGCTCCGCGTACACCACCAGGGAAGTACAACAGATGCCAAGTTGTGTCCAACATTTCCAAGGTAGCATCTCACGTCGCATGTATTGCTAATGGGGATGATAATAATAATAATAATAGTGATGATGGTGACGATTATGCACTTCCTGAGGCTGTGCGGCTTCTCTGGGAGGATCGCGTACGATACATTCTGGATGAGCGTGAAGTATTTACGCTTCTGAGACGCAGTGCGATGACAAACGACAATGGGAAAAGGTACGCCCTGCCTGCTGCTGCTGCACTTGCGTTGCTGTGGCGTCTTCAACTAGTACGCTCTGTTGGTGACATTCTAGTTGACGACCGAGATGTTGTTCACTGCAGAAGTGAACTCGACGACCTCCAGATGCACTCTAAATCATTTTTTCTAGCGTTTATTCATCCTTTAGAGGAGCAGAAGGCAATATTTACGGAGTGCTGGGTCTCTCTCTCGGCGGAAGAGCGGCAGTTGTGGCGGCAGCGTCGTGCACTACAAGCACGGAACATGTGGAGTCTGGCGAAGTACGTGTACGCCGGTGGAAGGGGAAAGTTGGTTTCTTGTGCCATGATGGGTGTGCTTACCGCTGTGGCCGCACGTAGCGCGAGTGCGGGTCTGGTCGTGCGGGATCGGGTGGAGAGGGTGCTTTTTTCTTCCTCGCCCTCCATTCTTCCTTCTACTTCTGCTGCTCACAATTCCTGTTTTTTTTCGACTGCACGTGGGATTGCGAGTCTCTTGGTGTTTGAGTGGGTGCGGCTTGTCATTACATCTGCAGTAATGCACGTCACACAGGATTACATCCGCGCGTCCGCATCTCGGCACCGGGATTGTGTAAAAATGCGTGTATACGAGGCGCTTGCATACACCCCGCTTAGTTTCTTTGACACACACAACCTCGACAGTGTGGAGGAGCTGTTGTACTACACTAACGACCTTGAAGGTGTAGATGTGCACATGCATGACTTTTTTGCACGTGTGGTGCGGGCGGTGACGGCGTTGATGGCGTCTGTTGCGGTGCTTGACAGTCGAAGCACCGCAGTGGTTTGTGAGACTGTCTTGGGTTCCGCTCTGCTGACCGGCGCGATGTCCATCCTTCGGAAGCGCTGCATGACTCTGGCCTTCGACGCCGATGCCGAAGGCTGTACAGATGCCCCAGACGCAGAGGAGCTGGAGAATGGAGGGGCTGCGACAGACGGTTTGATGCTCCGCGGAATGGAGATAATTGAACACGTCCACGAACTACGCCCATACGCGGCTGATACGGCGTTGATGTCATGGTGGATCGCGCACACAGCGCACTATCGGCAGCGACCTGCTGGATTGTGGCACGTGCTGCACCTTGCGCTTCGTTTGCGCTTTGTCTGGGCTATTGACGCCTTTACATCCATTGTGAAATGGCTGTTACCAGTGGCTGTGGTGGCTCACGCGGCGGCAACATGTCAAACACAAGGGGTTCTTTTGGAGGCCATGCGTGCTATGCAGGAAATGTTGGGCCAAGTGGCGGACACGCGGCGGGTGGTGGAGGTGGTGCTCAGCAATGCGTACAAGGCCAACGCACTTGAGTCCATTCTGGACGTGCAACACTGGGAGGATGAAGGGGTGGTGCCACCAGTGACGGTCGATGTGTGCGCCATCCGTGCTGAGGGTCTTCAGTTTCAGTACCCAACAGCACCAACGGTGAATGCATTCCCTTCGCCCGCCACGTTCTGTCTGCAGCTGCAGGACGAGACTACTGGCACGGGACGGCTTGTGTGTGTGACGGGGCGGAGTGGCTGCGGCAAAACAACTCTGCTGCGTCTCCTCCTCGCGTTGTACACGACACCGCAAAACTCCTGCCTCATGCTGAAGTTGCGACGCCGGCGCAACACGGCGGACTCTGATCCCTCGCAAGACGGCAGTGACGACACCACAGAGTGGCTTCCGGTAAGCTCCATATCCCCTACGTATCTCCGGTCTACTCTGTTCAGCTACGTGCCGCAGACCGCAACATTTTTTCCCGGTGCTACCATTGCTCAGAACGTCTCCTTGCAGAACCATGTCTCACTTACGAACGCATCACTCCTGTCACGGGTGCACGCTTGCACGGAAGCGGTAGGGTGCGGGGACTTTATTTCTAGGCTGCCGCAGGGCCTGCTCACGCAGCTGTCAGTTACCACCGGTTGGGTGACGCCCGACGCTGTGCGTCCAAGTTGCGGACAGGGGCAGCGGCTCATGCTCGCACGGGCGTTGTTTCATGGCGGTGGCGTGTTGTTGATGGACGAGCCCACTGCTGGACTTGACAGCGAGTCGAAGTGGGCCGTCATGGCGAAGTGGCGTGAACTGCTGTGCTCGAGACGGCTGCACGGAGTGGTGTGCGTGACACACGACGCAGATGTGCTTCAGAGAGCAGATCAAATTGTACAACTGTGAGGAAACATTAGTATTCTTCGGTTGATTGTAATGATTCTGGCGACAGAAGTGGTGGCTTTTCGCTGCATGATCTCGCCCATACATGACATATGAACACACACCCACATATATATATATATATATATATATATACATATGTGTGTGTGTGTGTGTGTGCATACCTTTTCTCTCTCTCTCTCTCTCTTTTACTATCTTTCTTTCTGAATTTGCATAGGCATTACCCATGTACAATGCCGCCTCGATGGGACCGAGCCCATGTGAGCCCAACTGCAGCTGTGCGTTTTCTCAAGAGTTCACTGACCTGACAGCGCAGGGTCACTACACGCAGATTTCGCAATATACTCATCATAAACGCTCATGGCGTTTCCGTGGATTCCGCCTGGACCGCCCGACGAGACGTTCAACACCAGTAGACGAGGATAGCATTGCCGAAGCCACTCCACACCAACTCAACAGTAATCGTGGATTGCTGCAACGCCTGCTTCTTTTTTTCAGATGTTTGAGATGCGGAGCAGGTGCGAGGAGGAGTAGGAAAAGGAGGATAGTATTGGAAGATGGACGTCACTCATTCGGTTTCTCTATGACATCCGGCCCCAAGCGTTTCTTCCAGCGCATCGTGTGGGAATATCCGCTGCTTGCCATGTGTATATGGGTATTTCTATTTCTCTGTGAGGGAGTTATGGTGGCACTTTATGTGGCACAGGCAACAAGCAGCCCCGAGGTGACATGGGCGCTCTACATCGATGAGGAGTTTAGCTGGTACTTCTATACACAATCAATTCTCTCCTTCATGTTACTGTCGCAACTTGTCTTTGCCTACTCCATGTCGCTCACTACAATAGTCGTAGTCCTCTTGACATCGATTTACCAAATCGTTTCGCTTATTGTCGCGATTTTCTTCCATATGGGGTGGTTTAGTCGTGTGTACGTACCTCTCTTTTTGCGCTGCTGGCCGATGCGACAGTACCTCCTCCTCCTGCTGGATTCCCTCGCAATGCTGATGCCACGCAACGATCGTCTAGATCTCGTTCGAAACGCAGCAGGGCCACTGAGCCTTTTTTTTGTTATGGCTTTTTCGTCCAGCTGCATCTTTCATATCCACCAGGTTCTTCGCGGCTTTCCAATTAGCATGATTGATGCCCTCTACTGGCTTATGGTCACAGTGTCAACGGTTGGTTTTGGTGATGTTGTACCGCAGGGATATGATGGCCGATTGATAGCGATAGTTATTATATTTGTTTTTCTCGCAAAAATGCCGTCGTGGATTATGGTGGTGGGGCAGACGTTGCGCCTTCTTCGAAAATTCCCGCGTTACACCGGTAGGCGGGATCACTTTCTCGTGTTCGGCTACGTGAATCACGAGGATGCTGTCTCGATCCTCGAAGAGGTCATCACGCTCTACCCATGGAAGTCCGTCTGCTTCTGCAACAACAACGACTTTCCTCTCGATGTGATTGCTATCGGACGCCACCCACGGTACAAACAGCGAAGCTCCTTCATGAGGATCGGCGTGCTTGACAAACGCACGCTGCAACGCATGCGGGTGAGGGAGGCCGCTGCGCTGATTATTCTCCCTACTAGTGATGTCGCAGCAGCGGCGCGTGATGGTGACGTCATGCTTTCATCTATTGTGTTCCAGCGCCATGCTCCTCATGTTCAGCAGTATCTGCGCCTGCGTTTTGGTCTCCATGTCAATCTTCTGTCGGAACACAAGACTGTGATGATTGATCAGCACATGAAGACCATCATGGCAACCGCGTTGCTTCTCCCAGGTGTTGTGCCATTTCTTGTGAATCTCGTGCGTATCTCCTCCGGTAGTGATGCCCACCAATCAGCGATATGGCACGAGAATGACATGGAAAATTGGAAGGGCCAGTACGAGTACAGCAGACGCAACATCTTTGGAACGTGTCCGGTTCCGTGGTACTTTGTACACCTGTCACTCATGCAGGTGGTGTCTCTAATGAAGAAATACAATGTGCTCGTTATGGGTGTGGAGGAGGGCTCGCGCAAGTTGATGCGCCTTGACCTCGAGTACCAACTCGAGAACGATGACGTGTTGCTTGTCCTCTACGAACGCGGCTCTGACAATCTCACCCGAGCGCTTCAGGCGCTTGAGCCAAAGAGTGTTCCAATCACCGCGCTATCAAACCCCAGGTCACCGAACATCTCAAACTGCTCTTCTCTAAGCCTCGTATCGCGTAATCTGCTACAGCAAGATTTAGTTGAGCACGAGATGAGCAGCAATACCGTTCCCATAAAAGATACCAAACTGTTTTACCCATTTAGCCAGAGTTTCGACCGAGTAGATACCGCTGGAGACAATGAAGGAGGGCCAAGAGAGGGTAGTAGTGACCACGTGACGATGTCGGGACCGGAAAGAGCGACGCTGCCGAGCGCAACAGCATCACGCAGTTTGAAACTGGAACAGAGCGCGCTCAATAACTCCTCGCATATAGCGAAGCTATACAAACAGCTCATGGGGAAGGAATTTGTGAACAAAGAGCCACTGGGCATTCCACTTGCAAAAATTCCACTTGGTGATTACGCACCTTTACTGGGGGATCTT
The DNA here is from genome assembly GCA_030849675.1 of Trypanosoma platydactyli. Taxonomy (NCBI): domain Eukaryota; phylum Euglenozoa; class Kinetoplastea; order Trypanosomatida; family Trypanosomatidae; genus Trypanosoma; species Trypanosoma platydactyli. The sequence continues at coordinate 65,155 of JASANU010000871.1, forward strand.
CTGAGCTCTCACGACACGGTGTCCAAGGAGGTGCACTGCGCTAGCGATCGAACCGATCGGCTGGAACGGAAGATCAATGATATTATTGCACATCTGGCCAATTATTACTTTTCTGGGGCGGAGGTGGATAATGACACGGAGTGTTTTCTTTTCATCGATCAGGTGTCATCCTTTAAGAAGCCACCAATGAATTCACTATACGACCAGTACCTCAATGAGGCGGTATCCAGGTACGAGCTGCTTCAGATGATGCAGTGCATACGCGCTATTCACTCCCACTCACGCCTGACACTTCTCGGTGCACAGACACTCGACGACAAGTTTCTTCACTGGTGCAATAAGTCATTTGGCTTCCCTATGCGGTACATTCGTGGCCTCAGCACAATGGAGTCACATCTTGACTACGCTCTTAAGCACAGCGGCGGTGTAATGAGACTGCGCGGCATTCTTCTTCACTGTTCACAACTTGGCTACTGGGACTTTGCAGATGTTCCACTCATCACTGTGGAGAACAACATTCGGACTATCCTTGATCAAGCAGTTGCGGACCAAAAGACGATGACATGCCCCCGAAGAGGCGAGGACTCGCCAGGGTTGCCAGAACAGAATGTAGTGGTGGAGTTGAAGTCATTCAAGTCATGCATATCCGTGACACCCCATCACACCGATGAGAAGTGGCGCCGGCGCGGGGAGAAGCACTTCCAGGACTCCCTGGCCTTCATGATGGGCCGCTGCTTCTCCACCAACATGTTGCAAACCATCTTCATTCACGCTCATCGCGACCGTCGCATCATGCAGTTCTTCGAAATGGTGCTCTGTCTCCAACAGAAGAGCAACCCATTCGACCTCAACGCGTGGTCTAGTCTTGGGAAAACCTCCCCAACACTTTTTCATGCCTGCGGAAACACGCTGCTACAGTTTAAAACGTTTGGCGACGCATTCTCATTTCTCCTTACACGGCGATTGTGGGTAGTAATCGGCGTGTTTCGCCAATTCCCAGAGTTTGATAAGCTCCAGGGGCGGCCACGGTATTTCATTACAAACCCACCGCTCGATGCCCCGCTCTACACGGAGGATGTCTTGTATGCCCTGTCAGTTTCCCCCACTACGGAAAGAGAGTAGAGACTACAAACTACTGCTCTTCTCTCCCTGCCCCTGCTGCATCTTCGCCGTTTTCCCTCGGCGAGTACCAGACGCAATGCGGCGGAGTGACGATGTTCTGAAGTGTAGGCATTTACATGTATGTGTGCATCTTCATCTAAATGTCGCCGTTACCAACGTATCTGTAGGCCTTTTTCCCCCTTTCTTTGTTGCTCTCTCTCTCCCTCTTTCTATCTCTCTGGATCATCTTATTTTCATTTTTACGGTTTCGCTGCTGTTGTTGTCGTCATCGTCATCGCCATTGTTGTTAGCTAATATGATTGGGATCGAGGATGTGCCATCTGTGTGTGTGTGTGTGTGATGGCGTTGAGGAGCTTGTGGGGCACGGACCCATAAAAACACAAGCCCATACAGCGCCGGGGAATTCGTTTGAATGTAGCCATATAAGTTCAGCATCATCCTCCCCCTTCCCCCGCAGTGGGAGAAGGGTGGTGATTGCATCTTTTTTTTCTTTTTTCCTCTTGGAGGGGATGAAACTGTAATGCTAATAAATAAAACAGGGAGCGAATAGATGAAAAGGTTGGTGGGTGACGATACGCCGGGGTGTTCAACAGTGAAGGTTGCAAGTACACGTGTATGGGTGTGCACTGCAGTTGGCGGGGGGGGCAGAGAGAGAAAAAGAGATGGAAAGAAGGGGGGTGCTGGGTAGGTATCCTCCTTCATGCTAAAGGAGGAAATAGTATGCGGCAATGGAATAGGAAAAGAAACAAACAAACAAAAGGGTTATTTTTGTTTTATTTTTCCTTTTTTCTTTTTTTTTGTAGCGGGGTGTCTTTCCACTACTACCAGCAGCACCACCTGTTTTCTGCCGCTCACCGCTGCCGCTTGTCCTGTTTTTTTTTTTTCTTTTTCTTTTCTGCTGCGCCCCCCTCGCTGTAGGAAGCCGTGCTCAACTGGTATTACTCACTGCACGGAGGAGGTCGATGCTGCGGGGTGGCCAACAGCAAGCCGCTGACGTCTCGTTGCACCCATACGGAGGAGAAGTGCAGCAGGTCGCCTCTCCGCCAACTTCTTCTTGTCATCGGCGTCGTTTTCAGCAATGGAGTTCATCAGCTCTTCTGCAGCGCAACCATCTTGGCGTTGCCAACGATCAGTGCCATTGCTCTGACGAATCGGGCGACGATGGTTCCGTATCGCACTTTCATCCCTGGTGGCGCTGTTGCTCTGGCGACAAGCACCCTGTAACCATTAGCCTCGCACATCGCATGTCCGATGGATTTTCTCATTTCACCTTCACGAATCAACAGGGCAGCACTTGCAACAAGAGCAACACGCGTAGCGATCACGATTTGAACTGCAGTTGCTCCTTCTGCACCGAGGAGCGAGTGTACTGGCCAGCGAGTGGGCGGAACAGTTGCAGCCGCCACAGCTGCACTCATAGAGCCCCGGGGAGCGTACCGTCTACCACTGCATGGTACAAACTGGTTTGCGACACACCAAAGACATCAATTCTTGAACAGCCGTACAATATCACCGGGGATGCCGATGGGACATCTGAAACAATTGTAAAGCCGACACCATCATCGTGGACCGGTCTTTTCGCTCAGGGGCGTTCTGTGAAGAACACTGCAGAAACACCTACCGTTTCCACTCCTGCTGCCGCTGCTGCTACAGAGACGACGACGACGACGACGACGACGAATGAGGGCAAGACGACCACGAACAAGTGCAACAACGAGAGCAATGACCTTTTACACCGTCAACTGGATGCGCTGCTTCGGCGAGTCGATGCGGTGGAGGGGTGGTGTCGGTCCGAGTCGAAAAGGTCTGGTGATATGGAGACAACGCGACCAACACCACCGACATCAGCATTAGAAATCAAAGCTGCCACACGACCACCACGATTATCATCATCATCGTCGTCGTCGTCGTCATCATTGAGGGCAGGGGTCGAGAGACGTGCAGAAGTGAAAAAGAAAAAGACGGGATTGGACCCTGTGTTCACACCAGCGTTGCCGTCCCAGACGGCGGAGAGCTCAGCTGGAATCACACTTGAACGTCTTATGCATGCGGTGCGGAATGCCCGAAGAAGGGCGATGGATCCGCAACAGAACCCGGCTTCCCACTGAGAGAGCACACATTGGTGTAACAGCTGCACAGCGAAGGGGTGAAGGCTTTCCATGACAGGTGTTGATGGGGATATGGCAGATATGTGCTGCTTGCGTGATTTTTTCTCTTTTCTTTCTGGAACGAGATGCTCCTCATTCATGGGCCGCTTCATCGCAAGGAGGGTGACAGTATGTATGTGCATATGCACACAAACACACTGACCGTTTTTTTTTCCCTTTCCTTCTCATCAAACGTGAGCATACATATGCAGCTCTCTTGTTTATATATATATCCCCACATTTGTGTGTTAACGTCTACATGTGTTTCTCCTGCCAGAACAGCTACAAGAAAAGCAGCAGCAGCAGCCTTTTCTTTGCCTTTGTTGAGAAAGTGCAGGGGTTCGTGTGCATGTCGTTGTGTGATGCTCCCACATCCCTCTTGACTGCTGTGACACCTCTCCAGTGATGCAGCGCTATTGCTGTCAAGCGGTGAACCCCCGCAACAAGAGCGAGAGATGCAGGGAGTAAAGTGCGGCACAGCACAAAGAAAGTGTATGGAGGCCACTGCAGGGGGTTTACGTCTGCACATGGTGGTGATGAGTTTCTGCGTCCAAGGCAACGTTGGAAGTAACACGCCAATTAGATGTCTTTTGTGCGGTGCATATGCCACCCTTTCCCCCGTCTTTGCAGTAGAAGTTCGTGCGTGTGCAGGAGGGGAACGAGGGGGTTGTGTGTCCTCCGGTACCTCGTCCCTACACCGGGGCAACCCTTCCAGATTATAATGGACGCTATCGGCGCCCAACTTCTTGGCTTAATCGCAGCGCTTCTTCTTCTCCTTCCCGCGTCTTGCCCTTGTCATCATTTTCTCTTAGTCCCCCCGCGCTCGTGCGGTTTGGTTTGTTCCGCCCCTCTGGTTGTTATTGTTGTTGTTATGATCAAAAAAGAAGAAAAAAAAATGATTCTCTGGACGGCAGGTGTGCGAACATGTTGCACTCCCCGGGAAGGGGTATGCGCCTCTCTCTCTGTGTGTGTGTGTGTGTGGTACTCGCACTCTGTGGTCGCATACCCATGCTTGTGTTTTTCATTTCGCTACCTTCATTTATACTTCACGCCTCTGTTCTTCATGCGCTTCTGGATGAGACAGCGATCCACCGCAATTGACGTATAAAAGGAAGGGTTAAATGATGCTTTTGCAGCGACAGGCTCATCCAGCTGGTGCAACTCGCGTGAGCATAGACGGTGCACATGTGCTGACAGGCGGGGCTGATGGTGTTGTGTCGCTTTATCCGCTCAAGCGTTGGCCGTCATCCCAGCACCTATGGGCACGACAATGTCACGATGGTGTTGTTACATGTGTGGTGCTGCAAAGTGCCTTGGGTCTTGCGATTTCATGCGGTCGAGACGGAAACGTTGTCATGCACGAGAATGTGTTTGAGGCTTCCACCTCGCGCGTGATATGCCGAGTGACAGGTGAAGTGCGTTGCGTTCTCTTTGACGCGGAGCGACGTCGTGTATTCATTGGAGGTGACTCGCTGCGTTGTTTACAGATGCTGCAGCGCAGCTGCGAGGTGCACACCATTCCAATGTGCGTGCAACATCCGCTTGTCGGACTCACGCTATCACCGTGCGGTAATCTTCTTGCCATGGCGTCCGCGAGTGGTGCGGTGGGTGTTCTTTCTGTCTGCGCCACCGATCAGGAACAGGGGCAAGATCAAAGAGTGGTGGATCGGCTGAAGAACGTGAGGTTCACTCTTCAGGGCCTTCTGTCACCAACAGTGAAACGGGACGACGCCGCGGCTTATCGGCTCTGTTGGTGCCGCAGCGGAAGTGGTGTGCTTCTCCTCCTGGTGCCGGGTATGACGGGGGTGCGTATGCTGCGCTTTGAGGAGGCGACGATGGCTCCATACACACACCGTCTGCATCATGTGGGAGCGGTCGACGGCCTTGGTATGACCGATCTGCTGGGCGTCGCCTGCTATCCGCTCTCCAGACATATGCTGTGCGTGGTGTTTGCTAGTGCGTCAGGCGTTATTGTGGCGAAGGTGGATGATCGAAAATGGAGCGTTACACGGTTGCGAGGGCAGAACTTTGTTGCTGTGGCGGATGCGCAGGTGGATGCGGGAACAGGTGACGTGGTTGTCGCCACGCGAGACGGGATGGTCACATATTTGCGCTCTGAAGCACCAAAGATAATGATGGAAAAAGGAAGCATTGGCACAACAAGTAATGCGTGTGCGAGACGGGTGACAAAACAGGCAAAAGGGTCGAGTGATACCGGTAGTCTCAAGGTGGTGGTTCATGACAGTAACCACCACCACGGAGGCGACTGTGACAAGGAAGCGGAAGACGAAGAGGATGATGATCATCATGATGGCAGAAGCGACAACAGCAACGAGTGTGGAAGTGACTCCAGTGAGAACGGCGGCTCTTCATCGTCCGTGTCGGTCGCCCAGGAGGACCTCCAGCAAGTGGTGCATGATCTGAAGCGCACCAATCCGAACTGCAATGATGATGATGATGATGATGATGGGAAGGAGCAGCGGCCATCGCGCTGGCGGCAACAGGAGCCGGGAGACGTGATTCGAGATGTAGAGGAGAAGTTTCAAAAACAACAACCGCGTCATCATCGCTCCGTATTTCTTGATGATGAGGCAGAGGAGTCTTCAGATGCTTCTAATAACGTTGATAGTGATTCTAGCAATCATGGTGGAAATGATGAGGATGATGTGGATGACGTTGTGGTTGGAAAAGGGCGGGTGGGGAGTGGAAATGGTGGCCGTGCTCACAACGTTAGAACTGATAGTGTGGGGTCGGTCGTTGGAACCGATGTGGAGGACTCATCGACGTCTTCCCAGATGCAGCAGCATGAGACGATGATGCATGCGGCAACACGAACAACAGAGGCTGTGAGGGACTATTCCTTTCAGATTGGTGCGACGCCAACTGGGGCGGAGGGCAGCTGCTATCTCGCATATAATTCTGTAGGTTACATTCACTACACCACTGATGGGGGCACTACTGTTCACTTTCATGACATGTCTCTCCAATCAGTGCGTATACTGGAGCATGGCACCATTCTGATGGGGGCACTGAGTCCAGTTGGCGTCGCATTTCTTCTGGCCCAGGAGTCTGAGATGGATAGCATCGACGACGCCCCGCGGTTGAAGGTGTATTACCGCACGTTTGTTGCCATTGGTACGCAGTCCGAATGGCGGGTGCGGTTGCATCCTGGTGAAGAGGTTCGCTGCATTACCACCGGCATTCGCTACACTGCCGTTGCAACAAGTCGTTACCTGCGCATCTTTTCACTTTCAGGTCTAGAGCTCGCCGTGCTGAGCCTTTTCCCCCGCATTGTCGCAATGGTTGGTACCAACAGCAGCAAAATCATGCAGGGATTCAAAATGGAGTTTGACCCCCTTGCGATCTGCTACCTTGAGCACGGCGGAGAGATGCGGTTGCAAGTGCTGGACGTCGGAACCCGCTCAGTGGTGGTACCGGCAACACCCGTCCCTCTTACTAGTACGCATCAGTTGCAGTGGATGGGGTGGTCAGAGGATGGACCGCTGCACATAGCTGACACCGCCGGCCTGCTGCAGATGTTTACACTTAACTGGGGTGGAAGCTGGCTTCCCGTATTTGACCCACGCTGCCTTACAGATCAGATGTACAACTTGTGGATTTGGGGTGTCAGCGATGAGGCGATGCTTGCATACCGCTCCTGCAAAAATGATCCGCCGTATCCTGCGGCCGTTGCAAGTGGGTTACCAACCGAACGCGTGCCTCTCTTCCTTCCTCTTACGCGCTCCGGCACGGAACGGGATATGGTGACGTGGGATCATCTGCTCCGTCGCGAGGTACGCACAGACGAGATGAAGCGCTGCAGCACCTTCTACACCGCCGCCATTGCTAAGCATGACATGCTGCACGACAAGAAAATTATGGAGCTCTTCAGCAACGCGCTGAAGGAGCAGCAGACGACCAGAGCACTTGACCTTGCCACATACCTTGAGCTGCGTGACAACATTGAGTGGTGCGCCAAGGAAGCCAACACACATGGCCAGCTGCAGCTTGTGCAAAAGTTACTCTTGTTGCTGGAGGTGCGCGTAAAAGCAAAGAAAAAGCGCCGGTGTTCGCTGCCACTTGAGGGATCGGTGGTGAGCGAGCGCGAGAGGGACCTGCTGCTGCGGAAGCTACTGGTGAAGGAGAAGGTTAGCAGTGGGGACCGAAATTCCTCACACCTAACAGAGCCACCGGTCCCAGTGGCACGGGCGGAGGGTGCTGCACTGAGTGCTGTGGCGCCACCACCGACATCGGCTTTTCCTCCTTCTTCGCCACCATGCACTGGCGGTGATAGAGCACCAACAACCGAGGCGGGGAGTCCATCGAGACGTCGCGTGAGCTTCGTTGAGCAGACTGAGACCCCACCCCCAAAAAACACCACTGTGATGGAGTCAGCGCTCATCAAACATGACTGCCCTCCTCACCCCCTCTTCCAGTCCAACTCACCCATTTCGCATCGTTCGCCCGAGGCGCTGATGAATATCCGTGCGAGGGATACCCCTCCAGGCGATAGACTGAGCACTAGCCCACCACCACCACCACGGCAAGCGAAACCAGCGAACCCTTTCAGCAAATCTGCTAAAAAAACGATGGTGCCGTTGACGCGTGCGGGGACGCAACCGCTACCAGAAACTGGTTCCTCCACTACTTTTGTTCTGGGCGATTCACAGTCATCATCAACTGTTATTGATGTGGAGGATGTATCATGTTCACTACAGCTGCCACTACCGCCACCACCACCATCATCACCACCACTCAAAGCTGCAGCTTTGTCGAGCCCGTCTAAGGAAAACGGTACATCTTTGACGGCTCTTTCAGACTCAAAGACCTCTTATGGTAAAGGTAGTGGCGGCAACAACAGCACCTCAAGTGGTTTCAGTGTGTTATCCACTGGTGCTGTTCTTATTGATAAGCCTCGTTCCGCGACTAAAAAAGTTTTTTGCCCTAAAGCGCAGCCCGTTGGCTTAGAGGAAGCAGCAACACCAGTGACGAGGGAAAAGGAAACGGCGATTGTTGATCCTTTTCTTGACTTGCATGAGAGCAACGCACCCGTCTCGCTAGAAACGCTGCTGGTGGACGTGGGGCATGAAACGTCACAGACTGGTGTGCCGCGCAGCGCCTCGTTTGGCGAGGCACTACGGAAGCGCTATCGTGATGAGGATGAGGACACCAATAGCGACACCGGTGAGTGTGGAATGACACTCCCACGGATTGCGCTTTAATGCAGGCTGGGGAGAGGGAAGCGTAAAACGGGTGGGAGCCAGTTTAAGAGAGATGCGTGAAGGTGTTGGTGATGAAGGCGAGAAGAGAAGGGGAGGGGAGGGCATTGCTGCGTGCCAAGGCGAATCAATAAAGTAAACACGCAACAACAATAACAGAAAGGAAGGAAAGAAAAAAGAGACTGTTGCTCCATAGAAAGAAACTGAGATAGACATCTGAGGGATGAGTGAAGAGCATGGGCTGGATTCAGGGGAAATGAAACAAAAAAAAAATAATAAAAACAACCACTGCAAGAGAGCGTGTGAAGGAAAAGAGAAAGTGTGTGTGTTTCTTTGCGTTCTTCTTCTTTACAAGAGTTTGCAAGTGCATAACTGAGCGAATGGTCAAATGACGTGCCTCCCCACACGCTGTGCGTTGGCGCGTAGCCCTTCGCTGTAGACACGGTGAGGAGGAGAAGCGAAGGCGGGAAAAAAAGGGGTGGTGCTGTGCGGTATACTTTGCATGTCTACGACTAGTGTTTATGGTCATTTTTCTGCATTCCTTTGCATTCCGTCTGATTACTCTCGCCCCATTGCAAAGGGGGCCGCGGTAAAACCCACTAGAAGAGACCACCAGCAGCGGAAATAGTAGGAGATAAACGAATTGCGACAATGATTATTAAGCTGGTGTGTGATGACAGCTGTGGCTTCGTCAGGCGTCTTGGTGCATCTGAGATGCATATCAGCTGGGCTGTTGAGCCGGGTTTGCCGTTGCAGGACGCGGCGCACATCGTGTCGTTGAATGCTGCCATCAACGAAAACCGCTGCGAAACCGTGGGTGAAAGTCCTGTACCAGGCACAGCAGAGGTGTCGGACTTCCGCGGCTACAAGATTCTAGTGGCGGCGAGTTGTGAGCCCCTGGACCCGCAGCGGACACCACAGGAGTTGGGACTGAGTGGCGGTGACACATTGCGTCTCGTGCCCGCTGCCGAAGGTCTGCAGACGGAGTCGCAGATTTCGCCCGCCGTGTGTCGTTCGTTGCTGCACGAGCAAGAGGAGGTGTCCCAGCAGGATGAGAACACCGAGGACGAAAGCGATAAGGATAATGGTGAGTCGTACATGTCGCGTGAAATTGGCTGGTTTCCATTCCTGCTGCGCCCACGCGAGGGAGAACCGCTGGTACTATTCAATGACCCGTTTCAGCAGGTGCACGAGACGGACCCAGAGCCCATGGTGCAACCACTCTGCGAGAGGTGTTGCACCATCGTTTCACATGGGGATGCGCTTCGTGTGGAGGTCGACATGCACTGCAAGCCTAAGTTAATACCGCAGGAGTTCCTCGAGGTCTGCATGGAGAAGCTTGGCGGTGGTCGACTGCGGCGCTGGCAAACACGCTACGTGCGAATTTCAGATAAGTCTGTTGACTGGTTTGCTGAAAGGCTGAGGCCCGGCGTGAAGAGTCGTATTCATGGCCACCGGAGTATCGAATACAACGGCGAGTGCCAAATCGAGGAGCTGATCAGCGATCCCGACCCGGTGAAGTACACTCACTGCAGTGACAAAAAATTCTTTCACTTTGGAGTTGTTTTTCGAAACCCCACCAAGACGTACTTCTTTCGCGTGACGACGGAGCAGCAGCGCACCAAAGTACTGGAATTTCTCGCTTTATGCATCAAACGAGCAAAGGAGAAGGTGTCGAGTTACAACCCCGTCACATGGAAGCAACATGCAGACGCTCTTCTCGTGAACGCGGCGCAAGTAGGTGAGTTGCACTCGTGCAACCGTATGAATATAGAAATGGAACGGGAAAAGCTGCGTGCGCTGGAGGAGGAGCTCGAAGATATACTGCAAGAGAAACCGAAACTACAGGCTGCACTCAGCTCAGAAGCGAGTTACGTGCAGTCGCTTCGTGCAGAGTTGACAGGATACGAGACTGACATTAAGAAGATGCAGCAGTGCCTCATGGCTGCTGAGGCGCGTCTTGCAGAGGAGATGCAGCTGCTGCGCACCACGGAGCTCGAGATGAACGATGAGATTCGCAAAGTGGAGTTACTGAAAAGCCATGCGCTGATGCAGCGTGACTCGGCCAAGACACGCATCGAGGAACTTCGCGACCAGGTGAATAAACTGCAAGAGGAGGAGACCGCCGTGTTTCGCCGGTGGCGGAGCCTTGAAGAGCGGTACAAGCAGCCGCTGGATCATACCTCTTTATCCGACAAGATGTACTCCTTCTCCAGGGATGGCGTTGGCACTACCTTCAGCACCCCGCGTCTTTCTTTGGAACTCGCCGCATCTGCCGCACGGCTTGCGTTGAGTGAAGGGGCGCAGTGCAGCGCATCCCCATCGTCACTCACTACACAGTGCTCACCTTCGCGTGCGCTTCGCTACCCCTCGGCAAGCCCCAAGCAAGATGTGCGAGGTGCCGAGGGGCAATAGGGCGGAGTTGTTATTGGTATTACTACTCGCTCTGTCGCTAAATTCTTTCCTTTCACTGAGCAAAACAAAAAACAAAAAAAAACAAAAGAAAAGAAAAACTCCTCTCTCTATCTATCGTTATTGCGTACCTGTGAAATGTGTAAACGCTGCATAGCTTTTCTGCGGCTCAGTAAACGGTAAAGAACGCGGGAGTGCGTGGTGGTGATGGTGGTGGTGCATTCTCATCATTTATGGGCACCGTGGCTCACTTGATTCTGCCGATGCGAAGTTACTTGATACGAATTCTTCTTCCCTCGTTGCTTCACCTCCCCTTCTTTTCTTTACGTTCTTCAACTCTGCCACCTGCTGCACGGGCGTGTGTGTGCTTGAGGACTGGCGAAAAAAAAAAAATAATAATAATAATAATAATGGAAGACACCAAAATGACATCATCGTTTCGAATCCGTGAGGCGGTTAAAGACGACATCGATGTGATGGTTCGTATGCAGCAGGTGATGGCCTTCGAGACGGAGGGACTGAGGCTTGAGGAGGAAACTCTTCGCCGTGGCATTACTGTGCCGTTTGAGTGTAAGAATGTCGCCCGTTTTAACGTGGCAGAGGATACCGAAAATGGTAAAGTCATAGCGATGATGATGATGACGTACGAATGGTCGGAGTGGCGTGCGGGGTGGATTCTGTGGATTCAGTCCGTGTACGTTCTGCCTGCGTGGCGCCGCCGCGGCGTGTTTCGCAAGCTCTACGAACACGTAAAACGTATTGTGCAGGAGGACGCATCCATTCATGGACTGCGGTTGTACGTGGAGCGGGAGAACGCCAACGCCATTGCGACGTACAGGCGGCTGGGCATGAAGACAGAGCACTACAACATGATGAAGTGGATGAAGTCAAAGTACTAAAACATGAACTGGAAGCTGCAACTGCACCTGGAAAAACTGCAAGGAAACAAACAAACAAACAAACAAAAAAAAGTGTTCACAGATTTTATGTCTATTTTTGTTATATATGTATCCCCCCCCCTTTTTTTTTTCTTTCTTGTATTCCACTGCTACTTGCACCACTGCTTTCCAGCAACAATTGTCTACAACAGAGCGAGAACAACAACAACAACAAGAAAGAAAATAATAGTAAATCTGTAAGAATGACATACTGATAGTGGAGCGTGGGGTGACGCAATTGTCCCTCGTACATTTTTTTTTTTTCGTGAGAGCTGCGGTATAGAAGGGGTGTAGTGCTGGCAGGCCTGTGTGGCGGCATACTACGCCGATGTTGTGCATCTCCGCATGCTCTTCTCTTTTTTTTTTTTCGTTTCTCATTACCACTGGGGGGGGGGGGGAGGTGGTGCTTGTAGCAGCAATAGTGATTTAAGAGGAGGTGTGCCGGGCCGAGGGGAAGGGTATACAGTCTCTTTCCCCACCCTCCCCACACCCCCTTCTCTTCATATTCCGTAAGTGTTTGGTTTTGTTTGCGTGCGTGTGTGTGTGTGTTGTGTTGTGTTGTGTTGCTCCACAATTGCGAGTGCCATTAGTTACATGGAGATTAACACTGGCGAGAGGTTTGATACCACATTTAGTGATCCCACCTCAACCTTTATTGCCTGCCTGCTCATTGCTGTGGTTCTCATGACGCATTTCGCAGACCGTGGAGGTATTCCCAAGCGCGGGATAAGAATGCTTCTGCTGGTCGTAGTGGCAGCGTCCATACTCTTGTATATGACGGGCATATTGGGACTCATGGGGGAAGTGGTGGTTCTCTTGCGAAGTAGCACAACGTCCCTACGGTCTTCTGCCGGTATTGCAAAGTTCTGCAAGGATGTACAGGGGCTGGCTTTGAGTAGACTGCTGGAGGTGGTTCTGCTTATCACTATGTTGTACATTTTCCTGCAGGCGCTCTGTGTTCCAGGAACCCTCGCGCTGAACGCCGTGGTCGGTGCATTGCTTGGCACTCTGGTTGGCGTGCCCTACTGTACCTTACTGGGCACTGTTGGTGCCTCCTGCTGCTACATGCTCTCCAACCTGTTTGGGATGCGGTTGGTGGAGAGGGCTGACGCACACCTGATGAAAGGCAAAGGATTGCCAAAGATTCGTGCGCAGGTTAACCGTTACCGCGATGATCTTGTGGTGTACTTACTGTTTCTTCGCCTCACACCAATACTACCAAACTGGCTCGTGAATTTGGCTGCACCGGTGGTGGGTGTTCCACTCCACACATTCGCGTTGGCGACGTTTATTGGCATCATCCCACAGACGTATCTTTCTGTGCGTTTCGGTGTCTTTGCCCGCAGCTCAGCTGACGGGAATGAGCATATTTTTACGCCATGGGACTCACTGCTGCTTTTTGTCATTGGAATTGCTCTTCTCACTGCGGCATCGCTGAGAAAGCGTTTCTTGGCGGCACCGCCATCGTCGGTGACTCTCTTCTTGTGAATTTGAATTCCTCCAAACGGCAGCTTGTTTCGACGCAATGTTTTCCGCCACCACCCTTCTGTCGTATTTCCGGGGGGCGCGAGGGGGATTGAGAAGCAGCACCCTTCTTTTCTGCTAGAATTTGCTTCTTTTTCATGAGGGTGGAAGGAGAGTGAAGTGAGAAACGCCACACATCCATAATACATGATATATACACGGTGTATATCGATGGGGGAAGGGATGTGTGGTTTGGGGGCAGACACTGAGGGGAGGTGGGCTTTACGGATAAGCACCAGAAGCGGATTGTTTGGTGTTGAAGAGCTAAAATTCGAGGCACATCTCGTCTTCCGCCCGCTACGAAGGTGCGGCCTGTCCCTCTGTTTTTTTTTTTTTTTGTAGCTGAGTGGACGCTTTCTCTCGTCTTTTTTTTTTTTTCTTTCTTTGTGTGTGTGTGTGTGTTTCCTTCCCTGCGATTCGCCGCAGCACCCTCTCCCCACACAAAAGACGAAAAAAAAGGTAGAAAAAAAAATAAATAAAAAAACAACCGACGGCCACCACGTCTGCCCTTTTTTTTTTTCTGCATCTTCTGAGGTGAGGAGCCTGGGGCCCCGCGCGCTGCGACGTGGGTAAGACGGCGAAAAGCACCAAGAAAAGGAAAAAAAAAATATTTTTCTTTTAGCAGAGACGCAGGCGGCCCAGAGGAGGGCCGGTGGACGGACGGACGCTCTCCAACTGTCCAAAGAAATCACATAAAAGCAGCTTTTTTGCGTCCACATACGAGACACACGTGGGCGTAAAACAGTGAACTGACTGCGTCACGTTGCATTTTGCCATGTCAGACACCAATGGATTGATACCATCTGCCCCCCAGCTTCCGTGTGTGTTGCCGTCGCACGCTGGCAGGACTAGAAACTCCTTTTTTTTGCCCTCCATTATTTCAAGTGAAGACGGAGGTCGTAACGTGTCTAACGTATCACTTCCGCTTAATCTTCCTTCGACACTGACAATACCTGAGCTGGTGAAGTTGGTTGAGAGGCAGAGGAAAGAATTGCAGAATGGAGCCGATGGTATAAAGGCTGTTCAGCGTAATTTTGAGCGTCTTAGTGAAATACACAATAAAGAACGTGCGGAGTTGGAGAAGATGAGGAGTGAGGTACAGGAGCTCCGGGGGCGCGATGCATCTAGTGAGAGTGAGCGCAAGATGCTTGTAGCGATGCGTAAAGAACTGGAGTCTCTCCTGAGATCCCACAAGGAGTTGCAGGAGAAGAGGCTTCAGGAACAGGCAGTGTACGAGAACTGCAACAATGAGATGCAGCAGGTTCTCGAAGAACGCGATTCATCAATTTTGCAACTAAAAAATGCTTGCGAGCAGCATCAGTGTGCAGATGCAAAAAATCGGGAAAGGTTGAGGCATGCCACGGCGTTGCTGAACGACTTGACGCGAAGGGTGCTGCAGTTTGCGACGGAGGTGAGGGCTCGTGTGTCATCCTTGTCGGTTGATGGACTTCCTCCTGACCACAGCAGCATGGGCAGAGGAGGCAACACCAGCGAAAACTGCAGTGGCGGTGGGAGCGGCGACCGCGTTGATATCGCTAACGATGTTGGCGACTACGCTATTACTTCCGCCTTGTCCAACGCCTGGGACTCTGTCGACGCTCTCTGCGTGGCTTGGCGGAAGGCACAACAGGCGAATGAGAGATCGGAGGTTTCACAGGCGGTAATGATGTTGTGTGGGCACGTTTCGGAGGCTGAAGCTGACGTGCGACGCGCATTGTTGCGTGAGGAGGCGGTGACTCGTGAAGCCCTCTGCACAGCGTGGGATGGTGTGGTGCAGGGGCTGAAACAGCAGAGTGATAATATGATGCACTCCAGCCTGTTGCATGAGGAGCTCACGAGGGTACGTCACGAAATGCAGGAGAAGGAGTACAAGCACCGAAAGACTGTTTCGGCACTTGAGCGCAGTGGGGCCGAGAGTCATGCAGCCCTGGAGAGGGCGCGCCATGACTACGCCGCACTGCAGCGAAGATGCGAGAAGGATGCCTCTGCGCACTCTTTTGCCATACAACAACAGACGAGGATGCACCAGGAGGAGTTGAAGCGACAGGAAGAGCAGCATCGCGCAGCTGAGGCTTTCCAGGAACGTAAACATGAGTTCATCTTGGAGGCGGCACAACAGAAACATATGTTAGCCCTGGAGACGATATCGCAGCATCTTCAGAGAGAGTACACTGCGCGGGAGTGCGTCTTGCATGATCGCCTTTCTGCGCTTAAAGGAGAGATATGCAAGCTCCACGAAGAAGCGCTTGCTGCAAGCAACGAAAAGAAGAGGATGACTGCGCTTCACACCGCAGTTTGTGAGTCCTTTGTGAATAAAATAAGGGCAATCGAATGCGCACAGATTGAGATGCTGCAGCTACACGAAAGCGCTCTGCGTGATCGTCTGCACCAGCTCGAAGAATCACATTGCCTGGCGCTGCAGCAGCAAGCACGCGATCACCAAGAAAGTGTTTTAACAGCCGCAGCTGTAGCTTTTACGACATCATTGCGTGCTGTCGAGGTGGCGGAGTCAAAGGGGCGCCTGACGATCCTGTTAGAAGAAGACTGGATAACACCGATCGCCGAGTACAAGGATTCCCTCTCTATGCTGCGACTGCAGGAGGCTCAAACTCATGCGGAGAGGGAGAAGCGATTGATTCAACGCGCCTCACGTGATGCGCTGCAATCTATTAACGAGGAGCTGACGGACCTCACCGCCCGCCTGAATAGAGCGTTGCAGGAGAACTCCCAGCTCTCAAGCGAATCGCATATTCTTTTCCAGAGACTGCAGACGGAGGAGGAGGCTTCTCGTTCGCTGCGACAGGCGTTGGTTTCGGCTCGTGCACTGATGCAGCATCTATTAGCGGCTGAGGAGGCGAGTGAAAGCGCGTATTCATGTGGGCACTGCTTGCAGTTGTACATTCGCCCAATGACGTGTGTGCCGTGTGGCCACACATTCTGCGAGTCGTGCCTGCTTCAGCACCCGCAGAACATCACACGTAGTGAGAAGACGCTGCGCTTCTGCCCGGAGTGTCGGCAGGCGACGTGCAACACTGTGGTGCGGGTACGGGCCCTGGAAACACTCTCGGGCAATTTTTGTTTCCGAAAGAAGGACACCAACGAGATGCAACGCATAATCGCCAGCTTACCCAGCAGCTGATTAGCTGAGTTACGCACATCATGCATGTCTTCTTATACTTGCTGCCGCTCTAAATAGACCTTTATATATATATATATATATATATATATATGCAAATATATATAAAAAAAATACAGATAGCATGTGTACTATGCTCATGGGTGCTTGATGTGGTGCATTCTACCTCCCCTTTTTCTTGTTTGTTGCCCCCCCCCCTTTTTTTTTTTTCTTCTTCGTTGTCACTTGGCGCTCATCGCTTCCCCGCGCGCGTATGTTTCAATGAGGACTGCGTCGAAGAAGGACGGGGTGGAAGAACGTTCTGTTGCTCTTCTCTTCGTGATTTCCGTCTCCCTCACTTTGTTGTGCCGCGCGGACAGCCGTAAGAGCGTCTCATAAACATACTCGTAACAAATACACTCAAAGAAGCCAAAATAAAAAAAAAAAAGAAAGTAGACTCTCGCCCCCTCTGAAAGGTTCAGTCAGCGGGGGGATGGAGGGAAAAAGACAGTGTTGGCGTGCTTCGTCGGAAGCCATACCGCAGGCAAAAAAACAGCGCAATGGAGCGGCGTTTCGTCTTGCGCGCCACTTTGTTCCGCGCCACTACGACCTTGTCTTTGCGCCACAGCCGCCGCGGGGTGTGTTCCTTGCATCTGCAGTGCTAAAGGTGGAGGTGGTGCTACCGTTGCAATCTCCTACACGCTGCATCACGCTGCACGCACTTGATTTGCTGATCGACCCGGCGCATGTGACGATGATGTCTCTCGCGGCGGGTTCATCATCATCATTGGCGGCAGATGTTGAAGAGGACGCTGCAGTGTCGCGTTGTTTGTCGGTTCATACTACACTCACCCACGAGACCATCACGCTGGAGTTCTCTTCAGAGATACCAAACGAGGCGGGCGCGATGTTCCTATTGAGTTTTGCACACTTTTCTGGCGTCATTCAGGCGTCAAACATGACAGAGGGGCTCTTTTTCTGTGATACACGCGATAGAAACTTCCTTGCGACGCACCTTGAGCCGGCCAATGCTCGGCGACTGTTTCCGTGCTTTGATGAACCATTCTTCCGCGCGGTATTCCGATTTACAATAGAGTTTGACAGCCGCTACACAGCTGTCTCAGGGATGCAGGTGGCGCATGAGGAAACGATTGCGCTGGAGGACTCCGATTTCGCTCCCTTTCTTGACTCCACGTCGTCCGCTCTCCCGAAGCGTGGAAGAGCGGCCAGCCGAAATTCTGAGGAGGAGGAGAAGGCGATAGGAAGTGGTATCGACCGCATGGCACACACACCAATGAAGACAACCACATCGATCAAAACAATAGGAGCAGATTGTTTCTTTCAATTTGCTGGTGACGATACCACCAGCATGAACCAGTCTTATCATTTTACTGAGTCTCGTTCTCAGCAGTTACCCCTGTCGCTAGACGGCAGCGGCAGCGGCCAGCATGTATGTTGTGTTCGCCGTGTCACATTTGATGATACGCCGCTCCTCAGCACATCTGTCGTTGGTTTCAGCATAGGAAAGTTTCACATCCTGGAACAGGAGACAAGCCGCCGCCAACTCCTTTGCCGCGTTATTTTTCCTGTCGACATGCAGGTGAACCAGGGCTGGTACGCGCTGGACCTTCTCACAAAAGCAGTGGATTTCTTCGACGAATATTGCAACTTCCCGTTGCCACTCCAAAAACTCGACCTTGTTGGCGTGCGCTGCTTCAACCTGCTCGGGATGGAGAACTGGGGAATGATCGTGGTGGGTCAGGAGTACATGCTGGTGGACGAGGCGACGCCGCTCGAACGGCGTCAGCGCATTGCGCGGCTTATTGGCCACGAAGTGGCGCACCAATGGGTTGGCAACTGGGCCTGCATCGCATGGTGGAAATTTCTATGGATCAAGGAAGGCTTTTGTCGCTACCTCGAGTTCCTCTTCGTTGACGCTGTATTTCCAGGTTGGATTATCTGGGATGAGTTCCTGATGCGGGTACTTGATGTCGCGCTCACGCTGGATACAAATCCGGAGAGGACACGTCCGGTAGAGTACTGCAGTGACGCACCACGGCGCATTGCGAGATCTTTTGACACCATCAGCTATGGAAAGGGGGCCAGCATCGTGCGCATGCTTTCCTCGCTCCTAGGGCAGGAGCTCTTGCAGTCGGCGACACAATTGCTTCTGCAGCGCAGCGCAGGTGCCTTGCTGGACTCCAGGATGCTGCTGGACTGCATTCGTCAAAAGGAGCCGCTACAGGAGCGGCGCCAGGTGGCCGAGGCGGTGCTGCATTTCGCGGCGCTGACCGGCCACCCTCTGCTGTACATTGAGCAGGGCGTTGGAGTCTGTTGGGTGACGCAGTACCACACACCAGATCTTCGTCAGGGTATTCTTAAAAGCTACATAAAACGGCAGATTCTGGAGCAGAAACAACAAGAAAAACAGAAAGAAGAAGATTGTGGTGGGAGAGAAGTGCAGCAGGGACAACAGCAACTGCATCGCCAACACAAGGGATCACATTTAGTGAACCTCTTCTCTCCTAGACACACGCGAGTTCTCAGATGGAACCCGGAAGACTTTCTGCAGCGCTGCAACTGCGTGGTACCCGTGAGTGTTATAGAACTAGAGAACGGAGTCTCCTCTGTTCCCCGCACAATTCTCATACAAAAGCAGCAGGAGACATTTTCTGCCCCCCCAGGAACTCTCCTTTACTTTAACCACTGTGGCGCAAGTGTGCTTCGATGTGACTACGACACCGCCACGTGGCACCGGATCTTCGAGCTATCGCTTTTCCTTACCTCAGAGGATCGCATGGTAATCACTATGACGCTCTTTCGTTTTCTTTACGTTCACATTGGACGAGACAGCAGTCACCCTTCAGACCGCTGCACACTGCTTCTTAGGTGGCTTTTATTTATTACCCGAAGTGACTGCATCAACGCCTCGCAATGGAAGTACATAACCGAGCACCTGGAACGTATTGTCTACATGGTGCGAGACTACGACTGTTGGAACGCTTTCTCTAATTTTGTCTGTGACCTTTACGCCCCCCTCGTACTTCAGGGCACTGTTTCGTTTGCTGTACAAGAAAAGACCGTCTCGTTTCAATCACAAACAAATCTGTTGCGGCACACTGTGTTGCGTATCTTGCAGCTTCTTGCTATCTGCCGCAGCACAATTATGCTTGACGATTCGAAACAGCTTGTCGAGTGGGCATTGGCTTCGTTAGTGTCGAGGAATACATCAAACCTCTCCGCCACCAGCGCGCACCGTGCACTTGCGTTCGACGTGGAAAATGATCTCGACGCCGAGGCAGTCAGCATCGCCATGCAGTACCTGACGGAAAGGGGTGACATAAAGGTATGGTGGACACTCGCGTGTGTGCTTGGCACAATTGTCGGCCATCCACTGGAGTCTGACGCAGAGGAGCTTCGATTTAAGGTGGAGGATGTGCACGTGACACACCTTCTCGAGTTTCAGATAAGGCTCTGGATCAAAATCATTGCACCTGCGGTGTTTGCATTTGATGCAGGAAGCACATTGCCCTTTCTCATCGGTATGCTCAAGCGCTTCGCAACTGTTGATCTTTCCATTGCGAAGGCGATACTGCGCAATAAGCGGCTTGTAACATGGTTATTTGAACAGAACGATCCCAACGAGCTAACTCCAGAGCTTTCCGTCATTCGCCGGATGCTCGTCGTACAAGGTGCTACCTTCTGCGCTGACGGTAACTTGATCGCACTTATGAGTGCTTGCGTAGCGAACGATTTATCATCCCCTATCAACAGTGAGAGTGGCTACAGTGGCGACGACAATATTACTAGTCGTCCTGGTAGTAGTACTCGATGTAGTAGTAGCAATAGTAGTGGTAGTGATAGTGTTGGTAATTGCCAGGATTGCATGGATGCAGCGGTGGGAATCGAAGGCGTCGGCCGAAACCCAAAGGCAGAGTCATCATTCGCAGGAAATATCGAAAACGCCATTGCTACAATGGAAATGAACGGTGTGTGGATGGAATACTGCTGCGATCATTACCACGCGTTTCTATCGACCGTTCAGGCGGCGCACGTCGCTGCAACGCCACGAACTGCGTCATATGGAGCATGTGTGAATACAGACACGGCTGGGCTCACCGGGGTGAGCATCTAATGTGTCTGTGCGGACCCTGCGCAGGGCCCACATGCACGCACGGCACCACGCGCACTACCTATCCCTTCCACTCCCCCTCCTCCTCTCCATTCAGTATTGCATCTTCGCTTCTCTTGTTGTAGTTCTTGTTTTTTTTTTTCTTCTTTTTTTTTTTGTTTCATCTTTCCTTGATTCATCGATTACGTGTTTTCAATATTTTCAAATATGTCATTTTTTTTTTTTTTGTGGTGGAAAGCTCGTTCTTTTTTTTTTTTGTCTCCTGACTCTCTTTGCGTGTACGTCTGTGAGGGAAGAGAAGAGAATTAATTTTCCCCTTCTCCACCTCCTTCTCCCTTTCAAAAGAAAAGTTGAATGACGTGGATGGTGGCCGTGGGTCCGAGGGAAGTATCTGCTTTTTTTTTGTTTTCTTTTTCTTTATGTCTCTCTCACACAGTACTGTGTGTGTGTGTGTGTGGTGTGCTCATGGTCGTTATTCTGCTTCTGTCGTCGCATGTCTGCTCTCTCTCTTGTTTGTAGTATAACGTTCTGCACGCGAAGAGTGATACTTCAGGAGAATCTACCGACTCGGAGGGTTTAACAGGGCGCTGGTCTGCGGGGAAGCACACACAAAGCGAGCGATGGGGATGGGGCCGGGGCACACGTCTCTCACCCACAAAGACGAGACGGACGCAAACACCATGAAGCTGGTGGGTCGCATTATCACCGTCAGACCGAATGGATGCAGCCACAGCCAATTGAAAAACACACGCCACGCGAAAAGCCCCCTTCCAATATGCAATCCACACTTATTTGGTTTCATGCTGCTTGTTTCTGTCGCCTGGCCAAACGTGGCGTCTACACTCAAGCAGCTCTCGGAACTCTCGGGCGCTGGTATTGAGGAGTACTTCCCCGTGATGGGAGACGGCTTTGGTGCGGTGGATGATGTCCCAAGTTATATAAGGGACGGCCGCACATTCCACTATTTGGGAGGGAAGACCTCTAAGATGTTCGTAGCGCCAGACGTGCTGGAGGTTGAGGCGCAGTGTCGGCGTGAGGAAGAAGAGGAGGAGGAGGAGGAAGAAGAAGAAAATGAAAAATGCGATAATGTGACGAAAATCGCGACACCTGTTTCGGGATGCTCCAGGGACCACCGCAGCAGCGCCAGCAGTGCGAGCAGCATTGGCGGCGGTGACTCATCTGCTCATCTGGCACTCGGCAGTGTCTTCTGCTCTGTCGCATCCACCCCACGTAAAGGGGTGATACTGAAGCAGCCGCAAGAAGACAGTGACGACTACACCGCGAGTGCATTTGGAAGTCTACTAGAGTTCGTGATGTTTGGTGTCTTCCCCTTCCTTGCGCTGCCTGAAGTGACTACGCTTCTTGCCACTAACAAGACTTTTAATCGTCTTGTGAGGCAGCACTTTTCCATCAATGAGCATGGAGTGCTCCACATCCCCGCCTTCACCGGCCGACCCTCCCCAGTGCACCGTTACGATGGGAACAGCAACGCAGACAACTCCTCTGGAGCATCAGGATCTTCAGGGAAAACAATACGCCTGTTTTTTGGACAACAACGGCGCGATAATCACCCGTCATCACTGCGCCACCTCCTTAATTTCCTCGTACCAGACATGGCGATACCGCACATGGAGGCACACACAAATCCCCTCAATGGCCGCGGTAAAGGGTGCTCATGGGTGTTTGTAACGTCACAAGCGGATTCCAGGCGCCTCATTGGCTTCAATAAACTGATTTTCCTTGACCTAAATGAGCGCGGCGAGGAGGTGTACCTTCTAGCGCCGCCCCGGAGCAAGGAGTGGCTGCAGGAACACGTACAAAAGGTGAGTGAACAGTCATTTCGCCCGGGCAATCTTCCGCGCCAGACCATGGTGGTGGAAGTCCCAGAGAAGCCGGCCATCAAGCGTAAAAAGGCAGCGTCTGAGCAGAAACAGCAGTGTACTTCTTTTCCTCAGCAGCTGCAAGGGGAGGCACAAAAACAGAAGAGGACGAAACGGCAGCAGCCGATTCCCCCATCCCCTGTTGGGGTAATGGAGGAAATGCTGGAGCAGCAACAGGAGGATGAGGGGCGTCCCCCCGCCTACGCCACTCATTCCCTTGGCGAAAATGAGCGTGGATTGCTAGTTTCCAAATGGAACGATGAACTGCATGTACAATGCCGTGTCTACTATCGTAGCGCAAGCCGAGAGACGAGTCACTCGGGTGGGTGCTGGTTGAACGATATCACCCAAAGCCAAGAGGAGCAGCAGCCCAACGTGTACACAAGTATCGTTGAGAGTGGCTGCGGCAAGTTTCGCCACGATCCGTACCTGTACAACCCGCTACGGATGCCGACCGCGGTGTAGCACCAGTGAGACATAATGTCGGACGAACCGAATTTCATGATTGAATTCCATAACACGAGGCGCACCGACCGAACGACCGATTAATGGATGAATAAATCGAT
This sequence comes from Trypanosoma platydactyli, assembly GCA_030849675.1. Lineage (NCBI taxonomy): Eukaryota > Euglenozoa > Kinetoplastea > Trypanosomatida > Trypanosomatidae > Trypanosoma > Trypanosoma platydactyli. Next base: position 88,210 of record JASANU010000871.1, read on the forward strand.
AAGTGGGAGGTATATACATAAAACTTTTTTCCGTCAGAGAAGCCGGGGGCGGGGGGGGTGTGAGTAGAAGCAGGGAGTGTGTCAAGCCCTCACATCCTGCCCTGCTGCAGGTGTGTGGTGGGGAAGACGAGCGGAAACGAAAAGAAAAGGTATGGACTGCGAAGGACGAGTCAATGAGCGGTGCAGTTGTGGACGTGGCGGTCGCTCTGCGGTAGTGGCGGCGGAGTGAGGCATCAGGAGTCGCAGTTCAACGCAACAAGACACGAAAAGACCCCGCACATGCACGAGAAGAGGGACGGAAAGAAAACCCCCTCCGAGCCCCCATCAAAAAAAAAAAAAAGTAAAAAAAAAGAATTACAGCTGCCTCGGCTGGTTTATATAATTCTATATTTGATTTAGCAAAAGAAAAAAAAAATGGGTGAAGGAAGCGGATGCAACTTCCCCTTAAAGCAAACAAGACCGCATCAAAATACAGGATACAAACGTAACGGTGCTCTCTCTCTCTTTCTCTCTCTCTCAATATATATATTTATTTATGATTATATCACCACGTATTTTATTGCTATCTTTGGGTGGTTGCGTTTGCACCCCCCTCCTTCCTCCACTTTCCTGCATTTGCGTGTGTTTTTTGTGCTACGATACACACACACACACATATATATATATATATACAATTATATACATATGTATCTCCTTTAATCATCCGAGACGTTGTGGTGGCGAGCGGTGTGGGGGTGAAGTGGATTCAGTGAAGTGCGTGCGTAAGCGTGCTAGTAAGGAAACAAAACAAAAAAAAGGCAGCGAAGCACTTACCTTCCGAAACAAAAGAAAAAGGGTTGGTAGTGGTGGTGGGAATTATGTGTAAAACGAAAAGGCCGAAGACACTGCTAAATAAGTGTACTTATAACTACACTGGGTGAAGGAGGAGCGACGCAGGAAGTAGACTCCCCCACCGCGAAGGGAAACAAAAGGCAAAACACACCAGAGGAGGAGACATCAGCTCTTCCGTTACCATATGCCCTCTTTTTTTTTTCTTCTTTGCTTTGCATTTGACCGCGAAAGGTGTAGTGGGGGAGATACGATTTAAATTTATTACCATTGGGATGGTGGCGGTGGNCACTGCTAAATAAGTGTACTTATAACTACACTGGGTGAAGGAGGAGCGACGCAGGAAGTAGACTCCCCCACCGCGAAGGGAAACAAAAGGCAAAACACACCAGAGGAGGAGACATCAGCTCTTCCGTTACCATATGCCCTCTTTTTTTTTTTTCTTCTTTGCTTTGCATTTGACCGCGAAAGGTGTAGGGGGGGAGATACGATTTAAATTTATTACCATTGGGATGGTGGCGGGGGAAGTGCAGTCAAACGAGGAAGTCACGAGAACACCATGCGGGGCGGCGCGCGGTGTTTCTTTGCGCGTAAAAGAGGTGGGGTGGGTTCTCTTCGGCAGCTGAAGTGCTGCAGGACAAGTTGCCCTTCCCTTCACTTCAGCGCTTTCTTTCCTTCTTCGTTCCCCCCCCTTTTCTCCAATCACTCGTGTGCTGGATTGTTTTTTTTTTTCTTTTCCGGCTCTTTCTCATTCCATTTCGTAACCGCTCATCTTTTTTTTTTTTTCTTTGCTGATATCTTGCGACAAGAATGGTAGCACCTGAGGACTTCATGGATCGACATTAACCACACCTTTCCCTTCTTTGTTTTATCTCCTTCTACGGAAAAGCCTCCTCTTTGGCAAGTGTAAGTTTTCTTTTCGGAAAACCCGCTCTGCCCGAACCCCCAACTGCATCGTGCGGGATGCAGCCTAACGGCGCTTGCAGCACTGCCGTTTCGTGAGTAATCGAACGATAGAGAAAACGAGTGGTAATGATTTTGGGTGCAGGACACCGAACTCCTATCAACGCACTTGTAAAACAAAATAAATTGTTCTATCATTTCTCATCTCTTTCTTGGGGGGAAGGAAGGTACATTTCGTGTTAAAATTCTTTTTTTTTTTGCGGTTTTTCTTTCCTAACCTTTTAACAAGAGTGGGGGGGGGGTTGAGACTTCTGTCCTTTTCATCCGTGAGTAGTTCTCCACCACCTACGCACACATGCGCACGCAACACGTCTCTGCGGTGTATGAGGGCATAAAAGGGGGAAAGGGAGGAGGTTACTGCTGGGGGCAGGGGGAAGCACCTGATGTTTGCCGCCCCCTAGCGCTCTTTTCTTTACTTCTCTGTCGTGCTTGTGTTTGTGTCATTTCTTCTTTGCGCTTGTGGCGCAGCAGATGAGAGGGGGAGACTCGCTTAATGACCTCGACCTTTTTTTCTTTTCTTGGTTTCTATCTTGGACTGAGTGAAAAGCAAAGCATTAGCATACTGACACTCAAACTCACGTGCAAAAGGGGAAAAGCTGCAGGAATCGACGTGTTCGTTCAACCGGAAGGAAGAAACACGAAACGCAACCCTTTTTCGATGTGCCGCGAAAGTAGGCGGCTTGCCGGTGATGGAGCAGCGAAGATACTGGTGGACGAGAAGAGCGTTGCGATGGTCCTCACGGCACTCTTTCTGTTACTGTTCTCCGGCTCGCTACCAAATCAGCCAACAGGTGTGCTCAGCACGAAGCTGACAGGCTTCAATTCCCCAACATTTCTACAGCAATTTGCGTTCTTCGCTGCGCTGCGCGATGTGGCCGAGGAGGAGCACCTCGATTGGGGTGCGCCCTTCACGCTCGGCCGTTCGAAGGTATGCGAACTGCGTCTGCGGTTGGACGAGGCACGGGAAGCTGGCGAAAAGGAAAGGAAACTGGATGAGGAAAGCAGCACACTGTTTGGTGACACGGGATCTCACTTGTCGTCACTTTCCGCCAAGGATGGCATGAATTCGGGGGGGTCTTCCGCATCGTCGCGTCGGCGCCCACACCGACGTAGGCACAACGTCAAAAAGGCTGCCATCATCCAAGGTGATAATGATACGGCGCTTTCTACGGTGAGCAGCACAAGTCAGAGCGAAAGGGGTGATATGTCGACAGGAGGAGATGAAAACGAGAGCTCCCGCAAAACGCTTGGCACCGCGTTTGTCGCTGCCATCCCCACGATCTGTGTGTGGTCGCAGCTGCATGCCATGGAGGTGGCACTCAGCACCCATGATAACAACTTCATCCACATCACTCAACGCTTCTTGCAGTACGAGCAGATGTACCCAATCGTGTATTGCTGCAACCTGCATGATCTGCAGGCTGCACACGAGCAGGAGCTGCTTGATGCACCCACCACGGGTCTGGAAGGCTCGCGTTTCTGGTCTTGTGGAAAGTGCGGGAAGGCACATGATGCGGTGCGTGAGGCGTGCACGCGTTGCCGGCACCGCAGCGGAAAGTATGCGAAGCTATTCTTTGGCCAGACCATAAAAGAAGCGGACTGTGCGAGAAGTGTGCTTCGACTGCTTCACGCCACCCACCCGGAGGTGACGGTGCATCGCATCGAGACGCATCGGCAGAGAAGCGGACGTGGACGTGGGTGTGCGTCGGTGTACGTCAACAGGGAGGCCGTTCAAGACTTGGTTGACAAGCTGAACGGCAATGTTTTCTTCGACATAAACGAGAGTGGGTGTATGTGCGTGCATTACGTGTACCGCTCACAACAACTGTGGATTGCAGCGCTTATTGACGCTCGAAGGACGCAATTGAATCGACCGAATACATTTCCCTGCGGTGCGCTGGTGGTGGAGGAGCCGATAGAAAGGGGTCGTGGAGCACCACGTAGTATTGTGTGCGCCAGCAGCAGTGGGACTCCGGGCGGGTGCGTGGATGATTTTTATGAATAACACCGACGGCAATGGCAAGAGGCAACGCTACAGGACGGCTTGCATTCGTACGAGTCTGCCCCTCCACTTAAAAATATTTAAAACGAATAGGGAAGGAACGAAACTCCGTGATGGTTTTTTTTTTTTAGCACGAGACAATTTCAATGCAGTGCAGAGTGATGATGGTGGGGATGATATACTTTTCGTATATATTGCTACATACTACTGAGGGTTCGTTTTTTTTTTTTCGTTTCTTTTCTCCCCTTTTTTTCGACAGGGATATGAACTTTCCGCGTGCGTGTGCGTGTGTAAAAGTGGAAGGGGTGAAGAGTCGGCCTGCGCACGCACACCGACACCAATTTTCTTTCTTTTCTTCCCGTCTTTCAACCCCCAACACTACACTTGCACACACACATCTACATATGTATACCGGTGTGTGTGTGTGTGCGCGTTTATACGTGTTTTGCCCGTATGTCCTTGTGTGCGAAATCTCCTTTGGGCGCTCATGCGCCACGGCTGTCCACTGCTGCTCGCTCTTTTTTCTCCAAAGGCGCACGCGCGTACGTACGCACAGCCCTGTTGTTTCATTGGTGTTTTCTTTCTCTATCTCTTCTTTACCATCGCCGCACATATAATTGTGTGCATTAATGTTTCGGTGTGTGTGTGTGTGCTTGCAAATGGGGATTAGAGCCATGTCGCAGGTAGACGTTCGGGAGGAGTTTGTCAAACGTGTGGTGCACATGCAGTTGAATAGCCCCGATTTCGCTGAGTATTGTGTAGCACACGTCACGGACCCGAAGCACCGGTTCCTCTTTTGCGCGGACAGCAGCAGTGCTGAACGTCGCCTTTATCTCCGTCTCCTGCAGGAGCAGCAGCCAAGGGGGAAGTCTGAGACGATGCTGCTGGTGCCCTCGTCATGCTCGTTGCGACTCATGCCGGGGAAAAAGGGCGGCAGCATCATGGGATTCTTGAGGACTATGCGTGATTACTTTGCCTCACCCCGCATGGTGCGTGGGCCGCACATGCCGCACATGTTTCGTACCGAACAGGAGCTTGCCGCCTTTGCGGAAATGCTGGACAGCGTGCACCACAGCCACGAGAGCAGAAGCAGCGCCGTGCAGCATATGGTGCGACGGCTGCCCATGACAGAGACCTTCCTGTACATAATCTGCTACATGTGCGAGACACACGTGAACGAGGCCCAGAAACCCACGCTGCCGCTGCCGCTGCCGCATGACAATTATCATCTTACGCCAAATGCCGCGCCTGCCGTGGAGGCGGCGCTGCCGGAGGCAACTGATAAGGACGCGTTGCAGAGAGGAGGGACGCTGCTGTTTCTGGCCAACATGCTGTTGCTGGAACACGAGGCGCTGGAAAGGTGGCCGGGCTACCTGAAGGCGTTTGAGTTTTACATGGAGCGTATGGTGGAGACACTTGCCAAGGCTGCACGGTGTGACTCAGAAGTCACATTTTTTCTTCGGCAGAACGTGGAGGAGTGGGCCGTAGGAGACATTTTCTCAAAGGCGACACTCACGCGCATGATGCAGGCTGTTGGTAGTGCATAGTGTGGGGACTTCCTCCTCTACCCACCGCTCCATATCTGCGATAAGTACAGTGGACTGGGCGACAGCAGCAGTCGCGGCTTGCAACGATATACGACATCATGCGACAACGAAAGGCAAAGAGGTAAAAAGGGGGTGACAAGGGGAGGAATAAGTGGCAGGCGGGTACTGCCTTCTTCGTAGGCACCCAAATGTCTGTGTGCTGTGTTTATGTGTCCTCGCTTCTTAACTCCTTGCCTTCTTTGTGTCGTGCTGCGCCTGGTCTGAGGATGCCGTAACGCGGGATTGTGTTTGTGCCTCCTTTTCCCTCAAAAAAATTTTGAAATTATTTTTTTTTTGTGTGTGTGTACAACTTCTTCTCTCTTTCTCTCTGTTCGTGTTCGCCTTTCCCGGCCTGTTTCTGCAGATTGCAACAGGAGGCGTCTGTGCTCAAAGATCACTGCGTGTGCTGGAGTGGAGTGGGTGGAAGGAGGGGGGTGAAAAAAAAAAGGAAAAAACACAAACCAGTCAACAAAAGTCATTTTAGGCACCACGCACCACTGCCGCCATATTCTTCGGTGCAAACTGCGCGGCTCGGCCTTCTTGCGTCGTGGTGTAACTAACCCAAACCACTGCTTCACCTCTTTGCTTCCATCCCCTGCTGTTTCTTCTCCTACTCCCACCACTACTCCTCCTGCTGCCGCGGAAGAGGCAGCACCGATTCGGATGTCAACAGAAGAGACAGCGGCGATTTCAGCCACGGGGGATTACTATTTCGACTCATATAGCCACTATGGCATCCATATGGAGATGCTGAAGGATTACCACCGCACAACTTCGTACCGCGATGCCATCTGGCGCAACGCCTATCTTTTCAAGGGGAAGGTTGTACTGGATGTCGGTTGTGGCACCGGTATTCTCTCCATGTTCGCTGCAAAGGCAGGCGCACGCAAAGTGATTGGTATCGACTGCAGCAGTGTGGCAGTTCAGGCGCGTCAGATCGTGAAAGACAATGGCCTCGATGACGTCATTACGATCATTCAGGGAAAGGTGGAGGATTTGGATCTTGATGAGAAGGTTGACATCATCATTAGTGAGTGGATGGGGTACTTTCTGCTCTACGAGTCAATGCTCAATACGGTTTTGTACGCACGTGACAAGTGGGGCACTCCCGATGTGAAACTCTTCCCAAGCGCAGCGAACATGTACGTCTGCGGCATCAACGACGAGCAATACAAGCAGGATCGCTTTGACGTCTGGGACAACGTCCAGGGATTCGACTTCTCGTACTTCAAACGGTTGAGTTTCATTGAACCACTCATCGACACGGTGAGTTGTGACCAAATTCTGACCAATACGGCGCCCCTCGTCTCACTGGATATCAGCACCGTGCGAGAGGAGGATCTTGCATTCACAAGCGAGTTTACGCTTGAAGCAACGCGCACGGAGCGCGTTGACGCCCTTTGCGTGCACTTCGACACCCCATTCACAGCTGGTCATGAGACGGTGGTGCTCAACACGACACCCATGACAGCACCAACGCACTGGCGACAGACTGTGTTGTACCTGTACAACCCACTGCGCATGAAGAAGGGTGAACAGGCAAAGTTTCGCATGAGTTGCAGCCCAAATAAAGGGAACCCACGAGACCTTGACATTGCACTGCACGTGGAGTTCGACGGTGCATTGCAGTCAAGCCACTACGATCAGGATTTCCGACTGAGGTAAAGGGGGGGGGGAATATAGAAAAAAAGGGGTGTTAGCAGGGGTGGTAATGCGCCGCCTCTCCTTCCTCGTCTCTTGTCCCCCAGCCGCAGGCGCTCTCCAAGCGGTTGTTGCCGTTGCTTTCGGCAGTGCTGAAACTAATACTGATAAATAATAGTAATAATCATCATCATCACCATGATCAGAGTGAAGCGGAAGAAAGTGCATGCACTTGCATACGTCTCTTTCTCTCACTATGTGTGTGTGGACAGAATAAGGGGGAAAGAAAGAAAGAAAGAAAGAAAGGAAAAAAAAAAAATGGTAACGCTGATGCTTGAGTTCGTCTTCAGATGGCGAATGTGTGCCTGCAGCGGTGAAATGTCTGAATATTCCCCTCCGCCCTCTGCAACCGCGCGTGTGTAACAGAGGACGGATGGGGCGGACGGGGAATATTCAGACATTTCACCGCTGCAGGCACACCCTCTTCCCTTGTCGTTTTTTTTTTTCATATTCTGCTGCACTTTTGCTATGATGTTTGTGTTTATCTATTCATTCACTGCATGTACGTATGTATTCATATACGTATACATGTACATAAATATATTTCCTTCTTTTTCTTCTTTCATCTTGGCTGTTGTACGTGCATGTGTAAGCGCAGTGCTCTGTGCCTCTTACGTCTCCCGGGCGAATGAAAGACCATGGCCACCAGCTGCCGCAGCAACAGCGACGACCGAAGAGCAACGACAACAGTGAGAGGAGTCACATGCCCTCCACCCTGAAGGCGGATAGACGACATCGGCTCCGAAGTGCAACACGTGTAAAGCCCTCTGCCATACACTCGCCCTCTCCCAGAGCCAGTGTGGTACAAAGGCCGAAGCTTCAACAGAGGTGCAAAGGGGGCGTCTGTACAATGGCTTCTGTGCGCTCGCATAGCGCTGCCAGTTTCTGTAGCAGTAACGTGGCGGCGGCGGCGGCGGCATCAGCACAATCGGCCCCGACTCTGCTGCCAGCTGTCGACTCAGCCGGGATTATCCAAGTCCCGCAGACTGTCGCTACGGACTCCCCTGGTCTGTCGAACAGTAGCCGAGCGACGTCGAAGAAAAATGCGAATCCCGGCATCGAAAGCCATGCTAACGCCAGCAATAGTATCCAGACCCAAAGTGACATTATATCAATGAGGGAAAAACCCTCATCTTGGCTGGCGCTAACGGCGCCACTTGCGCGTGAGTGTATGCGGTCAAGCCTCAAAGTTCGGCCGTCTGCACCACCTCTTTTATTTTCTGTGGATGGGGGCAGCTCGAGGGTAACACCTCGGAAGCGCGTAGAGTGTGCTGCACTGCGGCGAAGAGAACAACGACGAAAAGAAATCTACGCGTGGAATGCGGAGCTGCAACTTCGACAAGAGGGCACTGGAGCGGGGGACGCGGTCTGACACGATGCATCCCCATAAAGAAAAAAAAAAAGAATTGTTTTTTGTTATTTATTATTCTGGACGCCCCCTTTTTTTCCTCCTTTTTCACGCGTGCTTGTGCCATGTAGCCCCCCCCCCCCCCCATGTACGTCTTGCTGCACTACTTCACTAGTCTGCTTATGTGTTAAATTTTGCTAATTGGAGGGCATCCAACCGATCGCAGTGCTTGTCTCTAAAGCAACAGCATTTTGCCTCACAAAAAAAGTATAAAAAAATTTTTTTCCCCCTCTTTCTTTCGCGTCACTCTTCCTCTTCTCCGGCTACCGATGGTGTCGTTGTTGTTACCATCCACTGCTGTACGTAAGCGGAGATTTGTTTCTGGAGATTTGTCTGCGTGTCTTGGGAGTGTGGACGAGACGTGTGTTTGACGCATGAGTGCATCCTCTCCGTCCAATGCAGGAGCGAACTTCTTTGACCTGCTCGTCAATAGTGATCCGCGCGTGGCGTTTGATGTCCTGCACGTTGGTGTATTGCGCGCCATTGAAGAAATGGAGCACAACCCACCCCTGCAGCCGCAGAGGTGCACTGCGATGCCTGCAACCAAAGCAGTCATTGTGGGTGAAGGCGTAGATGCACGGTTTGTGATTCCAACGCATCAACCGGCGCTTGATGTGAGACTTCAGCAGCCTCAAGACCTTGCGGGCGTAGCGGCGTATCTCGAGTCCGATGCACCTGACGCAATGCAGCAGGCGCTAGGGCCAATTGTGCTGCACGCTGTGCAGAAGTACCGCCCACAAGTGATGCACAAGCGGCGCACGCGTAAAGAGCCACACGCTGAAGACACAGCCGAGGCCGCAGCCGTCGTCCTGAAAGAGCACCCGGAGCCGCAGTAGTAGTCCTGGTATGATTATTTCTGGTGGGGCGAATGGTGGAGGGGAAAAGATGGCAGAAATATTTTTAAAACGAGGCAAAACAATTCCTCACTTCACTTTTCGGCTGTCTGCCTGCAGCCCGCAGAGGACCACATTCTCTTCTGTCATCTATGCTTCTCTCTTTTTCCCTCCCCGCGTGTGTGTGGCGAAACCACCTGAAGATCTGGCTGGGGCTTTATCATCCTTTTATCCGTAAAGAAAATGAAAACGAAAATGCATCTCCTTCCCCCTTTTCTTCTGTTGTCGATTTCTGCGCACAGGTCCCGAACACAGAATGGAGGAATTGCGCGCGCGCGGAAACGCACTTTTTTCAAGCGACCCACGAGCCGCGGTAGCACTGTATCAAGAGGCCATTTCTCTATATGCAACGCTTAACAACAAGCCTAATATGCTGGACGAATATACAAAATGTGCCGGGAATGCATTGACATGTCTTTTCAAACTGCAGGAGCATGACGCCTGTATTGCGTTGGCACGGGAAGCGTTGACGGTAAATCCTCTGATTGCAAAGGCATACGCCTTTATCGGGCGCTGCATGCTTCAGCAACAGCAGTGGCCTGATATGGCGCAAGCACAGCGCGCAAGCCCTTTACAGAATTTGTGCCGTGCCGTGTACCTGCTGCCATCGATGGGTGAGTCGATGGTTCCATTTTTGAGTGACTCAATCGACCGACTGCTGCAGGAACGCCATGCGAAGACAACGGAAGAGGGGGAAGAGGAGCCGGTTGTCGAAGTACGACAGGGCGACTGTGGCAAGTGCGTTGTCGCGGCATCACGCTTGCCACCGCTGTTGGTGATAAGCTCTACATTGAATCCTTTTTCAGTCAGTGCGTACGCGGAGACGAAGGGTAGAGACTTGTGTGCGCACTGCGGTACTGTCACACGGCATAAGGATCCCTCACAGCTGCAATTCTGCGTCTCATGTGGACTCGTTGTGTATTGTTCTGTGACTTGCGCTGCCAGCCATAGGCTACAGCATGAAGAGTACGAGTGCCGTCTGCTGATGCGGTTGCAGGAGATGCAGAATTCGATGCTTGCTCGCGGTACTGAGGCACCGGATGATTTTTTCACGGTTGCGGCGCATTGCATTGCAACACTCGCCAGCATGAAGGTGCGTAAGACCGGGCATGAGGTGGTGTTGCAGTTGCAAAGCCATGCGGCAGAGGTGTCACAACTCTTTGCGCCGCTAGTGTGTCTTGTACAGGCTTTGCTCGAAGGTGAGGATCCTGCTCTTGCCTCGCTGCTCGTTGGCGTTGTGCGCTGCAATGCTCTCGAAGTCTGCGATGCGTCCGGGCTCGGTGTTGGTCAGGCGCTGCACGCTGCGAGTATTACGTCGTACTTTAATCACTCATGTTCACCGAATTGCGCTATCGAGGGTGACGTGATTCTAACAACGCGCTTCATCGAACCTGGGGAGGAGCTCACAATTGCATACCTGCCACAGCTGTACTGGCCGGCGCAGCTGCGACGTGAAGAACTCGCCAGGCGGTACTTCTTTCACTGTCGCTGTGGGCGCTGCAAAAGAAACGATCGGAACGCCGCAGACCCCTTCGAGGCGGTGCTGACGGCGACACTCCTGCCGGAGTTTGGGAGGCAGCAAGAGGATGAGCACATCGCCGCTGTGCAACAACTTTGTGGTCGCATTCGCGAGAAGGACGTGTGTGAGATTGACCGGAGGGACAGGGACTCACTACTGGAATTGATGCAAAAAATCCACAAGTGTTTTTTTCCGTTTCATTTCCTCTGTCACGAGCTGCGTAATACGCTAAGCTTTGTCTATGCAGTGCTCGGTGACTCCGTAGCATGCCTCCGAAGCTGCCTCGAGGAGCTGTTGTTGTGGGAGGCAATTGTGCCGGGTGCACACCCTGTGAAGCGACTGAAGTTGAGTAATGCTCTACGCTGTTGTGAGGGCGGCACAACGAACGGTGACGGCACAGGCGCAGTGGCGCTGCTGCCATTGCTTGCAAAGTTTGCAGCATTGTATGACGTTAACTGCTAAGGTGGACCTTCCATTACTATTGTACGTCTGTTCTCTCCTCATTCCATCGATTCCAGATGGGCTCTCTTCCTTCGCATCCTTTTCTTTCAGTGCTCGCATTCTCTTTCTCTACATACCTCTTCTTCACTCATACAAGCCACACTTTCGGGGCAAGGGAAAGGGGGTGGGCGGGCATTTTCTAGAGGGTATAGCACAGCATGGTTGTGGTTCACTCTCTTCCCATCAAGACAACATTCCGCGGCACAACAGATATTGATGCAAACTTTACAGATCACACTGTGCGTACTGAGAGTGGTGAGCTTCGCAATGCTTTCCGTGGCCGTACGCTAATTGGTCGTGAGGTGCAGCTACCAGCTTCCTATTTACTTGTCTGTGCGAGCTTTGCGAAAAAGTCACCGGGGGCAGCTCTGGATGCTGCTGGGCGATCGGCACCAGCACTAGCGCAGGTGGAAGCGACCGCGAGTGATCTGCACGTCGCTGCCGCTACCGATCGTTTCTGCATGTGGGAACACGACAAGGAGCCGACGCGTCACGACGCGCTGCAACACTGGATTGTGTTGTCACACGCCCTGCACCTCCCCCCATAGATGGTGCAGGTGACATTTCTATTCCCATGGGACTTGTTCTGGGCTCTTTTTCCGTTTACTCTCCTCGCTTGACTCTGCATGTGTGTGTGTGTCCTCCCAGAGCCTGCCACGAGCTCGTCATATAAATAAATATAAATATATATATTTCCGTCATCTGCATTTTTGTTCCTAGCACTCCCTTCCACGCACACATACATACAGACGTATGGCATCTTTTTTTTTTTCTTCTCCTATTGTAGGGTAGGAGAAACTGCTTGATTGATTAAGACTGTTTTCCTTCACTGTGTGCCTCTTACCAGGCTGCACTGCTGCTTCCTGGTGTGAATGGGGGAACAACTTCACACCGCAGACCTACAGCAGGCTCTCGAGTCACATGTGCCGTACGAATTTCTAGGCATGCCATTACGCCAGCGGATGAATATGGAGGCGTACCAGCAATACAACTTGCAGTTTGCAGCAATGCGGTATCACAGCTATCAGCGCCTTCCTGAGTTTGTGCGAGCTGCTGTTTCGGAAGCCAGCTACTACGAGATGATGCTGCATCATCTACGCGAGAAGCTGCAGCTGTATCCGTACTTGCACATACTGAAGGTCACACAGTATACCAAGGAGCCGCCACTTGCCTACTACACAACGATGGTGGCGGAGCTACTCAAGGCGGAATGCAGCTACGACACGCTGCCAAACTTTACTGCCGTGGATGTGCTGAACAACATTGGCATTGGGCGCAATCAGTACCTTGAGTTGACAAAGGAAGTAAGAAGTAAATTGCGGTGGCATGTTAACCGAAAGTATGTGAAGAGTCATCTGCCGCAACAGCTGTTGTCAACCGTAGCGCTCCCACCATTTTGGCGTGTCTTCGCGGTGGATGCAGAGACGGGGGCGGTCCGAAGGGCTGCACTTTCAATAGAAGAGACCGCATTGTATCGAGATATGCTGAGACGACGGCCAAGAAAAAATAGTGATACAAGGTTCGGTTTTGCAAGCAGCGGCAGCAGCAACGACAATAGCAGTGGTAGGAGTAACACTAATGACGACGGTAGTGGCAGCGGGGGAAGCTCCGGTAACGAGATTGCATGTTGTCCCTACGCATGTGAGTTGCCGTATATGCCTCTGCTGCAATTATATCGCAAGGGACTCGTCTGCGCGACCTTCATTGTCTGGCCGGATGATCGAATCATTGTTCCACCACTTGAGCATTTTGTCATGAACCGCACCTCGGATGACCCGTGGGAGGTGTTGCTATATCGAGTCTTAGCAACGATTGACAACCGCACAAATCTGAATTTCCTTGCACAGCTATTGATGCTTGACGAAGCAGATGTCTGCGCTGCGGCCTACGTATACATCCGCTTAGGTCTTGCACAGTTCCCGGCAGCCCGTATTGCGGATGATCTCTCACGGCTTGGAGGGTGTGTGCATGAGTCATGGCGTGATGGGGTGCAGGAGTACCTCTCAGCAGCCCACGTTGCCTCCTCCACAGGATCGGTAGCACAACCAGCGGTAGGCGCACATAATTCAGAGAGCAATAACACTTCTCCTTCTCACTGCAACGACATTGGCGGGGTCGCTGGGGGTAGCGGTGGCGGACACCCTGCGAGGCGTGTGGCGCTGCTATACGACGCGAGTCTTACGGGTTTTCTTATGATGACGAACTTGAACGCTGACGTGGCATTTAAGCAGCATGCTGTAACACTTTTTGAGCTGGGAAGGTTGTCGGATGAGATGATTGGCAGCTTTGTTGAAAAACTTGAACAAGTAGATGACCATGCAGGACACGATCTCGGTGACGAGGCAATGAAATATGTTCATAGCGTCTTATGCCTGCGTGAAGTGCTCAAGGCGTTGCGGTGCGTTGTTGGGCCCGATAAGGAGTGTGGTGTTGACATGCTGAAGGTGGAATCAATGAATGAGCTGGAGCCAACCACGCGATACTCCGTTCTGGGGAGGAATTACTGGGCCTACCTCGTTATTTCACCAGTTTCGTATGCGCCACTTATTGATGTGGCACTAAATGGCGTGTATGGCACTACTGTCGGATTGATGCCATCTCCATGGATGACACTCTACCTCTACGCCAAGATGGGCGTTGGCCCCCGGTCGCTGCTCCTGCCCATTGGCACTCGTGTGTTTGCGTGGCCACCGTTACTTCAGGATACAGAGGGAAGTGTGGCGAAGCTACGGCTGCAACTACTCACAATGGATGCGGAAGTCACCTACGTAGAGTCGGGCAAGTCTATTATTTTGGCAAACGAGATGATGGCCACAGCCCCGCTCTTCGTTCAGCGTGTAGCGGATGTGCCGCTAGAAATTACGGCAGATGGATTGCTGGAAGAGGCTCTTACGTATTTCTCAGTCACTGTGATTGTGCCCTTCACTGCCTCGGATGCTGAGGCAGTGGATCTTCTCTGCAGTGCGGTGATGCAGCACCGACAGGTGACGGTAGTTCGGCTCATTGAAAACGATGGCAACAACACTGACAATAGTGAAAGCCTAGCACCTGCTCTATTTCTTGACCAATTTCATGCGGCGGTGGAGGCCATACAACTGCAGGATTCGCTTGGATGTTTTACCTTCTTTGTCTCTTTCCGAGAAGTTCCCATCGTGGTGGAGGAATCATCAGGAGGGGCATGCGCGGTAGGAACGACAACAGCGGAAATGCCTGCAGAACACAAGTACCACGTCAGCGAGGTGTTTATCATTAGCGTTGGTTTGGGTATTCCTCTGGCGGATCCGGGGTGCTGCTCGGTAATGGTACGCCATCTGGAGCGCATTTTGACCGAGGAGCGAAGCGATCGCCATAACGATGCGATGCGTCGTTTCGAATACGATTTTGGTGAATTTCTTGAGCGTTACTCGCCCTTGACGACTGTCACACGTGAGAAGATGGCGCTACAATCCACTGCCGTCACGGGGCCGACGACGCAGATGCACATTCGGCGGCTAGGTGAGGGAGGAAACGGTGGGGCACCCTTCCCAAGTGTGATGGTTATGTTTGACGGGAAGCAACTCCTTCTTGTAGATGACTGGGATCCCCTCATGGAATTGTGGAATGTGTGAGTTTTCTTCGTATTTCACCCGCACAAACTCTCAGGCATCCGCTCGTTTCTGTTTCCTTCTGGAGGAGAAGGCAATGCTCTGCCCCTGCACTGGTGCTGTTTCTGACTGCGATGCCTTCCTCCTCCTCCCCCTTCATCTCCCCTCATCTCTTCGTCAGCACTCCGCTGCCGAGTAGTATAGGAGGGTGTGGGTGTGCGCGTCAAGAGGTAGCACTAAGAAAAGGAATCTGGAAGAACAGCACATAAGCCACAGAGAAGAATACAAGCAAGGTGAGGGAACGGGGAAGGAGTGCGAGCGAGAAGAATCTGCGTCGACTGAATTCCCACTCCTTTGCTGGAGATGCCACACGAGGTGTTCCGTGTGAGGGAGCTGAAACAGAAGCTCTCGTGCAAGGTTGAGTGCATCGCGACTGCCGAGAATCTTCTATTTCTCGGTACTGGCGATGGCAAGCTGATGGTGTTTGAGGTTTCCACCGAGAACTACACTGCCCAATGTGTTCACATCCACAGTTCAAAGCACAAGCAGCCCATTCGCATGATCATTCCCATTGTGGAGAAAGAGATCCTCCTCACCTTGGCAGGTGATGTTATTGTGGTGCATCGGCTGTATCACATGAGCCATAAGCACCTGGATCAACTCCCGGAGGATCGTCTGCCAGAAATGGGTACTTTGAAGGGTGTGAAGGACATTATATCGCTACATTTAAAACGCCACAAGAATCTCTTCTCTATGGCGGTTCTGCAACGCAAGAAAATTAATATATACGAGTACAGGGATCACGTAGAGGAGTTTGTGCTTGTGAAGGATTGTCTGCTTTTGCCTGATGGGGCGAAGACAGTTCTTTGGATTGGTAAAAATCTAATGATCGGATTCCGTCGAGACTACGTTGTCATGGATGTAGCAACTGGCGTGACTGAGAGCCTTTATTCAGCCAGTAGGAGTGGTCCACCACTAATGGTCTCTTTTGATCCAGTGCCGGAGGTGCTTCTTGGCGAGGAGAGCTGTGGTGTCCGCGCGCTACACGACGGTAGTATTGTGCCGGGGCGAAGTAGCATGCCTTGGCACTCGCTGCCCGTCAGCGTGGCGTACGCCTATCCGTTTCTGATCACCACTCACGACGACGACAACAACAACAACTGCATTGAGGTCCGTGTGCCGTTCCTCAGTACGTTACAGGACTCCTCCAAAAACCCTGCCCTGTGTCAGAGCATCGGCATCAGGTGTGTTGATCGCATTTCTCAGCGACCGTACGCGGATTTTGATGCTCGTGTACCGACGAGGGAGACGCAGCATGATGCGTTGCGTAAAGACATAATTATTGCGATAAACAGCAGTGGCAACAATACAATGTATTTACTGGAGCTGGTACCAGTGCAGGAACAGGTGATTACATTGGCATCCAACAAGTGCTTCGAAGCAGCTCTCTTGCTCTGTCAACTGTGTGTAAATGAGGTAGACGAGGAGACAGTGGAGAACCTAAAGACGCAGTTCGCTCTCTGGAACTTCACGGTGAAGAGGGACTACAAGGCCGCCATGCTGCGCTTCTACGATGCAAAGGTTGACCCGCTACTCGTCATAAATCTATTCCCAGGTTTTCTCACACAAAGGGCACTGGAGCAATGGCGCCCTCCGAAAGGCCTTGTGGACGCACTGGACACAACAGATCACGTAAATCATGTGCGAGAGGCGGTTGTTGCATTTCTTGATTACGCCATTCCGCTGCGTCGGGAAATTTCAGCTACAGGAACGCAGGATGTGCTATTGGAGGCTGTTGACACAGCGATTATGAAGGCATATGTGACCTTGGGAGAGGAGAAGCAGCTGCTAAAGTTTCTTGGCGAGACAAACGCGTGCTTGCTAACTGAGTCTGAAGGGTTTCTTGCGGATAATAAGCAATGGGTGCCATTGATTGCTCTCTGGCACTACCACGGGTTGCATTGCAAGAGTCTTAAATTGCTCTACATCCTTGGGGTAACGGGAGAAGGAGGTGTTGATGTCGATGTCGCGTCGTCATCGCCTTCAGCAGGAGGGACCGCCTCGACAACTGTGGACAAAACTATGCTCTCTTCTAATGCCGAATTTTTATCTGTGCTTCAGCCGCTACTCCCTGAGTCACTCGCTGACCTCGCCACTGGCACTGGTGTTTGTGGTAGTGCTACTGGTCGTAGTGAGGGGGACGAGAGTGAGATCTTTACACCACAAACTGTACTATCAAAACTTCTCGAAGTTGCCGCAGTGGGTATGGAAGAGTCGCAAATATCTTTTCTTCTGGGGCGCGTTGTCGGTGTGGTGACGACCATTCGTTACGTAAGATCACTCTCATTGGACGAGGAGGATACACTGGAGTGTGTGGGGCGGTACGCCCGCTGGGTGCTCGCCAATGTCTCGCCACGGTGGGCCGTTATGATGTTCTCTGTGGCCAGGATGCATCCGTGCCGTCACGCGACTGTTCTCCGTCTTCTGAGTTCCGACATGAGTGATATTGGTCCTATTCGATCGCATGAACGTGCGTTCGAATGGCTTTCAGCAGTCTTTGGCAACGATTGCAATGCATGTGGAAACGCAACGATGCACAATGCCTATTGGAAGAGTCTGGGGCATCTTGTCCTGGTGGACCCCGGGACGGAGGAGCAGAAGGATACGGTGTGGAGGCGCCAACGACTGTGCGATTTCCTGCGGTCCTCACACCACATGGACATCGCCGAAGGAAAGGCGTATTTGGAGCAGCCACACATCAGAAGACACGCATACATCGAACGTGGCATCATTTATGAACGACTGAAACTGCACGAGGACGCAATACGCATGTTTCTTTACGAGGCAGAGCGGCTGCAGGATGCGCAAAACTATGTAGCACGTGTGAGTCCTGACGGGGAGGATTCTTTTTGTATTCTCTTACGGCTTCTACTGAGCCCCGGTGATGCATCTGCCGCGCCGCGCTTAGATGATGCTATTACAATGGTGAACACATGCGAATGTGCCGATCCTCTTTCGGCGTTGTTGATGCTACCAGACAACACGCCTGTTACCAACATCTTAGGATTTCTGAGGCGATCTTTTCGTGATGCATCAACACGAACACTAAGCGGTGAAATTTACGCCAATGTTCTTGAGACACGCGTCCGCCAAGCAGAGCTGACGCTTATGCGGGAGAGGTCACGGCGTGTTGTGATGGACTTGGGCACCTGCTGCGCTGTGTGCGAGAAGAAACTGCGACTAGACACTGTTTTTGCGCGGTTTCCAAACGGTGTGGTGGTGCACCAGGCATGCATGGACGATGATCATGTCTGTCCCGTGACCCGAAGGGACTTCCGCCGAGGCTTCGAACCGGCCACTCGTAGACTGTTGTAGTTCATGTGCAGACTTTAGATCTCGCTGTTTCCACACACACGTATGCACAGTCGTTAAATCTCTCTCTCCTTCTCTTTTATATTCCTCTGGCTATTATTGCTGCTGTATTCTGCGGCATACCCTCAAACACATATATTTTCTTCCTGCTTCTTTGCATCTGCATCTTTTTACTTAACCGGTGGGTGGCGCGTCAGCGGAAGGATGGCGGCCTTTCTGGGCTCGCTAGTGAAATCTTTCATCCTGCCTAAACCGAACCCAAGCTACGACACTGCCGCTCATCCCGGGAGGCTGCTGCACATTCCGAAAGTCGACTGGAAAACGCGAAGGGAGACTGGTGCCTTCACCTACGGCCTTCTGCTGCTCGATCCGACGGCAAAGCACATTGTGATATACGCCCACACAAATGCAGTAGATATGGGGATGATGTTTGACGCGCTTTCTTACTTGAGCAAACGTGCATCTACATCAGTACTGATGTTTGAGTACACGGGCTACGGCATTTCCTACGGTGAAACAACGGAAAGATCTATGAATGAAGATATGCTCTCAGCGTACTGTTACGTGGTCCGCTACCTTCATGTGCCGGCAAACCGGATTGTTCTTATGGGGCGTTCGATTGGCACGGGCCCATCAGCACAGGTGTGCGCTTCACTGCAGGATGAATGCGAGACACCAGCGCTTTTAGTTTTGCAATCTCCCTTTACTTCATTGAAAGAATGCGCAAACGAGATCACGCGGAATGTCGGATCTATCATGAGTTTTCTTGGTTACGACTGGTTTCGCACCATTGACGTGATTGCGCAAGTTCGCTGCCCGGTAATCATTCACCATGGGAGTTTGGATGATGTGGTGCCATTTGAGCACGCTGAACAGCTTAAGAAAGTCATCGAGACGGCATCGCCACCGGGTTTCGTTGAGCTGCATGTAGATGCGTGTAAGCACAACGACCTTCCAGTGGTGAATGCTGCACGCATAATCGACAAGAAACTGCGCGAGCTTGCGCAGATCAGGTGCCTTCAGATAAAATTATCGCGTCACTTGATAGTAAACCCACCTATCTATGAATATCTCTTCTGTGTAGGCGATAAGCCCATGACGACTGTTGATGCATTGCTTCAGCATTGGAATGGAACGCTATCAATAGGCTCATTTGCATTCAGGCGAGAAAAACTATACATTCTTCTTGTTGCAGGGGTTGCATTGTTTGCGATGCGCTGTGCACGTATTTGGCAGTGTTACACGGGGAGCTGGAAGAGGCACCACAACGGCGAGGCAAATGGAGAGAATCATCAGTGGGGTAAGGAGGACATCATCAACCACTGCATGGCATGCTGGGGGAGTCCACTCGGTGTCTTTCTTGCGACTGGGAGCAGGCCCGCGCTGCACAAGATTTTCGGTGCGCATCTGCTGGCTGTAGATGCAGTTTCATATGTGGACGGCATGAACAGTAACGTGGATGGGAACGACAGTTGCCAGACATACGAGGAAAACCATGCCGACAGTGGTGGTGGTGGTAGTAGCAGTAGTAGCACTAGTGGTGGTGGCAGCGGCAAAATGGGCATTAGGAAGAAAAACGGCATCCCTGCCTTGTTGGCCATGGTGTATGAAGATCAAGCAGCCTATTTGGGTGTTGCAGAGCTTGAATTCACCCCTGCTCTGATGAAGAGCGTGGCTGCCGCCATCTCCACAGCGCCCACTCTTGCAGAGGAAGCTCAGGGGAGCGGTGTTTTCCTTCAGAAGGATGTTGTGACTCGGATACAAACTGAGTGTGAGCGCCTTGTGGCCTTTCTTGATGAAACCGAGTGGAACAATCTCCTTGACATGCTGCGTCACTTCGGTGATACAGCTCCCACGCTTCTCAGTAGCAAGGCGTTTCAACTCTACACGGCGCACACATTGCTGGAGAGTGGTGGTGACATGGAGGAGAGTAGCCGTGGCGGCAAGAAGGAATCAATAGCAGACGTGAAGGAGTGGCTGAACCCGTGGATGACGAACACTCAATTGCAAGTTCAATTGGGTAGGGAGATGCCATGGGACTATTATTTACTCAAGGCACGCCTTTGCGTGCAGGAGGACCATCAGCTGGGGCCCGATACGTGCTGGGTGGAGGTAAGACGAATCTTGGATGCATGGGTCGTCGTTGCAAACATCTACCGCCTGTTCAACACGTACTCCCGTCGCTGCCTCCACCCAAGCTTTAGCGGGACAAGAAGCGCGAGTCCATAAGCCAAACTAATAAATGATTTATTAACACAATTTTTTCCATCTGCTTTCTCCCTCCACGTCTCTCTCTCTCCCTCTCTATCTCTCTCTCTCTCTCTATATATATATATATATATATATATGCCATGTGCATTTTCTACTGTGTCTTGGCCTTCTCTGGTTGTGCTACTGGTGGTGACCTCATTCTTTCCATCTTCTCACTCCTCTGCTTGTCCCTGTTCTCCGCTTTTTTACTTCTATCTTCCCCTTTTTTCCAAATCCTTGTGTCTTTATTTCTCTTGCTGTTTGGCAGCGGCATTACCCATCGTCTCTGCATCGTTCTTTCCTGCTTCTTCCTTTGCGGCTTCCGATCATCATTTCACGAGTGGGCTGACGAAGCCGCTGGGGTGGGTTGTGCCGCATACCAGACACATAAGATCGGATGGGAGTCAACCCATACGCATTATCGAATCCCGGTTTTCCGAAGGAAGCAGCAGCCGCGGTGGACAGGAATACCATCTCACGGATCATCGATATGCTCTCCGCATCGAGAGATGTCGGCGGTTTCGGCGGATCTTTGCGATACTGCGATTTGGGTGTATTTTTGCAGCAAATGAACTGTAGCTGGGATACTGAACGAGTTGATGACTGCTGGTTCGACATGGTGCGAGGTAAGCCAGTGTCTCTTGTAGACAGTGTGCCATGGGCTGCGCAATGCATTTATGAGCACCTGCATGGCAGGTCTGTAGACCTTCTTCCCTCCGATTTCATCGTGCGTGCACAGGAAAAGAGTGGCTCTTCGCCTGAACAAGCATGTCAGCTTAGCCGAATTGCAACTGCACCACCAGTTCCTCGCCCTCCACAGGAGGTTCAGTTGGGTAAGTTGGAGAAGCCACTAGAGCCATCTCGGGATCCTCCAGCAAAAAACAGGCGCCCCTGCAGACCAGACACCGCGCGGTTTGCATCCCCGACGCTGTCAAGCACACGACGATCTCACACGACTTCGAAGAAGTTGCATTCCAGGGACGCTGGCGAGAGTTCCCCCAAACGGACACGCTCACCAACAAATGTAGAGGTGTTTCAACGTCTTATAGAGGACGCAAGAAATAGACGAAAAAGATCCTTGATAACAACAGAAGCGTCAACAAAAATAGAAGCGGCACCACCACCATCACCACCAACAGCAACCGAAACGGTCTCCAATGTTGCAGTCGCTGCAACAAGGAAGGTGCGCTGCTCTTCATCATGCTTGAACTCACGGTATGGCTCGCCAAGTAGTCCCAAGTGGAACAAGCCAACAAAGTCCTTCACCGCAAAATTGACACCCGAACCAGAACTCCCGGATCACATAGGGACTGCGGCACCTACCCCGCGTGTGGAGCGACGCACCCCACCTGGCCCTTCGGCCGTCGTGCCGTCAGGCTACGTGGAAGCTGTGGCGCGCCTTCGCAGCTTTGCCGCATCTCGAAACCATCACCACCCGTTTTTGGACTCCTTGCGTGCACAGACCACGGTTTCCACATTGGAGGCGCAGTCGCCCATTCTGCGTCTTCCCGTATCTGCTGGTGACAACGACAAGGCAGTTGTCGACGTGCGCCTGGGGACACCAGTACGGGACCGTCGTCGTCTGATTCCGCGAGATATTCCCTACGATGATCCATCACGGGTTCACTTTCAGGGTTTGCTTCGAGAAATTCGTTCCCCATTTCACCACCGCTGCCTGCCGGTTTCTAAATAAAAGATACTAACAGGAAGGCAAACAGATAGCGAAGCTGAACTGGAGAAGACCAGCCGAAATACAACTTTTTCACTCTCTGCAACCATGTCTGTTTCTGTTTTATAGCTCTTCAACGTGTTTTTTTTTTGGAGGGGGGGGCTCGCTTGTATGTATTTGCTTGTACGTCTTTCTTTCTTATCTTTACATAATTGCTCTAGCGTTCGTTTCTCTCGGCTCTTTTTCTTTCCTTCTGTTTTTCTGGCGTAGCATAGACAAAGTCGGGTGTGCGGGGAGCCAAGAAGAATCCCATGCATCGGTCCATCTTTCGTCTCTTGAAACACGACTTTGATGCCTGGGGATACAACATTTACTGGCCGCAGCGACGGGAAGAGTTGTCATTCTTTGGAGCTCTGAGCTTGGCTGCAGAGGACATCAAATTTGCCTACAATGCGTGGTGTTTCTTACGCCTTGCCATGTTTTACAATACTCCACATCCAAAAGTTCTTAGCTCATTGGTGAATTGTACCCCGTCGATGGACATCGCGCATGGGGGGAACCGCCTGTTTTACATGCACTCGGAAGTGAAGGCAAGCTTGTCACCCACCAAGAAAAGGGTTGCCTTAACTCCATGCCATCCTCACGCAAAAATGCTGCAGACATTTCCGTGGAGGGAGGTGGTCGGCAAGACGGATTCGGGGTGTTTGTACGGCGAGGACGACAACGACGGTGGGGTAGAAATTGTGCTGGGGATGGAGAACGGGCTGTCCGAACGTGTCATTGCACAGTGCGACTACTGCCTCTATATTCCACAGTACGGATCTATTGGGTCATTGTCAATGCTCTCCGCTATGGCAATAGCTGTTCACGCAGCGTTCAGTACACTACATGTGGGTGTAATGGACGTGGATCGATCATTTATGGTGCCATCACAAGGTCACATGCCGCTGAGCAACGACCAAGCGGGCACGGTTCCAGAGAAATTGTTACCACACGAGAAAAATCTCATCCACCTATCCAATCATGAAATTGCTGGAATATTAGCAGAAAGGCGTTTGTCGTACCGATTACAACTCTCGGTGATGGTGTACAACGAGCTGGGGGATCGGAACATTGGTGCGATTATGCGCAATGCCAATGCTTTCAACTGTGAACAAATGATCGTGCTTCATCGTCGGAAGTTCAATAGGCGTGGCGCTGTCGGCACGCAACACTTGCTGCGCACCACATTTCACTCTACGATCAAGGATGAGAGTTGTCTGCCACATCTGGAAGGGTACGCCATATGGTTGCTCTATCAGTATTACCCGTACCTTAGAATTCATCACGAGGATGAGAGCGTGGACGATGCAGATGTCACCTTCATTCGTCCTGAAAACTCTCTTCTGCAGGAATGGCTGCAAACCGATCATCGCATGAGCGAAGAGCACCCGATTGCGACGAACGGTGGTGCGCATCTGGTTGGGACGGAGGTTCACTTGGATGACTTTTCTTCCCTTCGCTTTGCCCTGCAGAGCGTCATGGTGGAGGGTTTCCGTGGCGTCATGCTAGTTATTCCGGAGGAGGGTGTTTCGCCACATCCCGATAT
Organism: Trypanosoma platydactyli; assembly: GCA_030849675.1. Lineage (NCBI taxonomy): Eukaryota > Euglenozoa > Kinetoplastea > Trypanosomatida > Trypanosomatidae > Trypanosoma > Trypanosoma platydactyli. The sequence goes on from JASANU010000871.1 coordinate 112,074, forward strand.
CATCCAGAGTGCCCAACGGATTGCTTACATTGTCCACCCTGAACGTCTCGCTAATAAGGTTCAGCGAGGACTAAATGGCGCACTTTCATCCGCAATTGCACTTGAGCGACTCCGAACTGCCATAGATAGTCTGTAGCAATCTGCTGCGCTATGCTGTCATCGGTGATGTTCTACTACCACGATTGGTGGTCATTTCTGTCGTCAATATTGGCTTTTTTTTTCGTTTTCGTCGTTCGGTCGCTTTTGTTATATATATATATATATATATATATATAAATATATATGTGTGTGTGTGTATGTGTTCTCTTTGGGGGTCGTTTCTTCATTTCCCTTTCGCCGCTGTAGTTGTTGCTCCCTATCAATGTTTTTGGTGCTGTTTTTAAACTGGTGGTGAATGTTGATAATATCTGCAAGGCAACGGCATCTATCCTCGTCGGTTCGTTCTGCCTACACGCATATGAGGGCCGCTCTCAGAAAATGTTATGACCAGAGACACTTCCCACGTCATTCTTCATTCGGTGTTCTTTCACACACTTGCATACATCGCAGCAGGTGATTTACCACTTTTTTCCTTTTTTTAAAATTTTGGAGGGGGGCGGGTGGGGACTATTTCACCAGTCTCTGCAACGTCGTATTTCGTTTCAGCGCAGGCCGACAGGATGCTTGATTGATAGCGCGAACGGTGTCGTTTTATTCGGTGTGATTTTCGTTCATACCGTTTGGGAGGGGGGGGACCACTGAACGTAACGCGTCCCGATAGCATGGCGGAATGATTGCCCTGCTGTCTCTGCAGTGTGGGAATCGGAAAATGGAGGAGCGAGGGGAATGCGCGTGTGTGCATGCGGCTGGTGCGGTGAAAGTAGAAAAGCAACAACACGAAGAACGTAAAAAACAAAAAAAAAGAAAATGCGAGGGGAGAAGTGCGTGAAGGATGAAGTTACATGCTTCCTCAGACATCTGGTGGCAGGAC
>JASANU010000872.1:0-104766 GCA_030849675.1 Trypanosoma platydactyli
CACACTTTGTTGCTGAAATACTGAATAGAACTAGACCATCATTCCGCCTACATCCAAAGCTTTCAGCAAAAAAAAAAAACTTTTTTTGAGAGCCTACGGCAGGAATGGTCAAACCCACTGCTATTATCATTTTTTCTCCCACGATTAGAATATCTTTCGTTACACGCAGGTGACGTCACATAGATTTTCTGCGTGAAAAAACCCACCCACCCAGCCCCAACCGCTTCGCACGGGAGGCGGGGTGATGAGGCGCTGCCTGCACCTCTCCATTCATCAGTAAAGCCTTGACATATAGAGAAGTCCTGAACAGGACTCACGCCTTGGTTCTAATACTTGTCTACTTTCTCCACTCATGTATACCAGGATTAAAATGACCTTTTTCTATTTCGGTTCTTTATTCAAGAGGGGAAAGTGGGCGAGACTATTCATTGCTGAAAGCTTTTTCCTTTTTTCCTTTTTGTTTTTTTGTTCCCTCAAAAACATGCATGAGGTGTGTTTCTTGTGTGACACTGCATGAGTGTGTCACAATACACAATGATGCCACATCAAAGCTGGTGTTAGTGTTACAACAGCAGCGGAAGGCAACGGCGTTGAGACACCATTTGATGCGCCTTCGCCCACCTTCCACCTTTTTTCTTCCCTTTTCTCCCAACTGATTCTCGGGGAATCGCCCCGTTGTTCCCACACGGCACTAGCAGTGCCGTTTCTCGTGACTCATCTGGAGTCTCAACTGACGCTCCTCCTCGGCCTGAAGGAGCACGTGCATGTTCCACAGTCGTGTCGGGTCCACGATGTCCTCCTCTTCGTTACTGTCGTCCAAAACGTGATCCCTAACGGCATCGTCAAGCTTCTCGAGAACACGGCGGTATTCATCCAAAGTTACACAATAAACCGGCTCACGCTGCAACACAGATAAATCCAATGTGCCTCTATCAACAGTACTTTGTAAGTTCTGTGGGGTTTGCAGTGATTGCTCCGAAGTACGCATGCGGTTAGCAAGGAGTCTCCGACTTCGAAAAAACTCCACCTCCTTCTTAAGCTGAATATCGCTGGAAAAACGACTTGGGCTCTCGTCGTGGGAGGACATTGCCGTGCTTGTCCGCACCGGAACTCGCTCTTGTCCCCGCCCCTGCTCGTCGTTGAGCTGCACTGTACGCCGGTTTACCGCGGATGAGGCGCCCATTCCAGAAACGGGATGCGCAGATGAAGTCATCAAGCGACCAAGCTCCAGAAGCTTCTTCAGCACGCTGAAAGGGTGACGCTCTAGGAGTTTGTTGGGATCCTCAGACTGCCTGGTTTGGCGAACCTCAACTTCCACCACCGAACCATCAGACAAAAACCTCAAACACCTAACGTGATCAAGAGGTACAGAGACCGCGCGGCACACTTCCATCACAAATACATCTTCCACCAATTGGCGGTACTGGTCCACAAGAGGAGCAGCATTGTTTCCAAGGACGTACCGACAGGGGCACCACTTCGGTATTGCACCCCCGACAGATGCAGAGCGAGCAGCAACCCCGCTGTTATCATCAGCAGCAGGGGACTGCGGAGAACGTCTGGCATTACCGTATAATGCCGGACGGGCACCGCCAAAATCATTCTGATGACCACAATATTCCTTTCGCGCACTTGTGTTCGGGGAACTATGTGTATCAGAGATGTTGCCTTTTTTCATAGCAGAGGCAAGTTCTTCTTCTGCCCCCCGGAGTCGCTGCAGTGCATTTTCACGCCCTACATTAGCCTCATCTCTTGCTGCAACCACCGTTTCATATTCCTCAGCAGTCACACAATACAAAGGGGGTTTGGTAGCTCGGGGTGATGTGGAGCGTACTCTCCTAGTAGCTATTTCCGAAGTCTTGACCTTTGATGGTAAGCCTGCAATTCTTGCACGGCGATCCTCCGCCTGTCGCTTCTGATCGTAAATGTCCTCAAGTTCCTCCTCTATCTTCTGCAGTCGTTGCAGTGTTTCTTCACGCTCTGCATCAGCCCTATCTTTCTCTGAAACAACTGCTTTGCACCCCCCAGCATTTGCATGACTCATTTTTCGCTCCTGTTGGGGGTGGTGAGTCGAGAGACTATCATGAAGGGCAACTGTCTTGCGAAAGGGGTACAACTCGATAGCACTCTGCAGCCAATATTTTTCGGTATGAAGATGCTCCAGCGTGAAATCAACGAGAAGAGAGTCATTCGTGGGGGCATATATTACATCTTTGACAATGACATTTTCGTTTAAGGACATTTCATCAAAATCCTCCACAAGGGTACTGAGCATAATATTTAGATATACCACGCACGTTTCATTCCACTTGGTACCTGGGAGACGCTTGAAGTGATGATGCGTGGAACGGTGCAACTGAGTGCTTGATCTAGAAGGACTATTATCGGCCATTGAATTGTGGTCACTGGTTGTAATCTCCCCTTTTTGTGAAGACTCCGCAAGCTCTTTCAAGAGTTCACTGACACGCTGCTCCTCATTCTCCAGATTACGCTGCAATTCCTGTATCTTCTCATCTGCTTTACGAAGAGCATCATCTTTTGCTTCCCACAAGGCCTTGTAGTTTTCTGATACCAGCAGCTGACTTTGCAGGGCATCCCGCTCCTTCTCCACCGCCTGTTGCCGCTCCATGCCATTTGCATGGCCATCAATCAAACTGCCGGGCCTGGAAAGAGAACTGTGGGCGTCTTCCGATAAAATTTCTTTGCTTGCAAGCTCCGGACTTTCGGTAGATGACAAATTCCCCTGCCGCGCCTTCAACGCCTTGTACCTTCGCCCCATGCTATCCAACGCCGCTTCCTTATCTGACAGAGAGCGTTTTAGCGAGTTAATAAGCTTGTCCTTTGCCTCGTCCGCATGTTCTGCCTTTTCAATGGGGTTCTTCTGACGCTTGTCCCGGGCTTCGAGTCGCGCCGATGATGCCTTCAACACGTTCATTTCCGCTTTCTTTCGATCTTGTACCACCTTTTGCTGACCTTCCTTAACATCACCTCTGGCATCGGCTATTGACACATCCGAATGCGACCTGAGAAGTCGCTGCACTCGCTCCTCCAGCATCTTGTTGCGTTTCTGAAGATTATCAATTTTCTTCCGCTGTCCCACCGCCTTGCAGGAAGGCTCGTGCCGACGCAGTCTTGCTTCTATATTCTGCAGATTCCCAGTTGCATGCACGACGCTGATGGGGCTTTCGTGCCCACCCATCCACAGAACCCAGTGCGCAGAGCGGTAGAGGAGCCGCATGCTGCTGATGGGGTGCCCACAGGGTTGGAAGCGGCACAGCGGAAACATTTCGCGCCCATCCCACACCACAACAAAGCCATCCTTCCCACTGCTCCACATGCGCGGGGCAACGTAAACAACCTCTGTGACGGGAGCGCCGTGCTGGGCGTCTAACACCATGACAGATCGCTGTTTCTCTTCCGGACGCCACCTCCACACGCGCAAGCTGCAGTCTTCGCTGCCCGACCACAGTTCTCCACTGAGCGGGCACACCGCCAGGGCAAGGACAGAGCCCTGGTGGCCACGCAGTGTCCCCACGCATGAGTTGCAATTTGTATTTTGCAGCGGTGCCCTCAGATCCCAGACCTTAATGGTCATATCGTCACTCCCGGAAACAAAAAATTCCTCTTCAACTTCAGTAAGAGAAACGCAGCTGCTCTTCCCGTCCCCGTTGCCAGCATCATCCTCACTTTTCTGTTGTGTATCCAGCGATACAGACCTGCCGCCAGCACTATCATCGACATAAATACACCGCACTGCGTTGGTATGACCGGAGAACAACCGCAAGTATGTGCAACTTGACTTGGACCACTGGTACACCTTCCAATCGTTTCCGCCGCTGTAAGCGTAGTCACTCCTAGGAGAAGCTGTTATGCAATTGACCGCTCCATCATGCTGCACAAACTCGGATTTCATTTCTCCTGTCAGGGTGTCATAGGAGCGTATGAAGCCGTCTGTGAATGCTGCCCACATCTGCTTTGAAGACACACGCCGCAGGACTGTACAGAAAGATGCCTCACGCCCTGCAACTTCCATGACCTCGTCACCACGCAAGGCCCCACGAAGCACTATACGACCATCCGCCTCAGCAGTCCACACACGCCGATCCCCGTCGTACTCGATTGACCGCGCTGTGCCATTGATACAACGTCTTGCGAGTACCTCATCCTGATAGCGGTGCTCCGAAGAGCTGGAGCGCACTGACGATGGTACTGTGCGGAACCCAGTCGACTGTGATCGCCGGCGCCAAGCTGATGACATTGGTAGTACGCAATAATGCCACACCGCACGTGCCTCTCTCCGTGTACGCTTAGTTTTTCTACCACACCGCCTGCTTTTCACACCTCCTTTCTTCGATTCGTGTTCCCGTGTCTTTAGCCAACTTTCTCTTACCGCCGCAGCAGAAATGAGGGACAGGGCGTTGCAGCCGCCTCCCACCCGAGAAATAAATAATAATAATAATAAGAAAGGAAACAAAGGAAAGCCACTGTGAAAAGCAAAACAACAACAACAAAAAAGAAGTGCCCCTTCCTCACCAACGCCCTCACTGCTGCTGTCGTTGTAGTAACACTTCCAAGGCTTCTTTTCCCTATTACTTTCGAAGGGTGCACCTTACCCCCTCTTCTCACCCCAAAATACGATCCCGTTGCTCTACATAAAAGACACCCATTGCCGCCGCAGCCCTCATCCTCAGAACAATTGTCTTTCCACACCTTTCCCTTCCAGGAAGCAGGTTTGGTAACAAGTGAGCCGAAAAGGAAGCCAACTGCGGAGACATAGAATGCAGGAAATACTGAAGGAAAAGCAAGAATTCGAGAGAAGAGACATCCTATCATCTGACACGTGTCGTGCAGAATCGTCAAAGACCCAGAGACGACAGAAAAAGCGTTTGCGCATGTAAAAAAAAAGTGTGTGTGTGTGATATTGAGGGTCGCAAAGCCCACAAATAACCACAATGTAGAAATGTATGCGCATGCCCGATACAGGACAGCATACATGTCGCTTTCCACATCTTGCCATCATCCCCTTCGAAAACAAAACAAAACCAAACGAAAAAAAGTGCATAAAAATAGCACCAAGTAGTCCCAGTGCCTTGCTCTGAAAATCACACCTATCTACATCCCTCAAATGGCGTATAAGTTGTGCATGTGTACATGAGCAATCCCCAGAGAGTCTCATGGTTGATTCTGCCACCGGATTCTAACGATTTGTTGAGATGAGAGGCACCTTCACCCAGTCTCAGGGCTCATGGGATTGGGGGAAGTGCCAGACCACCGCTACTTGCCACATTGGGCTTTCACCTGCCTCATTTGCTCACGCTCTCGCTTGAGGTCTGAGACATCGTTATTCAGTGAGGCTGCGAGGATGGCTCTTCTGCGGCGCCTCGGTGCCGACCGCCTGAAGATTTTGGTACATCCGCTCCCTATCCTCCTGCAATTCAATTAGGCGCTGCATTGCATTTCCGAAACTTGAGTTCAACAACACGACTGCTGCCTCCAGCCTAGCGAGGGTATGCGAGAATGCGGAATTTCCCTCCGTGAGTGAGCCATCATCACCTGTTCTGAACTTCATTCCATTTTTCAGTTGTGGTACTTGTCTCTCCGACCCTGAGAAGGCGGTCGCCTCAGCTTCGAGAAGAGCATTCAGTGTCTTCTGCTGGACCTGCAGAGTCCTCACCCTCTCCTGCAGTCGGTCGATGCGACCATTCTGAGACTCAGCTGTCAAGTGACCCCGCGGAGTTGCCGATCCGCTGCAACCAGAATGATCACCCCGCAGATTCTCAAGTTCCCATCTCAGCTTGACAATCTTCACCTGCGCGTCCCCCGCGTCAGAGAGACCTTCATAGAGAACCTTGTTTTCCCTACGCAAGTCCTGCACATGCTGGCGCAGCCGGTACACCTCATTTTGCAGACGTTTACAGTCATCCTGCAGGGTTTTCAGTTTTTCATTCAGATGGTTGATGCGCTCGTCTTTTGCCACAAGTTCGATATCCCTTTCGTTATTCAAATCTAGAGGTCGTGATGGCGAAGATTTGTCTAAGGTACGAGGATCACTACACCGACGCGAAAGCTCCCGCCTCATCGGCGTTTCGCCCGAACGACGGAGATCGTCTTGCAGCACCTTCTTCTCCACCTCAATGCCGTGAAGTTTTTCCCTCAGCTCCGATATTTCTCTTTGTTGCTTTAGAATGATGTCATCCATCTTTTTCTTTTCATCGCCTCGTCTTCGTTGCATTTCTTGAAAAACGGCACGTCGCTTTTCCACCAATTCCTTTTTATCCATAAAGCCGAGGTGCATTTCTGTGATTGTCCGATCATGTACTTCGCGCTCTAAAATGAGCGGTTGTGCCTGCATTCCCGACCGGGGAGTTGCCAGCTTGTGTGTGATGTTTATCTGAGCGACAGCGTCGTCCCTGTTGCTGCCAAGCAACGTCCTGAGGTCTGACCACTGCTGGGTGAAGGAAAGAAGCACTTTCACCACCTCGCGATGGAATACTGTTCGCAACTCTTCTATCTTCGAGGACACATCGTCCCCCCACACACCACCTGAAAACTGATGTGCGGAATGTGAGGCGAGAGAGGCATCCTTACTTTCGCCCCCCCTAGGCATGGAGGTGATCGTCTCTCTCAAGCTACCGCGTTTTGGAAATTCGGTACATGGCTGACTTTCTGGAGTTCGACTTGTTTTTACACACTCTGTGATGCTACCATCGGATTGTTCTTCATTAAGCAGCTGACTACTAGGTGTGACATTGACATTGAGGAGCGCTTCTTCGGCCTTGCCTGCGTAGAGGACATTAGGGCGTGCAGCCTTCCGTCCGCTTTGTAGCCGCTTCTTCAGCGATGCCAACTCATTCCGCAGCAGTTTATTCTCAGATTCAAGCGCCTCCCTTAGGTCCCCATCCTGCAAATGGTGCAGCTGCAGACCAGACATGTCGCCCTCAAGCAGAACCGGAGTCGACTCGACATTCCAGCACTGAACCTGACCATCTGATCCCGCGGTCCACACCTTCCACACCACCGTTGACACCATCCTGCAAATATCAAGGACCGACTTATGTTTCACCGGCATAAAACTAGAGATTTCCTGCACCGGCACCAGCGTCCTGATGTCCCACATGAAAATTCGTCCGTGTTTGTCCCCACTCCACATACGCTGTTCTACGAGCGTTAAACAGCTGATAGGTGCGCTATGACTATGAAGAACTGAAATGCAGTCGAGGGTCTGAAGGCTCCACACACGTATCGTCGCATCTTCACCGGCAGACCACAACTGGTTACTAACTTCCACCAACTCCAGCGCTAGCACCCCCAATGTGTGGCCAACAAAGGAGTGCATGCATGCTGTGCTACCTTTGCCTGGTTGTAGCGGAGCACTGGGATCCCAGGCTTTGACAGTGCCGTCATCACTCCCTGAGAATAGTAATGCACCTGTCGGGGCGGAGTAGGGGCAGAGGCAACGGACCGCGTTGGTGTGGCCAGAATACTGCCGCTCATAGTTGGTTTTATCCGGCTTCCACTTGTATATCTTCCAGTCCCGCCCACCTGTGTACACAGCGTCCTCCAGAATCACCATGCACTCTACTGCCCCATTGTGTTGCATAAACTCCCCTTTAATTGCGTAGGTTTCGACGTTGTAGATACGGAAAAAACCATCACTAAAGGCCGCCCACATATCGCCTACTGCCCCGTTGAAAATAAGACAAGTGCAGAATGCACCGCATCGACCTTCCAGGGTTCGCAATTCATTTCCCGTCATCGAGTTTCGTACGCGAATAGAACCGTCGGTGTCGGCAGTCCACGCAACACGATCGTTTACCACCATCACCTGCCGAACAGCAGCACTTATATCGAACAATGCCACGGCATCCAATATGCACCCAGTGCGGCTAACAGAACCCATATTCTGCTTGCTCCCTCTGCCTTTGCTGCCCGCCCGAGGGGAGGCGCACCGCCGCACAGGCGTACTACGACCTGAGGTCACATAATGCGAACTCTTTGGCGTACCATACAATTGCTGGAATGATGGAGACTTCTGTTTTTGCAGAGATCCCATGCGTGCGGCTGGATATTTTTCCGTAGACGCAAGAAGGACGAGGAGGAAAAACTGACGTCCCCCTCCCTCAACAACAACAGCAAGAAAAAAAAAAAATAGAAAGATTCACAAAGGGGAAACACACGGTAGAAAAGGACTACAAAATTTGGCTGCACTAATACACCGATTTACATACACACATGTGCGTTGGGATGTGGATGTGTACGTCAAGGGTCACCGTATGAGTTAAATGATGGATACGCCTCCTTCAGCAACGCTGCCAACTTGGCCACCAACAGCACAGTAACTTGCTCGTCCGTTCTCCTCTCTTCTTTTCTTTCTTTGAACGTCACCCCCCAAAAAAAAATAAATAAGAGAAAAAGATGGATAGAAAGTAAATTCAGATCTACACAACAGTGAGAAATACATGAGACAAGACAATAAGAGCAAAAAACCAAAAAAAAAAAAACGCAATAACAATACAGACACACAAAAGTATATACAACCAGCATCCGGCTACATCATTCTGTACGACTTGAGACATGGTGATGCACGGAAGTGTTGCCATACATAACATTCTGACACCAAACGTTTCCAGATTTTAAATTCATTGCCCCTCTTACAGGAAGATCCAGCAGAGTGCAAGAAAACAAAGTATGTTCTACATAATGCAGCTGAATACAGCTCACCGTACAATTCAACACTCATGCGGAGAGTTGAATTGTAGGCACAATAAAGGTTTTTTTTTTTTTTGGGGTGGGGTGGGGGATAAGAGGCGAAGTGGGACAAAGAGAATGATCGTCTCTTGAAGGGAGACGCCCCTCCCAAACCGACAAAAAAAAAAGGCTCAACGCAACAGGCGTTTCTCCACTGCAGCAATAGTCGCCTTAGTGACCTCTTCGATACATTGACTTCCATCTATGGTCTCCATCAATGTGCCGTAGTGCCTTTTCAGGTTGTCAATCGTATTGTGATAAAACTGCAGACGGCGTTTAACTGTCTCAGTTTGGTCATCCTCGCGCTGAATGAGTCGCTCGCAGAGTACAACATCATCCTCAGGAGGCGGGTTGTACAGGAGGTGGTAGACGGCCCCCGTTGCCGGATCCGTTCTGCGGTGCTCAATGCGCTCCAGCACGACGTCGTCATCCACCTCCAGCTTAAGAAACATGTGCGGAAGAAGACCCGCCTCCTCCAGCGCCACCGCCTGCTCTAGCGACCGTGGGAATCCGTCGAGCAGCAATCCGCACTCCTTCACATCATCCTCCTGTATCCGCCGCCGGATGATGCTGATGATGAGCTTCTCTGGAACGAGCTCACCATTCTTCATACAGGTTTCAGCAATCTTACCCAGCTGCGTCCCTGCACGCACCTCCTGGCGCAGAAGCTCACCCGAGGACAAATGTACCACTCCAAAGTGTTCCACAATGGCTCGACACTGCGTTCCCTTTCCAGATCCTGGTGGACCCGAGATGATGATTATCGGCATAATTGGGCGCTCCAGCAGCTCCCTGATGTACTGCGACGGTTTCGCCGGACGGTCCATGATGAGGTTTTGCATGATGTACTCCATGAGCTGCGCAACGTTGTGCTCCTTGAGGTAGCTGAGTGTGTGTTCAGAGAGAGCCGACATGACCTCTAAGTTGACGTTTCAATAACCCTTTCACTGACTTGTTTAGGCTCTATTCCTTACCGCCTTTTGCCTTTTTTTTTTTTCCCCCTACGTGTGTGTGAAACTCAGTGATCTGCAGCACGATCCGATGGGATACGACCGAAAGGGGAAAACGCGTGCAAATGTACACCCCAACGTGCAGAAAGAGGGAGAGAGAGGAGGGAGGTGGACGGCATCGCACTTCAATCCGCATCGTTGCAACAATACTGCGCGAAGAAGGTATCAAAACAACAACAACAGATAGATATTACAGACACGTACGCATCACTCTTCGCTTGGCGAATAAATATTTTACATTTCCAAAACCACGTTACACCGTGGCACCTTCAGTTCGAACTGCTGCCAAATAGAAGGTCAAGAAAGTCCGCTTCCGTTGCTGGTGGCGTAAAATTCGACACGATACCGTTCACACTCTCACCATTCAGATCGACGGAGACGGTAGAGGCAGAACCATGCGAGCTGATGTAATCCGCCACGAATTGTACACGTACTTTAGGGGTGTCAGTTGGAACGCTGGTCGACGACGCTGCTCCACCATGCTCTTGCAAACCCGCCAACGGGGCATCCAATTCCTCCTCTTCCGCGATTGGCGCCGCTCCCTCGTCCCCCAGGCTCTCTACATCACTTCCTGCCCCCTCCATCCCCTGCTCTACATCTATCCAGGGACGGGCATCGATCATACCATTTGCTTTTTTTACCCTTACCTCTAAGTCCTCTTCTTCCAGCTCCTTGTCCTTGCGTTCCTCCGCAATCTCTTCTTCCGCTGGCTCATCTTCCATCCAGGGAGGGACATCTTGAGGCACATGTGTCGGCAGGATCGCTAGAGGAGGACGCTGCGTCGAGCACTCCATTGACCCACTTTGACTCTGCAGACCTGCTGGTTCGTCATTTCTTGCATTTCTCACCACGATGCCACTTGGGCTTCGATGGGTAAACCGCGCACTGAGATCTACAACACCACCCACAGAGAGCCTGCGCAGGGTATTCGTATCTTCTGCAATGATAGGTACCGCCATTCCTGTTGCCTCCTCTGTCATGATATCGTTTCTAGAGTTGCCTGTGTTTTGGGTTGAGCGCGATGCAAGCTTCTGACGCTCTCGGCGCCTCACCACTTCCTGTATGCGGTGAAGGATGCTGGCCCTGAGGGGCCCCGTCATAAGTGTGTGGTCTACACCAACAAATGCAAGTGTACCACTGTGCTCGCAGAGATGAACCAGCTGCCGCGCTGCAAGATACGTGAAAGGGTTTCCGCTCAGCTCCAGAACCCCAAGCCTTGGGTGGCGCCGCAGTGCGGAGCAGATCGACTTCACACCCTCATTCCTTATCCCATTCTCGCGCAGGTTGAGGGTGTGGAGTGATGTGGCATTTGCAATCACGCGGAGCAGTGGGACGAGACCACGGTTTCCCAGGTAGTTGCGTCCCAAGTGCATCACACTTACACTACTCAGATAAACGACGTTGTCCGGAAGCATGCGTAACAGGCCGCTGTTCCGCGGAACGCCGAGAGCATTGCACTCTATGCAGTACATCTCCCGCGCGGATGACGTATGTTTTTCCGTCTTCCTCCATTCCTGCTGCTGCTCCTGGTGCTGTGTGGTAAGCACCGACTCCTCTTTTTCCATCCTCTTTTAGTCGGGCCCCCTTTAACCCAATACACTCAGAGGGAAAGAGGGGTAGGCGCAAACACACACACACACACACACACAGAGAGAGAGAGAGAGAGAGAGAGACGAGGGCACAAACACAAGGAGTACACTCAGAGCGAGGTGGTGGTGAGGATTTCACCGAGCAGCGGGGGGGGTGGGGGAATAGATATGAACTATTCAGGAGCCTCTTGTTTACTTAACCTCCTCCCACCCCCTGGACAACACCGACCCCTTCACTGTGCGCATGCATGTATGTATTTGTGTGCATGAGGTTAGGGAGAGCGGAGTACGACTTGCAAACGGCATGTCCTCCAAGGCCCGATATTCTTTCTTCATATCCACTCACTACCGCAATGTGCACACTTGCACACCCACATGCACACACACTGCATATAAACCTTTTCCCCATTTTCTTAAAAAAAAATCAATAACTTCTGCCCTTGACTTTTCTCCATTTCTTATCATTTTCATCTTCAATTTATGTTTCCTTTGTAGAAGAAGAAGCACCACCACCATCACCGCATTGCAGCCTACATCTCCTTCGTTCGTCCGTTTGCGTGCTGGTTAGACTCTGGTCCCCCACTTGATTCACCCGTCAAGCGGGACTCTCACCGCAAAAAACAACAACAACAACACCCAAACTCACGGCTGTCTGTTCCCACTCTAACACACACTTCCACCCCTTGAAACTTACTTTGTTTTCGCTGTCATCATCATCATCATCATCATCATTATCATCGTCTCCCCCTCCCCCCCCTTATTCTCTCTTTGGTTAATATGTGTATATGCGTGCCGCCATCATTTCCAAGAGGCCTTTTTCTGGCCAGTCGCGTACGTGTAGCCAACGGTTTGGAGGTGGGTGGACGTAGAATCAACTCCAGAGCCTGGGGTAAACAAACAAACAAAAAAAAAAAAAACAACAACCAAAAATTCTTTCTTTCTTCACCCCGTTCCACTTCGGTGCTTCTTCGCCTTCTCAATTGCATCTAACAGCAATTTCTTGTACCCCTCAATGATTCCCTTCTCCAGGTTCATTTCCATCAGCGCCACATGCATTGCACTGAGCCAAGTGGGGCTATTCTCAGCCCGATGATAACCATTGACAGCAACAGAGCCCGCATCACTGACACTACCAGCAGCGGCGGCAGCAACAGCAGCATCATCACTACCCCCACTGTCATAGTTGCCATTGCTCCAACTTGAGCTCTTAGGTTCCTGCAGCTCAGGAGCTAAAAGAAGGCGATCACGTTTCCAATCACACCGCTCTAACACCGCAAGAACCTCCCGGCTGCGGTTGTCGTGAGCAGCGTAACGCATCCGCGACTGAACACCCCTCCCCAATGGCTTATCAACTGACACGAGTAGAATGATCAATACACCCAATGCCCAGTCAAATGGGCCAAGCTTCATAGCCATCGATGCGATACCGAACGGTATCGGCTCATTGGGGTGACGATAGGCCTGAATAACAAAGGAGCGAAACACACGCACCGCCTTGCTGCGCACGTTGAGCCCAACAAAATGGCGTAAAATATCAATACAGTCTACCTGCTGCACATCCTTCAACTCCGCCACCTTCTGAAGCACCAACTCAGCTTGATTAAAACGATCCGCATCAGTGCCTTTCATAACCTTCTGTATTGTGACACCCGTCGGGCGGCAGCCGCGTTCCTGTGCGAGACGCAGGACACGTTCTGTATCCTCAGGATGGTTCGGACGGCAGAAAGACGTTAGCAACACACTCAGCACTGATGACCCATTCGTCAGTGGCGTGCCTTCCACATCCATACGGTGAAACACCCGAAGGGCCTCATCCAGCGTCGCTTCAGGCTTCACCCTCGCCAGCTCTTCCAGGCGGAAGGCAAAGAACACCTGAGTGCCACCGCGTTCAGCTTCGTCGCGGCGGCGGTGTATCGCGGAATTTCCCCATGCAAGCGAGCTAAAGTGTTGATTGACAAATCCTTCGTTGTGTGTCTGCTTGCTGAGGATACGAAAGGTAGAGTTTTCCGGCGTGATGCCACGGTCCAGCATGTCTTCGTAGTAGTCAAGCAGTTCCATATGTTTAAACGGTCCAGACTTCATAAACAAAAAGTTATACGGTCGCGTTGATATCGGTTCCAGACCGGCTTCCCGCATCTCAATGAAGACGTTCTCTGCATCTTCGGTTTTCATGCGCACTACGAAGTGCTTCTCCAACTGCTTTGCAACACTCCCCGTCAGCGATATTCCTTTGCTTCGCAAAAACTCTAAGATTCCACGAGTCTCTTCGGCGTCAAGAGAAGAGAACCGATGCAACGCAGCGGTGACGGCCTCGGTGGAAAGATGACCCTCTACCATTTGGTAAATGTGCAACAACTCAAGTGCGCCATCTGCGTTGATCGCAAGGGCACGAAGATAGTCGGATGTATGCTCAAAGCGATGTTCAAAACTTTCCACAATCGTAACAATGTGCTCATCGTCGTCGCCAGCGATGCGCTTTGCGGAGAGAAGCGCGCGCCCCCAACAGAACTCAATCCTTTCTAGATCATCAGAGGCAGCAGCAACTGTAGCGTTCTCCTCCTTCTCTGCGATACCATCTCCAGTTTCTATTCCACTCTGCTTCTGCGCATTGACCAAAAAGTCAAGGTCCGGCATTGTCTGAAGCTCTTCAAATCGCTGCAGCACAAGAATATCATCCCCGGCCTTGTAGGCTGCGATGATATCGTCGCACAGTGTGGTCCACGGTGCGGCTTCAGTGCTCCTCTGCGCGCCGCTACCTGACGTGGCTCCATCGCCTTCCGTGGCAGATGACTTATCGACACAACTACTTCTCATTGCCCTGAACGAAACAAACAAATGAAACAGCCCCTATGAACCGCTGCAAAATCACAATAGAAAGGGCAAGCAACAACAAAAACAGAAAAATCAAATGCATTCCCTGCACAGTCCTGTGCAAGAAACAGAAATTAGATACAGCAGTAGTAACACAGGGGCACATCAAGGTGGAAATAAGGTCTTTCTAGCAGCCGCAATAAACTAGCAACGCATAGTGCATTATATATATATATATATGTGTGTGTGTGTGCGTAAAAAAAGAGAAATGCAGTTGTATACATATGAGTATTGTCACTCCTATTTATGTCCCTTTTCACCCCTCCCCTCCCCTTCCACTCGCATGTGCTCGGAAACATGTTCCCCACTAAATTCCGCCCTCTTCCCTCCGTTGCCGTTTTTTTTTTTTTTTGACCAGTAGCCTCATCCCATCGGGGAAGCAAGATATCTACATTTCAAAGATATCAGGATCATCAAAGTCGACCCCCATGCTATCACAAGAAGGTACCATTCTAACACCACCAGCGGTAGCGATATTCGCACTGCTGTGAAAGCTCGTTTCTTCCGCCCCCCTCTCATCATCATCTTCACCAGTGCCGCAAAGACCATCAAGACGAAACCAGGTCTGCGCATTCTTGAGAAGCTGCAGGCAGCAGCTATTCACAACAAATACGTTTTGTTCTCCCTCAATCGTATCGTGGGCGAGAATACCTAAAAAGCCCTCGCAGTACCGGCAGCGCACCTGCAATTCCAGTGGCTTGCGATGCATTGTAGCTGTTTTTGAAGAAGTCTCGATATTGCCAATGCGAACTTCGACAGCACGCCTGTTCAACCTTGAAAATGCTGCCATACCACGCACTGAATAGAGAACCTGATAAGCCGGTGCCACCACAGGCACTTTGCAGCGAATACACGCATAATAACCAATACCCCGTGGCTTTTCCCCCGGAATTGTTTGCGTCCAGAGCCCTGTAGTAAAGGGTTCTTCCATCTTATTGCCATTCAGTATAGCAGAGACGAGGTCTGGCAAATTGTTGTTCCACATTGTCCTATTTGAGTAGATTTCAAGCGGCACCGCTCCGTTATTGTCCCCTTGCTGGGGGTCCCAACCAGCAGAGGTATTAAGCGCACTTTGGAGAGAGGGTTCATGGGGCGTGCCGCTGTTGTCGGCGCTACCCCTTTTTCGCAGTGAATGAGTTGGCGCGGATGTACGTTTCGGAATATCTTGCTTTGCGCTTACCACAACTGGCGCCGAACCTCCCTCTCCACGCATCGATAAAGGGGGATCCATGAATGAGTTGCTTTTTCTATGCGAAACATTATTCCCAGCCTTCCTGGAGAGCATTCCCTGGGGCTTTGTTGGCGCGTGTCGTGCTGGTGGCCCCGGTCTAACACTGAGCCTGTTGTTATCGTTGCTGCGAATATTGCTGTTGCTTGAGGTTCGCTTTGTCGGGTTCTCAGCGCGGGCTCTGCTAACATCACCTGTTGGGGCTGTTGACATGAATTGCGTCCTTGTATCTACATGGTTTTCGTTATTTCCTGAGGGCCGCTGAATCGCCGTGTAACTGTGTGGAATGCTCCCGAGTGCACTACGATGCTCAACTGGGTCTGTGGGATTGCCACTCCATCGTCTTGCGTCAAGAGGCGACAACCGTCGACCCGCAGCCCGGTTGCGGCGCTTGAGCTCGGCAATCACCGGGTCTACCTCCCGCATACCCCCTCAAAAAAAAAAAAAAAGGAAAGAAACCCCCCTACAGAGGCCTTTGGTAATGTTTACCCGCAAAGTAGTGCCAGAAGGAAGAAAGACGACAAAAACAAAAAACAAAAACAAAAAAACAAACAAACAAACAAGAAGGTGAAGGAAACGCAAGGGAAGAAAAAGTCAGTAGGCAGTCCATTTTGGGCCAATAGCGAATGGGCATAGAAGTAAGGCCGTAACCGGAGGAGGAAACAAAGACATTCCATCTCCTCCTATTTCCCCTCACGCCACCAGCACTTCTGCGTCCTGAACGCCTGTGAATCCCGACAATTGAAGGAGCACGCGCCACCATGAAAAGAAAAGTAGCGAACAGAACAACAAAACAGACATCCTACCAAAGCCGCGGTTGAACATAAGGCCCGTGAAGTGTGTGTGAAGCAAAAAAAAAAAAAAAACAACAACGACAACAAGAACAACAACAAAAAACAAAAAAAAACAAACAAAGCGACTTGCATGGGATGAATCGGTTCATGATCAACAGTCGCAAAGAGGAATTCATGAGAGCAGAAAAGAGGTAGAGACGCAAACAAACACACACAAAATTTCCCCAAAGTCCTTTTTCACATCGCATATATATACCCCCGTTGCACCGCCCAGTCCACCTTCCGCATTACTTATTTCTGCTGGCTACTCCCTCCTGAGAAGAACACAAAAAACACAATCATAATAATAAAGATGACCAGGCCTCCAAACAAAAGCCTCCCCTTCATGGAGTTCCACCAAAGCTGCTGGCGGAGGTCACGGCTACTCCGCTGGAACCCCTGTGCCTGAAACTGCAGATCCTCCGTCGACTGCACAATGTCATCAATGCGCTGTCCCCGCTGAATGACACGTTCTACATTATCTAGAGCGAGGTCCTTCACTTCCGAAACAGCCTTCTTAACCTTCTGCACCTTGTCGTCGGGGTCGTCCATGTCACTCATGCGGATCATCAGGTCGCGGTACGGCCTAACGAATACATCGACAGACTTTGTATTTAGCTTCACCACGCTCTCCACAAACATTTTGTAAAACAGCTCCGACACCTCATCCAACGCAGCATGACCACGACGCCGTGGAAGACCCTTATCGGCAAGAATGA
Organism: Trypanosoma platydactyli; assembly: GCA_030849675.1. Taxonomy (NCBI): domain Eukaryota; phylum Euglenozoa; class Kinetoplastea; order Trypanosomatida; family Trypanosomatidae; genus Trypanosoma; species Trypanosoma platydactyli. Next base: position 16,999 of record JASANU010000872.1, read on the forward strand.
CGAAGGCGAGTTCTTTATCTGTCATAATGTGGTACGACAACTGGGTTGGCCCAGTCACACCTTCACCCTCAGAAATGGCAAGTGCAGCCGCACTGTCGTCACCGTTGAGAGAAATAAGGGCGGTGGTACGGGTGTTTGGCGCAGTGCACCTGCTCACCACATCGGCCCACACTTTGCCTGGGATGGAAAAGTCGGTTGATGGGCACCCGGGGGCTTTGCACAACATCATCCGGTCACTCAGGCGGACCACAACGCCACCATATATTTTTTTCCTGTTTTGCATGCTCTACCTACTTCCCTTCGCTTTCTGAAAAAAAGGGTTAAAGAGGGGCTTTTCGGGGGAGGTGAGGAAACGAAAAAAGAAATGTCTTTTCTTTTTTTCTCGCTGCCGCCGCGGGTGAACCACGTACAAGGTGGTATATTTACGTATATTGCTATAGACCCTGTGAAGCAAAGAAAATGCACACTTTATGAAGCAAAGGGAAGTTGCAGACGACAGCGAACGCAATAGCAGCGAAGACAGTCTTCCACAGCAGCAGCAGCAATACCCCCCCCTCTACCCCCGATGCACCCTGAGGACACGCAAATACAGACGGAATAGCCCAAAAAGAAAAGGAAGAAAAAATAAATTAAACGAGATAAGAATGACAGCAATGACAGAGAGAGAGAGAGAGAGAGAGAGATGGTCACTGAAACAGTGGTTTACCCGTTTTTTTTTTTTTTAGGGAAGAAGGAAAGAAGGAGACCAGATGTAAAATTTATTGCTATCGTCTGCCGTCCACCAGAGATGGGAAATGGCACAGAGAAGATCAATAAAAGAAAAACACAAATACGAGTAGCATTGTATACAAATGTATATAACCCCCATCGGAAAACAAACAAGATAGGGGTACCTTCCGTGTATGTGCATGTCGCTATGTGTGTGTGTGTGTGTGTGTGTGTATGCTTGTGTTACTGCGCGGTGAAGGAACTCCTATTTTACAAGGCTTTATTCCATGGTGATTTCCCATTTGCGGTACATCATTGATTGGTTCGTCTACTGAAGCTGATGGTTCATCCGCCACGCCCTTAAAGTAGTGGTGGGAGGGAGAGGGAGAGGAGGGAGAGACCATATACACGCTGATGGATAGGCTAGAAAAAAAAAGCGTCATTGATACACTGAGCTGTGTTGGGTTTCGTCTTCAGCACGATTGCTCTCGCGCTCTGCACTCGGTGGGAGAACCGAGGCGCGACAGAGTGGGCAGCGCAGGTGCTCACGTAGCCATGGCTTGATACAGTCGGCATGAAAACAGTGCCCGCATGGTAACATCACTACCGGCTCTTCACCACCCATGATTGGGTCGAGGCAGATGCGGCAAGAGGACTCTACGAGAGCTTCTGGATGCCCATTTCGGTCGCTGTCCTGCATCCCATTTGGGAAGGTCACAAATGAATGCATCACCTCATCAACTGATGGACCTCCACGATCCACTGGGCCCGGCGTCTCCCCCACAGTGATCTCCATCATCACTTGGTCTCCAAATGCGTTGAAGAGTGTGCTCTGCACCTGTGACAGCAACTCCCATAGTGGACCTGGGAGTTGCTGTTGCTGCTGTTGCCGTTGTCGCTCCTGTACCTGCCATTGCCGGTGTTGGCGCGCAAGCACTTCGAGTTCTTCACGGTGTGCCAGGCCCTGCACTAGTTCAATCAGGGGTGATCGGCACGTTTCACACTGCACAACATTCTCTGTGGATTCAACCGGGTGGTAGAAGCGCTGACATCTGTGACAAAAGTACATTTCTTCCGGGACGAACATGAGAAAAGAAGGTAAGAAAGAAGGAAAACGAGTGTATGCGAGTGCGTCTGCACAGCAGGGATGCCACATCACCATGTTCATTCATCGGTTCACTACTTAGAACCCCGTGCAGTTGCGTGTCACGCCCCTCTCCGCTCACTAACCGAATGCAGATACACACACACACACACACACACACAAACGACGGCGGCACGTTCGGCCCCCCGTACACAACTGCACGTAAACACGTCACAATGTCACACTAAAAGGCTGCTGCTGTTGTTTCACCACTCAGGTGGTGCATAGCACACACAAGAGCAAACTCTACTCGGGGAAGGGAACCCTTTTCCACCGCACTACGAGCCACATCAACCATTTTTTTCTGCGCTAAACCCGCCCCCGCATCACTCCCACCATCGACCTCACTGCTTCTTCTCTCCTTGATGAGGTTTAAAAGCTGTTGTTCCACACCTTCTACTCGCTGTTGCCTCGCCAGTTGCTCGTTGTAGTGCTGCCGCCGTGCCTTCCCTAGTTTCTCTGTGGCTGCCTCACGGTTGCTGAGCGCGCTGCGGGAATCTTGCGCCTCCGCCACGTATGCCGTCTCACCGTCGATAAACAGTTTGGCGGTAATTTGCGTCTCTGTGACGTTCGCCGCCTGCCCTCCAGGCCCGCTGGACCTTGCCGTGTCGTAATGCACTTCCACACGATCCACGTTGCCGAAAAGTGTCGTGCTCACATACGGAGATACCACTGTTAGTTTGAACGGAAACATCTGCCCGCCCTGCAATGTCTTTCTCGCGAGATAAAGTCCAACGCAGAGACCATAAGGACCCAGGAACGCCGGTGGTACGGCTCCAGTGAGCGGAGCGACAATGACGTAGCGCTCATCGACCACGTGATGCAGTGTGTAGCCCATCTCACCAACAACATCCCGCAACACCTCCACATCGCCCTCGACAGCTACAGCCACATCGTAATTAGTATGCGGCACGCAGCTCAAGAAGAAGCGACGCACCGCCGCTGCATAGGCACGCGGCACTGCACCATCCTGCAGCATCGCCGTCTTCCACGCACGATCTTGTTGCTCCTCGTACACCGACTGCAGCAGAGTGAAGGTATCGTCGAACATCTCTTTAGCCGGATCCCGCTCGGGATTACAAAACCGTGTTACATCACTACAGAGACGTGAGAACTGAAGGAGAGGATCCCGCCGGCGTATGCGCTCGAGCTTCCGCTGCACAGAGCGCAGAGCGTCTTCCTTCTCCTTTAGCTTTGCCTGCAGCACTTCACTGCGTTGTCTATCTTGAGCGGCTTCACTGTGCTGCAAGCGGTGTACGGTGCTTGTGAGCTCTTCATTCTTCTCCCGCACCTTCCGCCACTCTTTCACCTGTTCCTTAAATTCCATGTTCTCCGAGTTAAGGAGCATCACATCGTGCTCCACCTTGCGTAGTTTCGCACGAAGATTTAAGTCCGTCTCGTGCATCTGCGCAAACTCCTTCTGCAGCTTCTCGAGTTCCTCCTCCTTTGCAAGGAGTTTACTTCGGTACGAGTTCTTTTTTGCCCGCATGGCTGAGAGTTCCGCAAAGAGCTCCTCGATCTCAGCACCTAAATTGATCTTCTTCAGATCGTCAATGGTGGGCCCCGGTGTTCTTCCCGCTGAAGCTCCCGGCATCTGAAAGGAACTGATGGAGCCCTTCAGCTCCCCACTCGACGAGCCCTTCATCTGACCAGCAGCAGTGCCTTTCGGTGGTGTTTCCTGCTGCTGGCTCTGCACGTTCTTTATTACCTGCTCCATTATCCCAATGTTCTTCTGCGCCAATCTGCCAATTCCTGGAATCTTGCCGATCGTTTTTTGAAACTCAAGTGCTTTGTTCATCATTTCCATTTGCTTCTCGGGTGGCTGGCTGCTTATCATCTCTTGCATTGCCCGAAGCTTTTGCATGTCAAAACCCGGAGGTAAACCACTGCCACTGTTTCCGCCAAATAGACCACCGAGGCCTTCGCCTACGCCACTGGCGCCCCCCTTCTTATTTTTGTTATTATCATTATTATTATCATTGCTGTCGGCAGTTCTGTTGCTTTTGCCGAAGAGGAAACGATACCCAACCAGATGAGGGAGTGCGGGGAATCCAGCCACAAGTCGTCGCCGGCGGTACATGTCGGCGGAGATGAAAGAATACAAAACAGGCCAGCACGTGGCACACCCTGCAGCAGAGGGGTGTGTGAGATTTTTCCCTTACCACAGCGTTGCTATACTTCTACCTTATGTGCCGCATGTACATTGTACGCATCCCAGAAGGAGAAGTGGGAGGAGGAGAGGTTGGTGTGGAGTACCGCACAAGGCACGTAGAGCCACACACGTAGCAGCACCCCTCAAATACTCACAATTGTTGGTGTCGACAAAAAGGCATTTTTTTACGTACATTACAAAAAGAGGGGCGCATTTTCAAAATTTACGTTCACAGACACACACACACACAGATAAGTATATATATATATATATACTTATATGCGGATGGTGAGGATGACACAAACGAGTTGTGATGCAGGACACAAAGGCAAATAAAAAAAAAGGGGGGGGGGGAAATAGATGATTGACACCCTTTTCCCCACACCATATCGCACTTTGCGGAGATCAATCCGTACGCCCCTTCTCGTTTCAGTCATGTTACTCGGATGGGACGTTAGGCAACAATCCCCACGCCCGCTTCGCCTCGTTCATTGTGCACGGGTATTTCTTCACGTCATCACGCTCGGCATACCACGTGCTCAGACCTGGGGCGTCAGTTCCAACATAGCGTGGGTCGGGTCCCACATCATCGCCTTCCATCGTCCACACCGCCTCCGCCATGATGCGCCAGCAGTTCGTGGTGTTCGTCAGGAAAGAAAACATGGTATACACTGTCAAAAGTATCACATCACCAAGCTCAAACGCGGTTGAAACAAATGGGTTGATATCCACTGTTATGCTTCGTCCTGTTGCTTCATCAATGCCAACCTGCTTGCCGAGCGGCAGCAGCTCCTGTGGGTCGTGCGTGTAGCAACCGTCGCCGCTGATGTGGCCGCTCTCCACCTCGTGCTGACCGTACGTCTGCCGAAGTGTTGCATACGAATTGGTGGAGTTGCTGCCCTGCACTACAACCGGGGTGCCCATGCAGAGCGGAACGTCATGCAGAGGTACGAGAGCCACAAGCGCCAATTTTGTCCCCTTGTTCAGGTACACGCTTGACATTCGAATACCGAACGTTTCCTGCGGTGCTGCAAGGTGGAGCGACTGCACATCTGCCACCCTGACAGACCCACCAAAAACCTGTCGCACAAGCGCCATCACACTTGTCCCACTCACCGCTGAACGAAGGGACTCAGTGTACGTGATCTGTGGCGGTGGCAGCTTCCCAGAGGATGGAAATGGCACACCAAGAGCCACACCATTTCGCTCCACCTGCATCACCCGGTCTTCTGCGCAGGTCCACCCGCATTGTAGCATTTGCCTCGCCAGGTCATCGAGCGATTCATTGAGGATTGTGCGTGGAACGATGTTCTTGAAGTACAAATAGCCATGCTTATCCAGGCGATGGCGCATCTTTGGTGGGTCATAGTACAGGTCGTTACTGGGCACAATCGGATGCAAGTCATGCCCAACCGCAAGAGAGCCGTTACCCAGTGGAAACTTCAGGCGTCCGTGGCGACTGACAGGGCATTTTCGCATGTGTATGTATGCACGTGCAATGCCCGTGTGCTATTCCCCCTTCCTCCTTTACGCGGTACTGCGCGTCTTATGTGTGATTGCCCACCTCGTCGCCTGCTCTACCTTTAGCCTGTTGCTTTTTCCCGCGCGCTCCCACCCTTTATGTTTTTTTTTTCTTTTATCTTCTTCCACTTCCTTGTGTTTTGTAAGACACCGCCTAAAGTCCACCTCTTCAACCGCAGAGGTAGTTGCCTGAAGCAAGGAGACAGCGGTGGTGCTCTTCTTGAAGCTCCCGCAATTCCCCCACCCCACCAAGGTGGCAACACACACTCAGAGAAAGAGAGCCGTCGGCCTTTGCAGGGAAGGCAAGGAATGGGAGGAAACAAACATATGCGGGTTTCGGCGCAGCAGGAGGAAGAAGGGGGTTGATGGCAAACAGCGCAAGCAAAAGAGTATCAGCCACCGAAACGCAAAACGCTAGAATAAAGGGAGAGAAACAACACACATTTTCTCGCACTGTATGCATCAGGTACAGTCCATAGTCGTTAAAAACTTCCCCGTGTATAGCTGGTGAAAATTCTGTTCCCCTTTTTGTTGCAACGCTGCGAGGTCCGAACGAAGAAGCAAATGCAGTTCGCGGCCCGCATCATAGAGAACAACTTGACCATCTTGCTGTGACTTTTCCAAGAAGGATGCAACTCGCTTTCCATTGCCATCCAGCTCGTGCCAGACTGTACTTTTTCCCTCACGAATAAACATCCCCGCATTGTGTTTCCATGCCCGCAGACCCTTCTTCACACTGCACTCCTTCGACTCTACCACGTCTACCAACAGTGCAAAAAGGGCAAGCGAAATCACTGCAGCTGTAACAGAGCTGCGCGGGAGTGGACGCCACATTCAAAGCTGCTATATGTTCTACCCCCTTTGAAGATAAAAATATCCCACCCCCCTTTTTTTTTTCCTTCTTCCTTTTCGCTCGTATTGGTTTCCTCCTACTGCCTACCAACTTGTTTTTCTCTCCTCGTGCAACTATCACGTTGCCCCTGCACACGCCATGGCGTGAATAACGTTTTGTAGAGTGAGAAGCAGCGCAAACACGAGACGGATGAGGGAGCTAATGAAGACACGTGCAGAAAACTTCTCACCATCGGGCACGCATCCGCCCTCCCCCCTGCACACGAAGCAACAAACGCTTTCTTCTTCTCCCCACTCTCCCTCATCTCTGCAAAGACACACATGCATGCAACAACACTTCTAACAGTCACAGCTGCCGCCACTGCGGTCAAAACCATTTGCTCCATACTCGTTCTCTTTCCAATTCTTTCCGTTACGTTTCTTTTTACCCCCACTCCTTTTCAACTTCTCCATCATCATCCGCACTCCTCCGTCTGTGCATATCAGCGAGAGCCCCCCTCTCGGTTCTTTTCTATGAAGACTATAAATTCCCCCAACCATGTAGAGAAACAGATGAGCTAAACTGAGTGGTGCATGGCGAACACGAACTCGCTTTCCCAGGTGCAACACCCGAATCTTGGGAGGAACCCCCCCCCCCCCCCCCAACCTTCCCGTCAGAAGGGCATGCTTGAAAAAAAAAAAAAACGTAGAACAAACACACACGAGTGTACATGCGCCTGTGCATCAAACAAACGGCAAGTGAGGAAACTCTATTATCATACAGAGCGCTCCCTCTTCAGACACAAAGTTGCTTCGGGTTCGTTCACTCCCTCATCCTCACAGACTCCACTGGGCATTCTGTCTGCCGCACATTCCTCTTCACTAGCGCCATCACCTTCCTCCTGCCGGGACAACAGCCGTGAGCGCTTCTGTCCTCGCCGCACCAACGCCGCCTCTACAACTCGTTGAAACCCTCTGGGCATCAACACCAGCGTGCGCGTTACATCCATCACCTTACACACACCCACAAGCTGATGAGCCATCTCAAACATGTTGTTGCGAAGCGAAATAATAATAAATTGCGCACTGCTTGCCTGCTGCAGCAAATAATGTGCCACAATAGATACATTTCGAAAGTCTAGTGCGGCGTCGATCTCATCCATGACGTATATAGGGGTTGGCTTGATGTCATGCAGAGCAAATATGAGTGCTAGACTGGACAGCGTTTTTTCCCCACCTGACAAATTCGAGATCTGCTTCCAGGACTTTTTAGGTGGCCGCACAACGAAGTTCACACCCTCGAATGGGTCGTTCGCATCCGTGAGTTCCAAATCGGCATCCCCACCGTGTGTCAACAGCTGATAAACCTCACGTAGCCGTGCTTGCACACGCACGAAACATTCCATGAAGCGACCGCGGCGTTCCTCCTTTAGATCCTGCAGCTGCCGCTCCGCTGAATCGGCGGCCTCCTTGCACCTCAGGTAGTGCGCCTTTCCCGCACGGTGTTCAGCATCACGCTCGCGCCACAATGCAACAGCACGAAAGTCAATTTCACCGTGAAGTTTCCGCGTCTCATCGCTGAGCGACTTGGCGAGATGAACTGAGCGCTCATAATCACACCGTTTCAATTCGTCCGGTGGAAGACGGAACGACATGCTGCGCACATCAACATCTGCCAATGGCTCATCATCTCGTGCATCACCTGAGACCGCGCCATCGTCATTGTCATCTCGACCTTCATCGTCATGACGACCACTTTCCGACTCCGTTTCTTCAGCCTCTTGGTGTTGTTGCTGGTTGTTGTTGCTTTCGATGTTTCCCTCCTCACTGTCACTGCCAGATGGCTTCAACTGCAGTGTCTCAATGCCATAGAGCTCAATGTTCTCCCTGATTTTTTCTTCACAACCATCGATCTTCTGCTCAAACTTCGCCAGCTCTTGCAACGCGTCAGCCATCTTGGCTGCTTCCACCTGGCGGAAGCGCTCCTCGTCATCAAGCTGCTTTTGTGCTTCAACAAGCGCCTTGTGTGCCACAGGGACCGCCGCCTTCGCCTCATCCGCGACAGACTGCGACTTTTCGAATTTAGTCACCGCATCCTTGTACTGCCGTGCACATTCCTCTGCAGCAACAACAGCGACAGCAAGCGCACCGGCCGCACCTCGAGCCACCTCCTCATTGATGCGCTGCAACTCTGCCTCTCGTTCAGTTATGTCACGCTGTTTCCGTTGGTGTGTCGCACAAAGTCGCTGTGACAACCGACGGCACTCACGGATGGCGTTCTCTTCCGCCTCGGTGGACTCCTGCAGCATCTTCAGCTCTGTGCAAAGGGCCTTGTATCCGGCTCCGCCCACGTTATCAATTTCTTGCTGTAGTCTTTCCACCTCACTGCCGTGTTGAATACGCGCCTTCTGGGAAACATTCACACTCTTTTCCGCTTCTTCTACATCCTCAAGGAGGGCCAGCCGCTTGTTATGGCTCTCTGCCGTGTTTTCCTCTAACTGTTGCAGTAATGTAACACGCCGCTGTGCGTCTGAGTTCAGCGTCGCACGCAATGTGCGCAGCTCCACACGTAGTTTTGAGACTTGATCAGGGGCAAAGTGGCGCTGCTTCTGATGCAACTGGTGCAGCTGCTCCTGCGCCACCCGCTCTTCCTCAACAGCCTCCACCAACTCTGCTTGAAGACGCTGCAACGCGGACTTCGCCGCCTCCCTGTCTTGCGGTGAGCGTGCGGCCTTCAGCATCGCCCCGCGCGGTGTGTTGCCTCCACCGGTGATGGAGCCACCGGGCTCCGCCAACTCTCCACGCAGTGTCACAACACGAAAGCGCTGCGGGCCACCAAACGCCACTTCCCGCGCCTCACTGAGATCACGCACTACAAGCGTATCACGCACAGCCTGATAAAAGGCTATGCGGAAACGCAGGTTGGTTGGCGTAATGAGGTCAAACAAACGCTTTGACTTCGGGCTTGGTGATGTAAAGGGGGCATCAACACGACTTCCCATGTCTCGTTCAATCTCCTGCAACACCATCATTGTGGCGCGGCCAATGTTGTTGGCGCGCAGAAGTTCTAGCGCCGCTACAGCCGTCTGGCGGTCCTCAACGACATGAAATCCCCATGCGTTACTCGCCACCCCAGCAGCGATGTCGTACGTGTTTTCTATGCGACCAAGTTGACGCAGTGTTCCGTAGTACCCTTTGAGCGAGCGCTGTGAGAGGAGAAACTCCATTGCACGATCATCCGCTTCACCCTCACGGTATGTGTTCTTAATCTCTTGTATGGCACCATTGATGCTATGCTTTCGCTCCGCCGCACCGGACAAGGTATCTTGAAGACGCTGCAACTCATCCTTGTAGCGGTCCTTGTCTGCATCTCGCAGCATCTCTTCCAGATCAGAGACACGCCGCGTGTTAAAATCCGTTGCAGTGTCAATCTTTTGGATTTGCTCCTTCTGCTTTACACCAGCCATGTCGAACGTTGCCAATCGGCTGCGAGTAGTTTCTAGGTATTCCGTGGCTTCCACCACGGCCCTCTCGTAGGGGGCGAAGACGGCTTTCTTTCTGTCAAGTTCTTGCCGGAGCGGGCCAAATACATCCACAAGTTCTTCCGACATTCTTTCGTATTCCTTTTGAATTTTCTCTAAGCGCTGAGAGGCCTCCGTGAATTTCTGCTGATGAATGACCGCCTCACGATCGGCATCCTGCCGCTGCAGCTCTGCCCTCTGCATCTCTTCCTTGGCCTTCGCGATTTGATCCTGCACTTTCTCCCTTGCCCTTACCTGCTCCTCGGCACCAGTCCTGATACGCTCCACGTCATTCTCCGAAGCTTCTTTTCTCGTCCGCATCGCATCCCGCTCCTTTACCGCCTCCGCCAGTTCCTTTTTACGTTTGAGCAGAACCTCATCGGCCGCTGACTTATCCTGCGTTTTTTCCACTACCACCCTCTTCATGTCAGAGATGCGCTGGTCAATTGCACCAAGAATTCGACGAGGCTCGACAAGTTTCTCCTCAAGCGATTGCATTCGCAGCTGACACAGCACAATGAGTGTCTTCTGCAGGTGATTATCCCGCGTTACAAAGAGAATGGCAGAGTCCTTGGCGTCATCCAGGGCCTCTCGTTCTGCCCTAAGCTTCCGCTCACGATCAAGTGCATCGAGACGACTCACCTGTGCCGCCTCTGCGCACTTTGACGCCTGTGAAATCCTCTCCGAAAAGTTATTGGTTCCAATCAGGTCGTCTAGGTACTCTAGCAGACCCTCTTCGCCCTCGCGTTCGGCTTTGGGCTTCATGAGGGCAATCTGTTCCACCTCTCCCTGAAGGATGAGGAAGCGATTGTGTTCGAGGTCCACACCCTCTGCAATAAGCCGCTCTACTACTCCCCTCTGCGTTGTTTTTACGCCACCGATAAAGTACTGCGAGGAGCCGCTCTTATACACCTCTCGCCTGATGGATAACACACTACCGGGCACCTCCTGCCGGTATTCAGGATTTTTCTGACAGTCTCCCGACTCGCGCAGGCGCACAAAGTGCACTGTCACTGAAGCATACGACAGGTCTGGATGAGCCGCAGAAGAATGAATAAGCTCTGACAACTTCTCTAACCGTATCTTCTTGGCATTCTTGCCAAATACGAAGAGCATTGCGTCTATGACATTTGATTTCCCTGAACCATTGGGGCCGATTACAGCCGTAAATGTCTTGTGAAAAGGTCCAATGCAGTGTTTACCAGCATACGACTTGAAGTTTTCCACGTCTATGTCGCGGATCACAAGCCGTGTGCCATCCATTGAGCTTAACGAACTTGCCACACTCTCGCCTAAGACTATGCATCGCGGCCAAACACACAAGATGAGAATTCAAAGAAATAGGCACACTTGCACACGTAATAACATGAACAACTTGCCTAAAAAGCAATTCAAAACAAAGGAGACTTATCAAGAAAGCCAAGGTGCAATAAATTCAATGAGCCAAACAAAAAAAAAAAATCCGCATCAAACATTAAACCACAGCTTGCAACGCCGGCCACCTCACCGTAGTGCAAGGGTCCAGTACCCCACCCAAGGGGAAGCCGAGTCTCCGCACCATCCCTGCGCTGCGGTGTATGCAGGGATGGTACGGGAAGAATGCGCATCAGTCCCGTGCCTATGGTAGGTAGCTTGGTGCACGGAGTTGTAACTCACTTCACAGTCATACAAATGCCTCGATTGCTCGCATCACGCCAACATATCCATCTACAGCTCTCGCGCACCCGATTGAGGCCGTCGCGGCACGAATAAAAGTATTGCCGCCGCCTCACCCACGGGGCACGCTGTCGCCCCAGAAGCGAGAGGAGGCTGCAGCATCTTGGACAGCACAGGTGCAGGCGCAGTGACGGCTGTAAGCACAACGCCTGTGTTTTCGCTGGCCTGGTTAAGCCGCACGCCAGAACACAAACTGAACTGGAGAGAGAAGGAGAAAGAAGGAGAGAGAAGGAGAGAGAAGAGGGCGGACCGTCTTCCTGTGTCGCACACTCGGGGCATCACCACCAACGCATCCGCTAGGAGGAGGTAAGCATGTGGGCGCATCTATACATGTGTGCATGCGAAGAAACAAGGGTCTCCAGCAAGGGGCAAAGTGCGAGTCCATGTAACATCGGTGTCTAGCGATGGCTTGGTATTGATGGCACAAGAAGAGAGAGGGGGAGGGAGAAAAAAGAAAGAAGCGCAGTTGCCGGAAGCCATCAACGAAATATTAGACACTTAAAAAAAATTATTTTTGTTATAATTCCCGCATTTCAGAGCACCCCTGGTTGTCATTATCACTATTTGCTTGAAGTTTGAGCATCCACCACACTCCCCATTCAATCGTTTTGATGGTTGCTTTTTTCGTGTGCGTGTTTCTTTTTCTTTTTTTTTCTTTTTGTTTTCTTACCTTTCTTCCATCGAACGTCTCGCCACACGTGCCATCATTCCATTACGATACTACACCTCTTTCTTCCGTCACATGTTGGCTGGATTCAGGCTGCAATGAGCTGCAAAGCGTCCACACGAAGCAGGAAAAGATACCCGTCGCATTACGGCTCTTTTCGTTCGCACGTCCCAAACACCTCTCCCACCTTTTCGTTTGTTTTTTCCCTCTTCCTTTTGGCCCCCCCCCCTTTTTTTTTTTTTGTTAGTGATGTTGCTGCTACTACTGCTGCTGCTGCTGCGGGATGTACTCCCATCCCTGAACCATAATCTTCTGAACGGCGAGGAGGGCGTTTTTGGATACCTCTGGGTTTGGGTGTGACATGAGCGACATCACTCGGTTCTTTACGCCCTCCATCTGGGAAAGCTGCAGTAGCGTTCTGCCGGTCGGATGGTGGCGCACCACCTCGCCAAGGTCGTAGCATGCCACCGCCAGAACAATATCCTGACGTGTGTTCATGATGATGTTGCCAAGCGCCTGAAGCACTTCGTAGTTGTTACTCTCAAACTGCATCACGTTCTCCTTCCAGAATTTCTTGCTTGTGTGCACTGGCGACCACTTCAGCGCTCCGCTAAGCACCTCCCCACGATATCCGGAGAAGCTCGTGAGCCTTTCCATGCTGTTGTCAAGGACGACCTGAAGCTCATGGACGAGCGTCCCAATATCTTCGTCGCCGAACTTTCGACTGGAAAGCTGCGCGAGGGTTTTGAGCATACCTACTCCCACCATCTCGGCAATGAAGGCGGGCCCCTTTCCACTGTTTACGCGGCTGAGCTCGTGGATCTCGTCGCTAACCCATTTAGCGGAGGTGGAATTGGAGAGGTGGGCGACGTAGTTGTGCTCCGCCTCGACCATGTTCCACAGAGTCATAAGAGCAACACGGATGCACTTCTCCTTCTGCAGACTTTGCAGCACGCGATGAAGATTCGGGATCATCCGGTAATGCTGCAGCTCGACGACGCCAACGTATTCGTAGGAAAGCAGCCACGACAGGAGCAGCGTTTCATAAACAAGTTGAACAACACCCGCTGGGTCAGATCCAAAAGTGTCAAAAAGAAGCTTCGGAAGGAACTGCACTATTCCGTAATCAAAAAAATAGCGACGCAACGGTTTTCGCCTGGCCACGATAGCGCACCCCTGAACTGCAAAGGCTACAGAAGATACTTGCAGCGTCTCTGCCGAGAACAGATCCCTAACGTAGGAGAGGAAGCGTTGCAATGCCTCATCGTTGCGCTCCGGATCCCCGTAGCGTAGTGCAGTGGCAGCAAGAAATAGTGCCGGGTCTGTGATGCCACTCTCCTGGCTATGTATAGTTGCTTGATGCAGGAATATCTTGGCTGGATCGTCGTCAAGCACCTCTACCGGGAGCGTACCAAGCTGCTCCCCCAGTCCCCTGACCGAGAGCACGAGGTCTGAAAAGAAACGTAGGATGTACCCAAGCAAGTGCGTGGAGTGTACACTACATACCGCCCGAAACAGCGCTACCGCGACTTCGTGCTGTTTTCCTTCAAGGAGGAGGTTCATCAGTTTAACTTCCGGCAGGCTGCATAACAGTTGCTCTAAAACACGAACCGTTGACACATCCGCAACATGCAGTCGACGAATATGAGAGATGACATCCGCTGCGTCCGAGGTGAGGGAAGACATGAATGGGATTTCCGCCTTGCCTACCTGCGCGTGTGACAGTCAAACCGAAAAAAAACTACAGGCAGAGAAGTACACCGGCACCGAAACAAACAGAAACGGCACCGAAACGAAGGAATACATGCAGCAAGTAAAACCAGTGCAGTAAAACTACAATAGGACAGAGAACAAAGAGTGACTTACTCCAAATAAAAGCAGCCCCCTCCACCACCCTATTCTTCCTCTTTGTATGTCCTATTCTTCTGTATATTTTGTTTTACCGTTCTTTCCTCACCACTATTAGAGCTCCACCTCCCACACCCCACCACGTCGTTGACGCTACAGACGGCAGGCACAAGAATAACAGAGACGTGATATATAAATATAAATAAATAAATAAATAAATATATATATATATATATATATATATATATATACAGATACATGTGTGTGAGGAAGTGGATGGATGGAGGGAGAGCAGAGATAGAAGCAACGCGGTTGGACAAATCTACTGAGAGCACAGTTTCTCCACAAAAATATTTTTCCCTCGTTACTGCATTTGCGTTTGTGGGAGAAGTAGTGGTGGTGGTGGTGGTACAATAAAAAAAAAAAAAAGGTGTGAATAAAGAGAAATATCTACTTGATCAGGAGAACTGGACTCTGAAAAACATTTGCCCCTCTAACAACAAACAAACACGTACGAGCATGAATAAGAGCGCATATAGACAAAAGAAAGGAAAATGAAAACACAATGAAACACGAAAAATGTAGAAGTCAAGAGAAACAGACGATGCCAGCGAACGAAAGCATTGAAAAGGTTAAGGAAAGAACAATGGCACACCTCTAGGCACATGGACCGAGAGAAGGTGCCGGGTTCATTTACCCTTTTGCCGTTGATAGAGTGCGATTTTCATAGCTTTTTGGTTTTCCTCACGCAACTGGCGCAGTTGCTGCAGTACCTCCATCTTTTTTGCGATAATAGTGGTAGATGACGATGTGGGGGCTGACTCTACCTCGGTTACCGTGACACATCTTTCCGAATGATCGCAGCGGGGCGCTGTAGTCCCCTGTTTCATTTTTTGACGGTTATTTTTTGACGGGGGCTGCGGCGGTGAAGTGCGATCACTGACTACTGTGTGAATGTCACTCAGCATAAACATGTCAGCGCTCCATTCACGTTTTTCTCCTACGAACAAGGGGTCCCTAGGTTTTGCATTCACCGCAGTATTCTTGGCGCATTTTGTCACAGTGAATCCATTACCGTGTTGCTTTCCTGTGAGTGATGCAGTGTTGACGATTGCCTTCGCATTAGCGTTCTCATTACATTTGGTGTTGTTTTTCTTCATTCTGTTATTTGCTGACGGTGGCATGGTAGAAACGAGTGAGACGACCGTTTGCAACTCAAACGGTGCATCGTCTTCCTTCCACTCCTTGGCTGTCACAAGTTTCACTCCAACAGGAGTGGTGCTTGGAGTGGTGGAAGCAGTAGCAGCGGCAGCGGTAGAGGAGGAGGAGGAGACAGGCGGTGCAGGTGCGGGAACCATTCTGAGGGGTGTTTTATTTTTCTTTTCGCCAGCCGTCAACAGAGGCGGCGCCCTGGAGGGTTTCGGTGAGAAATGATTGAGCCTGACAGATGACACACGGCATCGCCCGCGGCTTACCGGATGCGGAGCGCCGTTCTTGTTATCCTCCCGCATTTTGTTCTCGCGTTTTGCAGTGGCTTGTTCACCCTGCACTGCCATCACCGCATTGCCGCCGTCACCCAACCGTTCGTCATCGAATGAGATCGGCTGGCGAGGTTTCTGCAGATGCATATCATCAAAGGACTTTTGTTTCACCGCCACTGAGTGAGAGAGAGGTTTGTTCGAACGTGTCAGTCCAAAACCCACACTCCGGGAGCGGGTCTGTCTTGAATTCTTCAGCGCATCAGCCTCCGCACCCTTCACATCCCTGCGCATGGGGGTGAGAAGTGATACACGAGTAAACGTCTTTGCAGGACTTGAAGTCGGGACGGCCCGCGGGGCGTTCATCGGGGGAGCCTCCGGTTCATCGCCCGCGGTTTCGGACGAAAAGCGAGGGGGCGACAGCACTCTGTCCGCTACGTGTGCGTGGGGAACTGGTGGGAAGTCGCAAAAGAGATCGAGTTTGGCGCCACACACACCATGAGGCGCCTGCTCCGACAGAAACACATTCCAGTCCTCCTGCGTTAGGAGCGAAATGCAATCGCCATCAGTGTCTTGATAACGCAAGCGCAGTTTTTGCCCAACGGGCCTCGGCAGAATCTCCGGCTGCTGCATGCACACCTCAAACACCTTTTGGTACACTTCCTCAAAGGTGACCTTCTCCGGTTCTTGTATCTTTACCACACGCAGCTGGGCCTCAAAGTGCAGTTTTAGCTTTAGTGTATTTACCGAAAGAAGACATGTCTCCACGTCCTGAACTATTTTCCCCCTCAAGCCAACTTTCTTTGCATGTTCAAGAGTGGCACGTAGCTCCCGCACCTCTTCAGGACTGAGGGAAGAAATTTTTTGTTGCGACTGTGCGAATCGTGCCATGCGGCTGACGGAGGACGAATTACTGGTATCATCACCTATGCTGCCGGACGCAGAATTCAAGGCCCCAGTTCCATCATAGTTCGTGAGACGCCTAAGCCGAATAAGAACGAGGTCTTGTGCAGCCCGGGTAGTAAAGTGTTGGCAGGCGGCTTGGTACGCCGCCGCGGTTTCCGCTGTCCAAATCCTTGACGGCACATGCACTACATTGATGGACGTGGGGTCCACACGAGATGCAATAAATTCACTTGGAGAGGAGGATTCGGTGTTGCTCATCTCCCGAAGAATTGCATTGCCGTGTGACACGACCTTCTCATTCGTTGCGACATCTCCGGCAATCCCAAGCTGAAGAATAATTTCGTTTGCCTGGTGAATCGTGCGGAAGAGCGTCAAAGTATCATCCATTCGAACCGCCAGCTGTAAGGCTGCGCATATATTCTCTACCTGCTGAAGACGAATGATAACCCGCTTCCCTTCCTTGAGGAGCTCCTGATCGGATGCTAGCGTTAACTTGCCGTCCGCAGCAAGTTTCTCCACAGCGCAGACGCAGAGGGAGAGTCTCTTTGAATTTGGAGCTGCTAGTGCCGCGTGCAGCGCGTCGATGGCGTCACACTTTATCTTTAAGGTGTTGGCGACACGTGCGAGGGGTTCCTCAATATTTTTCTGCACCAAATCAGACAACGTTTCGTCGGGATGAAGTATCTCACTGATCATGTCACTCTGAGCGAGTGCCTCTTGCTGCCCACGAGCAAGTGCTTCTGAAACGTCACCTAGAGAAGCCTGCTTGTGAACGGACTCCACGATTCGATTCCACGCCTCCATGGCGGGAAACCACTTGTTCTCTACCCATATGAAGAACGTGCTATGCAGGTGTTTCATACCTTCCCTGTGGCGCCCATTCTTGTACTCATCGACCATCGCCTTGGCGTTCGTCAGGTCTCGGGCCGTGATAAAGCGGCGAAGTACCAATATTTGCTGCGCAATCTGCAACAGGCTTCGCACTGCGCGCTGACACTCTTCAAGCGTCAGTCTACTACCTGCGAAAAACTCCTGCACATCTGCTATCTCGTGGTTTTGATAGCGCAGCTCCACAGAATCCAATACGGCTCCAACGGCTGTAGCAGCATTTTTTACATTTTTCTCCATGTCCTGCAGCGAGAGATTTTGCGAAAAAGAGAGATACTCTAGTTTTGCCAGCCAGGAAAGAAGTGCATTCGCGTTATCATGGAGACCCACAGCAAGGGAGCACTGAGGCGCATCGTCACACTGAGCCACATTTACCCCACGACGCAGTGTCACCATGGGGTTCGACACCATGCGCACTTTCTCGGGTGGAATTGGGGCGCGCGTTCGATGCGAGAGAGACTCCGTCACGGACTCCACGTAGGTGAGGATGCCTTCCAATTCCTCCAATGCGCCTGAGACGCTCTGCGAGCCCCAAGGACTGTGAAGGTCCTTCCGCGGCCCCCGGAAGCCCAGCACTGGCACGCTGCGCATCTCCTCTGCAGGGCAACGTTTCTTGCTTGGATCATGCATGTTCTCCTTCTCCGCGGGGCGTTTTTCACACATCAAAGGCGCAGTCGGGTACGTTGGTGGCTTGCTGAATTCCGCTGGTGAGGGTTTGATGATGGTGGTTGCAGAATCATTAGCGTCAACAAACACCGCCTTAGTGCTGCATTCGTTCTTCACTGAAGTTTTACCTTTCCACCACATCGCTTCAAATGCACCGACGTCTCGGTCAAGAGAGGGGCTATATACGCAAAGACACCAACAGGGGGATATAAATAGGTATATATATATATATATATATATATATATACTACAAAAAATGCAGGCAGAAATGTGACACTGCCACTTCTTTTCGCACCTCGTACTCCTTCCCTTTGCTCCCCTTTCTCTCTAATGTATATATATATACTGTTATTTCCAACAAGGAGTTTTTAGTGCGGCAGATTTACTGAGCTCCTTCGTGTACACCCCCACCCCCTTCCTTTACCCCCCCCCTCCCTTCTCTGCCAGATACTGACCGAGGCAGAAGAAAAGAAGAGCAAGAATACAAACAGGGGGTGGGTGGGTTTCACCTACTTGTGAATGGCTCCCTTGCTGAGGTGTCTTCCTTCTGTTTTGCGTAAGCCAGAATGAGAAACAAAAAGGAGGACGAAATAAGTACGCCGGGAAAGAATAGGATATGCACGTGTCATGTGCTTCAGCAGTATGTATTGGTCAGTGATCGTGCACACACAATGCAAGCACTTAAGAGTCTGTGTTCTAGTGTTTCGCTGCATGTGCCTCTGTCACAATGGAGCGATAGGGCGCACAGGCACGAAGTCGATCCCATCATCTGCACCACGAGAAACAACGACAACAGCAACAGGAATGGGCACGCACGCACAAACACACACACACACACAGAGAGAGAGAGAGAGAGAGAGACATCAAACGTTCAACTACAGCTCGTTACGATCCGCTTCGTCTGCCTCCACCAACGACCAGGCTTCTTTCCCCCTTTCCCTCGTCTCTGTACCAGTGGGGATCGCCATGTCGTCTTCCGTCAGAAGAAAGGGCACCACAAGGCGACCAAGGAGCTCCCTGCTCTCTCGTGCACCACGCCAGAACTCGAGACGAGATTCCCATTTTCCCAACAGAGAACGGTGAAGCGGTTTTGTTATAACACCACGAAAAACAGTGCCGTCTGGCATTGAGTCGTGGAGTGGACATGACACAACAGCTGGCTCGCTGCGCGCGGCGGGGACTGAGTGAGAGACACCATCCTGCTGCCCCTCCTCCCCCCATGAACACTTCCCCCCTTGAAGGAAGCTGCAGCACATGCTGTAGCCATTCTGGTCAATCCCTTTGTAATGCACGACGCTGCTATTCAGGGCGCGGATCTGCAACGCAAAGCGGTACGAGTCATCCACAGCTGAAACGTCACGTGCAGCTACAGAGCCTACTCCATTCCCTTCCCACTGAAACTCCACATGCACCGTGACGTCGCAACTGGGAGGTATCGTGTTGCTGTTGCCGTCCGCTCTCGCTCCCTCACTGGATTCGTCACGCGTGCAACGTGTCCGTGCTGATGCACTCACAACACGAAGGGGACCGAAGTTGCAATTCTCCGCTGCGTTCATGACCGACGAAGAGAAGCGCGGAAGAGAAGAAAATGGACGCATGCAATGGAATGACTGCGACCCCGCTTCTTTATCCACCCAGGCTGCACCAACATGGAATGATGAGAGTGCTACAAGCGTAGCTACTGCCACTAGGAGTGCCGCGGCGCCAGGACATGCGGCAGAGCCCATCACTGGCTACACACTTGTGGAAAGTAACCACGGACAGGAAGGAGACACAAGGTCATATAGACACCAGACACAAAAGCAGCGGCGCAAACATCGAGGGTGCACGAGAAATAAGAAGCGGGAGGGTTAGCGAAGGAGAGCCAACAGAAAAAAAATAAAAATGACACATCAGCCATCTGCACGACCGCTAAAAAAAAAAAAAAAAGGTGGCAAGAGGGAAAGAGAAGGCCTTCAATAAAAAACACACACACAAAAAAATGATTTTACACGAGTATGCACCCTCTCTCCTTCCTTCATGTGTCAGTGCAGCGAATAGTAGTAAGCGTGAAAACACACGCACGCACATACATACGGACAGCGACACGTAAACGTCACCATCCCGCCCCCCACCACAAATACACAGGTACAGAGAGTAAACAACACCTAACCCCCCTCCCTTTCTTTCTCATTTTCTTCTTCCCCCTCTCTTCTCCACTATCTTGAAGCAAAAGAGCCACCTCCACATTCTCAAAGCTATATTCATTAGGTCAAAGATGAAAACGAAAACGCCCGCGGAGGCCTGAAAGGACTTCTTCAGGTCTACGGCCATTTATGCGCGGATTAAAATGTGAGATGCTGAAAGCGCCCTCAGCTCGCTTACCGCGCGGTGCGGTGCGGGAAGAGTCAAGTGGACTTCTCAGAACATACGCCCTTGCGCCGTGCTGAATGGTGGAAAGAAAAAAAAAATCGTGGGTGCGGCTTCGGTTCATTGGTGTGTGTGTGTTTGTGGGAGGAGGGGGAAAGGAGAGGGGTTAGGGCTCCACCACTCCTGTCGAAATCTCACACACCAAAAAGGAAAACAACAAAAAAAATGTTTTTCGCTTTCCTCGACGGCACTTTCACATGCGAACCACAATCTGCACCCAATGTGTCCCAATTGCTGGCTCATGTATGTAGGTAATTTGCCTACACAGAAGAGGTCCAACAACACCGTGCATGCTCGCATTGGGGTAGAGTCGTCTCGATGGGGCTCACTAGGATGATGTCATAGGATGACCCCAGTACATTTTTGTCATGGCTCTTCCCACCCGTCGGGGAGCAACATGGACCACCCGCAACTCTTCCGCTGCCGCTTTCCACAGGGAGCTCTGCAACGAACATCCTCCTCCGAACAGGAGATCCTATCAAAACAAGACTACCGGTTGCCGTTATTTTCAAAGTACAGAGGTTCCATGCATCGCCAGGCGGTTACCGCTCTAGATAATGCAAGTGCCCCCTCCACCGTGCAGAAAAAGATTTACATCTTTTATATGATTGCCATGCACCATGTGGTTGAACTGCACACAATGTAGATGTCGCTAGTTTGCAAATCATAGAAGAAGCAAGTCAACAGCGACCGGGAGGAGCAAAACGAAGAGACCATGGAAGCGTCTGCCTCGCAGAGCAGCGTAGAATGCTGTCAGCAGTTGGAGAGACACCCAGCCCAAAGGAGGGTTAGGAGGAGTTATAAATGTACAGTAATGGGGCCCACTGCGAGGGTGAGAGGGGCGACAAACGCTAAAGCATTTGCGATCATCCATGAAGGCATTACACCATGATTCCTGCAGTCGACACGTGGAAATAATGGCAATAGACATGCGGGACATTAATCACAAGAATCAAACGAAGAACTAATGGAAAAGAAAAATAAAGGGAGGAGGGGGGGGGGAAGGGAATCCATGCACGCGTACATCTTTTCTTCACCTTCCCCACCCCCCCCCCCTCGGCTTCGGGCCCGGGTTACACCAGGAGCGTTATTTCGTAGTCGAATGTTGGGTAGTGCACGCCATCGCAGGTGGATCGGCGCAGCGTGGGAAGTATGAGCCACAGCAAGAGACATGTATTCGCCATGCGCCCCCCATTCTTCAACTGCGAAATAAGGGGGTCGCCACGCGTCTCAAATACATTCAGCAGATTCCACCAGCGTCCGAGATCGTAGGGGTTTCGGATAGGAGCTCTGTTTCCTCTGCGCGGTTGGCGGCATTTTTCCCGTAAGATGAGCCACTCAATCTGCGTCTCGTTGAGAGCCAACCGCATCGCGGTCCAACCCACGAAGAACAGCATGACGACGAAAATCGAGCCGCACAAGAGCATGACAGAAACCACCGGAAATAAACGGAGGTAACTTCTGCCATTTCTAGAGGTGACCTGCGACGAGAAATTGAATGCAAAAAAGAACACGGCGGTAACAACGCCACACCCCACAAGTAGGAAGCTAATAAATAGAAAAAAGTAGCGGTGGTTCTCGGCATTCACGCAGTTGTTGATCCACGGACAATGATGGTCCATTTTGGCGATGCATCGGCCACACATCCTGCAGTGGTGCTCACGTGGTGCCTTGTAGCGGCCGCACGGCGCACAGTACCGTAGTGGTGGGTCCAGCATGCGACGCTCCCGCTGATGTATCGACAATGACTCACCCCTGAGGGCTATTTGTTTTACCTCGTCTGCATCCACCACCTGATTGCAGAAAGTAGCGGCCGCGACATAATTGAACAAAATACAGAAAGAGAACGTGCTCACAGTGAAACAGAGGAACACGAACGACACAGATCCTGGAGTTGCCAGTAGCGGCACCACAATGCGGGAAATCGTGGCAGTGCATCCAACAATCAGCGATATGCCAAGAGCAAACACAAGAACACCAGAATGCTGCACCATTGTGAGCAGCCAGGAGCCACTTCTACCAAGATACCGCTCGAATACGCGCAGAAACCCCTCCATTGCAGACACCATGTGCACCACGACGTTCGTTCGCCTATCGGCCTAATATATGTGCAGTGATGCCCTCTTCTCTCTCGAGTATGGGAATGAAAGTAAGATGGTGTTGGATGAAGAGAAGAAATGCCTCAGCAATACGGGGAGTGTAACCTTTAAACCAATAGACTATCAACGAGAAAAAGCAACAGCAACAACAACATCTTTTCCTACACAAGCGCATACATATATATATATATATTACTGAATTACCCCTGGTATTTGAGGTTCGGTGGCATACGTTCTCTTTTCTTCACTGCTGTGCACACGAGCGTTTTGCGTTCCTTCTGCTGCATGTCGCCCAGAGCGCAGGCGCTGCGACTGCGCTCGCTTTGGTGGATCACGAGATTTTCGCTTTTCCCTCAGCCGTCGAATATACTCCCGCATCCGTGTGTACTTGTGACGACCGAGATGAAAGATGTATTCGTATGGGTATATGCCACCCGTATGCCCATCTGAGAAGACGATGCGAAGGGCGTAATTGCCAACGGGAATGACGTCCTTAATGGTGATACCACGACGACCGTAGATAAGAGCATCGGCGCCAATGACATCAGTGCTCGGTGAATAAGCGCGAAGAAACTCGGCAAGAAAACGACTTCGGTGCTCACCCAGTTGCGGTTTTGTTGCTCTCTCGCGGTCCCCAGCAACTGCACTCTCCGACCCCTCCTCTTCGTGCGATGGGGCAGTGGCTCTCCTCCCTTGCTGTTGCCCTGTGGCTGCTGCGAGGGCAGTGGCGGGCCAGACAAGATCAATGTACAGCTTGTCCTTTGATACGATCACCTGCGAGGGAATGAGGTGCGCGCGAAGCATCTGCTGTACATTCAGCCGCTCCGCCAGGTTTTCCTGCATGGACGGCCTCCTCAGGTAGGGTCGCCGCCTCTCCGTAATGCATTGCTCACTTGGCGGCATCATGTGCATCTCCATCGCCGAAAGCACCCGTCGCGAGACGGAAGATGTAAAGCGATCAATAAACGACGTAACATGCCGTCGCTGCGCCGACGGGAACACCACCGACGGCTGTCCCAGACGACACGTTGAAGCAGCTGGTAATCGCCACATTGGATAGGAAAACTGCAGCTGCACCGAACAACAACAAGAAGCACTCAGCAATACTCTTCTTGTGTTTCAGCACACACTCTCGGTATGTTTCTTTTTTGTTCACGTACTTTTACTCTCTCAGAGAGACCCTGAACTCATGCCAAACTAGTCAGCCAAGGTAATAAGTATGCAAATGCATATATTTATACTGTTGTGTGTGTGTAATAGAGGAGAGTAGAGAAAGCAAAAAAAAAAAAAACTGCAATGGAGTACAACGCCCTTCCCCTCCCCTCCCTCTCCAAACCACATTGCATGCACACCCGTACATATCTACACACAAAACCACAAGTATGTTCCAGCTACATGTGACGCAGCTTCCATGTACGCTCCTTCAGCCCGAGCACCCGCTTCGGGTGGCGTACCGCATCCTCCTCAGAGGTCCCCCAGAGCCGCCGCCGTGCCAGTACACAGTCATACCAGCGATCACCAATCCACCGCGGCAGCACGTAATGCAGACACCAGCAGATAATACGCGGAAACCACCGGTCAAGTTTCATTCCAACACGGCACACAGCAGCATATTTGGAGGACACAAGAAGGTCAACATCGTCTTCTGCAATGCCGCCACTATTACTGATAATCCCAGGCGAGGGGAGAGAGCAACTACCGTTTGGTGTTCCACATGATGTGCTCTTGCGTACGCTGCCCAAGAAGGCAGCCTTCTTGGACGGAATCTTCTCCAACAATAATATGCCCTCAACACTCCCCGTTAAAAGGTGAGGAAGGTGACGGCGGATTTCGCGCCATTCGATCGAATCAAAGCTACAGAAGAGAATCTTGTTTTTTTCAAGTTTTTCCGTGTCGATGGCCTGACTGAGGTTGAGGAGATTAAAATAGGAGAAATTGCGTTCCAGCACGTACTGCACCCGGGCCTGACACATGAGACAATGACCATCGAACACCACGAGATTCGGCGGTAGTTTGCGCAAAAGGGTATGGCAGGAACGACCGCAGTATCGCTGCGACATGTCACACACCACTGCGGCTATCTACATGCACACGCACATACACACAAACATATACATATATATATATGTATATGTTTGTGTGTGCATAAACAAGGAGAGGTTATGAAAAAGAAAAGAAGCAGAGAAAACAACTCAACGGCAAGAAGAGAATAAAAAAAAAAAAGCGCGCGACAGACCCTCCTCATCATTTCCCATTAAGTGCAGACAAAAAAGGGAAGATGCAAGCTCATAAAGAAAAGAGAGTGGAAAGAAAAGCAACCTATTATAAGTGAATTTCACCAATAAAATGCGACCTGTGGGTACTACCCCTCAATACCCTCTTCTCACTTATTGCCTCAGCTTACCCAGACTCCAAGAAACAAGCGAAAAAGGATCGCGCAAAGCTCCATACACCCATACACACTTACATGCGCACGCACATACACAAACACGCAGAGAGGGAGAGAGAGAGAGAGAGAGACACACAGACCAAATCACCCTTCCAGAAGAAACGAATAGAGTTAAAGTCATACACGGTCTATTTTACCTCCAGCTATCACTAGGAATGATACACATCTTTGTTCCGCTTATAATGCTCCTCCAGTTCTTTTTGCGCTTCTCGCAGCTCCGGTGTAATATCCTTGTAGACGTCATCGTGTGTCGTCTCCATTGGCCACTTTGGAAGCTTTTCCTGGCGACGCAATTCGTGCAACAATTCCTGCCGCACTTGCTTCACCAACCGCTGCGAGTCATCAGGACTCCACAGCCCCTTTTTTACAAGATACTTCTCATACCGCGCAATGGGCGAGAAGACTGAGGCGAAGTGATCCACCTCATCCCTCGAGCGGTAGGTTGTACTGTCGTCTGAAGAGGAGTGGTGAGAGACACGGTACGTCATCGCCTCCACCATAACCGGCCTGTTCTTCTCTCGAATGATCTCACGGGCACGCCGCACCGTCTGAAGCACCGCCAGGATATCGTGGCCGTCAACACGTGCGGTGTGAACGCCGTAGCTGATTCCGCGAGCAAGAATACCATCACCCATATATTGTGACTGCGTTCGCGTTGAAATGGCGTACCCATTGTTACGCACGTAGAAAAGTGTGTTAGACCCTAACGTCGCGGCAACATTCAACCCGGCGTGGAAATCACCTTCACTCGCCGCGCCCTCACCAAAGAACACGGCTGAGATGCGCGACCTTTCCTCGTTCTGTTCCCGCTCATTCTCAAGGCGAAAGGCGTAGCCAGCGCCAGCGGCATGTGGAATCTGTGTCGCCAGCGGTGAGCTCACCATATGCACATTTAGCTTACGTGATCCGTAGTGAATGGGCATCTGCCGACCTTTCATTTCGTTCTCAATATTTCCCATACATTGCGCCACCATCTCCCGAATGGTGTAACCACGATATGCAAGAAGGGCTGACTCACGATACTGCAGAAACACCTCATCACGCAACTGCAGACCCGCCGCAGCGCCAACAACGGAGGCCTCCTCGCCAAAGCTCGTTAGGTAAAATGTGATACGACCCTGCCGTTGGGCCTCCATGAGAATGGTGTCCACCGTGTGATGTCGCAACATGGTTTCCATCATTTTTATCAGAGTTTCTTTCGGTACCTGCGGCTCACTGGCTGGGTCGGCAACCGTTCCGTCGAGATCCATCACGTGATATAACGGCACCGAAGACGCCGACTTCTCATGAAAAACGAGCTCCTGCGTTATCGGGGCACCGGCGAAGTCCATGTTCCACACACCCTGCACCTTCATTATGGCATCTTGAAGTGCTCTAGAGCGCAGACGCTGCGAGACTCGAAACATATATCCAGAAAAAAACCAAAGGAAACCAATTATTGACTAGTGTATCAGACCTATATTCTCCTTCTACCACAAAAACAAGAGCATATATATATATATATATATATATATATATATATATAGGAGAAAGTCGTGCGTTAGATAGACACTGAAGGCGGACAGGGAGAATAATGTTCCTTCCTTCCATCAGCTTAACTGGGATTGGATACAACTGAGGCTCCCCCTCCATTGCGTGTTTCCACTCCCATTGTGTGTTCCGTGCTCATCCCAACATTTCACATTGCAGAACAGGTATCAAACCTCAACGGCATGTTCTTTACATGAGGGGGGGGGGAATGTGAGAGGCTTCAACATACCAAGAAATCCCTTTCTCCATCAACAACAACACCATCATCATCATCATCAACATCATTATTCCCACCACCTTTCTGTTCCGCCAGGGCTACATCTCAGTGAGGTCATCGTCGTAGTACAAATGAATCGCCGGGATGTAGTAATCCGTATTCAAGCCGAGCGACTCAAATTCCTCCGACTCATCCAGGATACCGTTTCCTTCAAGAGTACAGTCCATGTCAAGGTCCCGCGGCTCTGGGTCATGGCGTCGCCATGCGTAGCTCAGCGCATGGGCGTTAATCTTCAGATACCGCGTCATCACAATATCTCTGAGTGTCTCCTCTGAGCACACCTCGAGCGTGTGTTCAAGACCGTTGAGTGTATTGATAACGCGTATCTTTCGCGTCTTGCACGTGAGACAGCCCACAACATACTTCTCATCTAACCACCATGGAATATCATAACTGAGGTCGATGCTGCTATCAGGGAGAACTGTTGGAGTGTGCGCGAAGCGGCCAAAGGGCTGAGCGTAAGTGCGGAATCCGGTTTCAGGGTCGATGCACGTCTTGAAGTCCATTGTGGACTTGTCCATCATGTGTGTTATGTCATTTCCGGCGGCGAGAATGAGTGGCTGCAGAACACTGGCGTAACGTGTGCCCTGGTACATCTTTATAAGCGGAGTGATGTCTAGAACCTTTCCATTAATGGAAACAAACGCATCATCCTCGAAACAGTGTTCGCTTATCTCGCGCGGGGTGTAGTAACGTGGCATGTCTCACGTGCCTCTTCCGAACAACTGCTGCTTCCCCCCTCCCCCACAACAACAGCAACAAGCGCTTGGCACGGGATGGTAATCCTCACTTCCGATTCCCTTTGTAATCCCCCCCTTCAAAACCCACACCGAAGAACGAAGAAGACGCGTTGGAAAGTTGACAATCCCTTCAGAGGGGGAGGGGGGGGTGGCAACAGCAACGGCAGCGAGAAGGGAAGAGTCAGAGCAAGAAATCTTAACGCGTGGGTGATGATCAAGAGACAGAAACGTGCCACACCTTCCACTGGAAGCAACTGATGCAGAGCGAAAGCAAAAGAAGAAAAGACATATCTTTCAAGACGACAAAGATACAGAAGCTGCCCAACCAAAGTCATTAATAACTGCTGCTGTCTCAGAGGGTTTCGTTACAGACGCACCTTGATCCACAAGCAGCGTCGTGTTGTAGCTGTACCACATCCGCTTTTCTTCCGTGTCGACACAGCGACGCAGGTGCAACTGCAGCACATTTCCTGCCTGCACCTCCAGCATGTCTCGTGGTTCCATGGGAAAGATACACGGGAACCAACTAAACAACCGAGGCGTACGCCCTTGTGAGGCAGTTGAAATGGTGACCGGGGTTAGTGGAAGCGTCTCATCCACTTCACCTTGCATCGCACTAGGAGCGAAAAGCACCGCAGTGAAGAAACCAATGAAACCGCAGCATCGTCCCCCACCGCAGAGATAAAAATTAAGTTTAGTTTCCTGCTCTTTTCGTTGCCCCGTGGGAAGGAAATGTCGAAATGTCCAGCATGCCTTTGGGGGGGCGAGCATAACTCCACGACAGGCATTACAAACAAAGATGGAATGAAATACCGCCGCATGAGGGTCATGGCAACACGGCGGTGGCACCGTGAGACCCGGGATGGCAGCCTCTGCCACTGCCTCCTCCACCCACCCAGAGTGCAACGGGGCGATCCAGGCGGTGTACTGCTGAGGCATGGAGGTCAAATACGGATTTACAGGCACCCCCATAGACGACTGGTAGCGCAGGAGATCGTCGTAAAAGTCGTCAAGACACTCAGGACTCAGCTCGTTGTCGCCAAAGCTCCCCAGCAACTCCGAGACAACGAGGTCGCAAAGGCCCCTCCAGTGACTTATATGGGATCCCTTTTCGTGCACATTCGCCATGAGTCCTGATATAGCGCGACCGTCTCCATGCATCACTTCCACGATGTGTCCATGCCTGTTTATCCATTCGAGCCACTGCGTATCGGCAGAAAGTCGCAGGCGAACAAACTCCACCGCCTCGGGGTTCTTGTCCACTGCCAAGAGATGAATGCGAACCCCTAGTCCATTAGCGACGTTAAGACACTCTTCGATAAGAGGGCCTCGGCCAGCACCGAGCACAAAAATGTACAATGCGTCTGTCACGGTGTCGCTGTTAAATTCATCGGAGGCCCGACTACAGATCCGCACATGGCTACGCTCTTCGCGATAGGCCAGCCACTCGTGGAAGTAGCAGCGAAGCGCATAATAGTAGTGCTGGTATTTTGTGCGGTCTTGTTCAAATACCTCGTAGATTTCACTCGGCAGCATATCACCCAACGGCTGCAAGGGAAGCTGCAGGACGTCCTCAAACCCTGCAAAGAAATCTCTCGCATCATCCGCTACCCACTCCTCATACAGTAAATTAAGAAGGTTATATGATTCCATAAAGCGATCCGAGGAGAAAACAGGTAGTGCGCGCCTCCTGAGCAATTCCACCACAAAAGACCCCAGAGAAATGAATGGTGGTTGTGTTGTTGCCCAATAGGAGGAGATCAGGGATGTCACATCGCTTGGCATCTTGTTGCAAAAAACTCCTGCTTCAGAGCGAATGGCACGCGTCAGTTTGTCCACCGAGGGGACATTAAAGGCGAAAACCGATTCGCCGAGCCACTCCGACAAAAGAGAGTCAACATTTTCGGAAAAGTACAGGTACGGCATTACCCGGTGAATCAACCTGCGAGACAAGCGGGCTGCCGCCTCCGTTGCTGAAGGTGGTGTGCTCCCCCATAGGAGAGCGGTGCGAAGACGGGAGAATACAACACGCTGGGCTCTACAGGATGCGTCACAGCGCACCCATATGTTAGTTGTCTGAGAGAGTCGCAAGTGTTCTGTGAGTGTAGCAACAGCCGCTGCAAAGTCAGCACTATCGCCACTCCCATCGTCGCTGAAGTCGGGGAGAGGCACTATTACCGCGCGGAGATTCAAAAACACTGCAAGGCGAAGTTGGTTTTGAATCCCCTTCACCAATGCGGGAGTGCACCACGACCGCGCCGACACCTCCCCGCACGTGGACTGGCCCCATAAAGAGGTGCGACTCAGCAGATCCAACATTTCTGAAGCGTCCTCTAACCCAGAGGTCAATGCTGCCAGCGGCAAAGAGGTTTCTTTGCCCTTGTCACCATCCTCGCTGAGTGAGAGAACAGAAAAGGAGGCACACAAAGCTTCCCGTTCTCGAAGGGCAACTGGCAACGAGCTTGTACCACTAATACCGTACCGCTGAAGACTTGTTGGTCGAAAACCACCCACAGACGAGGGAGACAGTGGGCAATTTTCCCCAAACCTCTGGGGGAAAAAACGACTAGCAGCATTACCACCATTAACAGAGGAAGCATTAATTGAGGTGCGCGTTTCTTCCCTTGTGGGGGGAACACTCTCACTCATTGTATAAAGAGCTTCTCTAACAAAATAGAAGAAAAAAAAATCAAAAAAATTCTGTAGTTATGCCGTAGATCACAACAGTAAAACTCTGTGAATGAATGGGATAAAAGCCCATTTACAGACAAAAGCTATTATATATATATATATATATATAGTTTTCCCCAGAGCCAACCAGAACGCAAATAAATGATACAACGATAAACAAACAAGAAAAAAAAAAAACAAGAAGAAAGAAATATTTCTCTTTTTTTTCATTTTTTGTCTGATTCTTCTCTGACTCCTTTGTGTATATGTCCTTTTTCTGCTGCAGCCGAGCAAGAGAGGTGGGGAGGAGACAGAGGTGGGTAAAATAAGTACTCATAAATACCTCTACATGATCCTAACGCATACCTATCTGTGAGTATCCTCTAACAGCTTAACACGATACCAAGACAAACATTCAATACACTCTAATATACCGGGGTCTATTATTCCAACATGGCCTTTCGTTCTCGCACGAGTCCTAGCACATGTTCTCGGGTGAACGGTCCGTCGGTGCTGCTGCCCTTTGGCGTGCCGCGGCCTCTTCTTTGGTCAGTGACAGAGGACGGTGTTGAGCCGCGTGATGTTGCACCAGAGACCGTCTTTCCATTCGTTACCCCTGCTAAAGAGGAGGCCCTTTGCAAGTCGGCCGTGAAGACTGGGTTGCTCGTGGCTACATGTCTTCCCCGCGCAGCACCAGCAGTTAAGCCTTCCGTTTCCTTTTCCCCGTTCCGTTGTCCCAAAGGCAATGAAGTAGCATTGTCTCGCACGAACTCAACCGGCGCAGCACCGCGTTCCCCCGTTGAACCCTGTTTCAGCTCCTCTAGGCGCTGCCACTGCATCTCCAGTTTGAGCAACTCGTTTTTCAGTCTCCGGGATTCTTCGGATTCTAAATCGAGTCCCTTTCTAGCGGACTTACCATGCTCACTCCCATGCCCATTTTGCTCCTTCTTTATCACATCCACCTTATCAAGAAGGGTGTGCACCGGCGGCGCCTTAGAGACAGCTGCCTCCTTCAAGGAAGAAGCACTCCTCATAAAACTTGAGGGGTCCCGCTGAAACTCCTCGTAGCTAGAGCGCAAGCGCTGGTAGAGATCCTCAATACCCTTAAGGTACTCTACCACCCGTTCATCACCCTTGGCCGCCTTCCCGCAGCCACTAACTACATTGAGGGCAGATGACTGGCCCACATTGTTAAAGTTGACATCAGTCGAAGAACTCTTCGGCCGACGGCGATCTCGACTTTGGTGACGGTCATCGGAAGAGGTGGCTTTCGCCAATCCAACTTTGCGTGAAGCTGCTCGGCTCTTTACCATGGCATCCCCTAACTGTGGGGTTACCCCCTTCAGTGCCCGGGCCTCAGAGTAGTAATCCCTGCGCCGTTGTGGTGTCAACTTAGTGGTAGAGATGATAGGGCGAGAAGTTCCTACGGCATATTGTGCCAGGGACGGCGAGCTGAACCGTCTCGTGGACGTTGGCGCTGCGCGTGCTACCCCCCTCACCGTAGAGCATGCTGGTGAAGCGTCCCTAGACATTCGCTGACGCCACTGCTCTTCTCCCCTTTTGTAGCTTCGAGCTACACCGTGTTGGAGCCGCCGCCTTGCCTCAGAGGCAATGGAGCGCATATGGTTTCTCTCCTGCGCAGATATAGAAGGCTCTCGCATGCGGATAGTGGGTTTTGAATTCACCCCATGCCACTGTTGGGGTTCAGGTTCACTTACACTTTCGCTCTCCTCGTCTTCGTCTTCCTCATCCTCACAATCTTCTTCATCTTCCTCTTCCTCTCCATGCCGCTTCTTTCGTCGATCTCCTGGAGGCACTGGGAACCACGGTGGTGCTGGTGGTGGTGGTATCTGAGAGAGGTCTACACCGGGTGGGAACGGTGGGAGCAGGTACGGTGGGAAAGGAAATGTCGATGGCAACGGAATATCCTGAGGTGTGGGCCACCTGGCAGCGCCAGCATCCTTTCCTGCACTGGTGTATTTAGTGCCGGGATGGTTCGGTGGGATCGGGGGCGGTGGGATCCATGGAACATCTTGTGGACGCGCCCACGCTGGAGAGGGAATGGGAGGCGGCCACTCAACACCAGGCGGATTGGTTGTGGTTGCCGCGCTGCTGAAGAAAAAGGGTGGTGGTGGCGGCGGGAAAAAATAACCGCCAATGCTGTCGGATGAAAAGCCAGCCTGCTTCGGGCTGACACTACTAAAGCGATTCAGAACGGTAGACGCGGTTGTATCAACGTTGTCACCCTGGTGACCACGATGTGAGAGATCATTCAGCCTCGGTGATGCGTGCGCCTCCAGACAACTGCTGTCAAAGAGGGTGTGCGGCTCTCGGCATTCCCGCCGGGCGCGTGTCGTATTGGCCATCTAGAAGAACAACAGAAAAAGAAGCACTAAGCAGATCGCCTACCACTTTAAAGGTTTCCCTCCCCTCCACCAGTACTACACTTGTTGTTGCCGCTGCCGCTGTTGCCTCGGAGTGTTCCGCTACCTGCAGCCGCTGACGAACGGGGAAGAGGTAATGCCGCAGCAGATCAATAGCTCAATTACCAATACAAACAAACGCAGGCAGAAATGTATGCAGAGGAGGAGGAGGAGGAGGGGAAAAGAAAAAAGAAAGATGAACTGGGATATAATATTGCAGAAAAAAAAAGAAAAAAAGAATCAAAAGCGATGTACAAAAAAAAAAAAACAAAGACAACGGATTCGGTCAGAGTGGTGGTGTATGGCAGGCATCGCAGGTGCGGACGAAAAGACGCCCACCTCCCCCGGTGAGAAGCAGTGCACTACATCTGGACTGAGCGCGTTGCCTGAATGTCTAGATCACAAATTGTGACTGCCACCCCGTTACAGTGCTTGCATAGCGAAGAAGATCGTGCCACATTCGTTCCCTGCTCTCCCGTTTCATGTATTGACACATGCGACGATTTTCTCGTAACGAAAGTGACTGATACTCTGCTAATTGTCGGGTACGATCCATCATAAGATCCTTCGCGATACGAGCATCATTGCACGCGGCGGCCATGATTGCTCTATACGCGCTGCGGTATTTCTTGTCCTCATCCCTGATCTGCCGTTCACGCTCTAGCTTCTCTCGCCGATCCTGCTCTAAGGCCTGCCGGACCTCTTCGCGGAGCTTACGCGTCGCGTCGTTGTGCTGCTGAACCATCTTTCGTCGGATATCCTTCTGAAGATCATCAATAAAACGCAGTGAACGGAGCATCTCAATTTTCTCGTTTCTTAGCGTGTAGTTTATCATGCGCTTTGGCTGATTGTATAACATATCATCGTTGCAGATGGTCTCTGGTACAAGGCTACGCGGCAGTGCGATTCCACCCTTTCGCCTGCCTTTACTTTCGGAGGTGACACCACCTCCACTCGGGTGATCAATACCGCTGCTAATGTCACCGACAAACGCAGCGCCTGTAGTGACAGCAGGAGCCTGGCGCAGTGCAGAGCGTTGCTTTCGCCGACGGTTCTCGCGCTCGCGTGCCACCTCCATCAGACGCTCATCCATCATGTTCAGCCGCTCCCTCACATCTGCAAGTTCTACTGAGTCAACAACGTAGCTCAGATGCTCGGGTGGTATCACCTCCGCATTCCACGCCTTCACCAGCTGGGTGGTGGGGATTCCTTCCTCCTCAATGTTGCCGTAGCTTCCCGCACTTCCCCCGTCTTCGTGTTCAACCTTCACGTGATGCTCTATGCCCTCGCCGCCGCCTTCTTCACAGGGAAATACGTCAGCTTCCCCCACATTGTTCGCATGCATTCTCGCCACCACCACATCCTCTTCTTCGTCTTCTTCCTCCTCCCCTCTCGCCATGACTTCTCGACTTGTGCTATATGTGTGGTGGTGACGGTCAAAGTGCGAAGATGCAATCGGGTGCTGTTGGTGCTTCAGACGCTCTGTGTCTACATGTTGGGTTGCACCAGCAGCCTTCATAGGATCATGCAGTGCGTGCATCGAGTTCATGTGTTGCGTGTGGAGCATGCGCCCCTCCATGGAGCCCACCGGAACATACCATGTGCCGTCCTCTACTGATTCCTGCTGCAGCTCGGCCAGGACCGGCCTCTGCGCGGTGGCAGACAGCGATAACAGTGCTGATCCCCCCATCATTCCGGCGCCAAGCGACGCTGAGGAGCCAGCCCCAACGCCACCCTGCAGCTTCATTCGATATGCTATGTCCAGGAAGAGCATAATAAGACGACTTATGTGCTCTTCGTTAAGCTGAACAATCTCCTCCGCATCGATTCCCGTGACATCAATGCCACGCTTATCACGCAACTCGTTTAGTACGCATCCAACATTCCACTTCTTTTGCTCCAGAGTGTATGGCGAGCTGTCGATTCCCTTGATAGCGCAATTAAAAAGACGCTGATACAGGAGTACAAAGAGACTGGAGGAACACTGTTTCAGCGATGTGATGGCCTTTTCCTGTGATATAGAGCACATGGAAACAAGTGCGTTTACATCATCGCACGTGACCTTTGGGGGCTCCATATCCAACAGCCTTCCTCCTGCTCCGTTCCACGGCAATATTCCGTCCGCCCCAACTCCTCTTACTCTCGTTTCCTTTTTACCCCACGCAGTCCTGCCCGCAAGCAAACACACGAAGTAACTTCCCCCTTCCTTTACACTCGTGCTGAGAAGCACTGCAACAGTGCAGAGAGAAAAAGAAAGATAAGAGGAAAATGAAGAGCCCACCCCGTCACTACAGGAGTTTCACAAAGGAAAAAAAAAAAAAAAATGGTAATGGAGTTTCAAAGAACAGGAACTATGACAGCGAACAAAACAACAAGGGGGTTGGAGTGGGGGGAAATTACACACTATGAGAAACTTTCTTGCGGCTTACGATTTCAGGTCTTCACAGCGTATTCCGATTTGACATTCAGAGCAGCTACAGGGGAAGCGTTTCAATCCCGTGCCTTTTTGGAACACCGGATCTCATCAACGCCCCCTCTTCCCCTCCCCTCTAAATGCTTCGGTGCGCGTACGTGCGTGCCCTGATCTTGTCATGCGCATCTTCGTTTAAAATTCACGGCGCCACTCACAACACAAGCGACAAGGCGTTAGGCGGAGAGCACTCAAAACACACACACACACACACACAAACAAATTGCGAAATAAGTCAACATACGTGTGGAAGCGAATTTATACCGATGGTGTGGCGAAAGCCAGAAGGGAATTAAATGAAATAACACACACACGTGGAAAGGTGTCCAGATGGGCATACCCACGAAAGAAACAGGCCTCTCCGTCTCAAGCAACAAGAAACAATCGCAGGGGGTTCACGCAACGTGGCTCTCTTCCCCTCCTTCCCACGGCCCCTCCCCGCCACTCTGAATACATAACTGATCCACCCCTATGCATGCATGGAGGTAGTGAACCGATGAGAGGACCAAACGACCCGGTGGTTTGCGACAAATTAGCGCATTCAACACACCTATAGTCATGCAGTGTACAAAAAAACCACACACACACACACACACATATATATATATATATATATATATACGCAATACAAAAGTACGCATACAGGAAAAAAAAAACCATACACATAATGCATGCCTTCGTAGGAAGAGAAGAAAGATCAACAGATGAAAATATGAAGAAAACACTCGCGGCCCAATCAAACGTGTGGCGAAATATGACTTCTACTCTACACACCCTCATTTGGTATTTGTTACTATTTACGCTGTCACCCTCCTCTTTTTTTTTTCTTTAATAATATTTTCTTTCACTTTTTCCCCTTTGCGAGTGTGTAGATGGAGATGGGAACTTAAAGAAACAAACAAAAAAAAAAAATGGGGGCCGTTTTGGCGCCTTCTGCTGGAGGTCAAAACGACTCAGTAAACAAACTACTTAACAAAAGCACAAGTTATCTCTGTGATCCCACACCTAACATCCAACTGTAATAATTACAGAAAAACCACACCTGATGCGGTCAGTCATGTCATGTTGTTTGGTATGCCTCACACTCACAAGGCACTGAAAAAGCTCCCGGTATGTTGTACAACGCATGACATCCCTTGGCTTCCTCTTCACGGCATGACCTCAACGCCAAGCCGTAGCTCAGGTGACGTTGGACAGAATGCCCCCTTTCGTTTTTGCATCCCCACCGATTTCAAGGTTTACCGCGTAAAGGAATCAGCTCTTCCTTCGGTATTCCATCGCGCGTGGCAACCGCACTACAATTGGCTGAGTTGGTACATCTTCAAGGACCGACTGCATACGGGCTTCCAAAGAAGTCTGTGGTAAAGGACACTGGGCGAGAGTTGTTCTCACCGTCGTGCTGGCGGGTGCGGAGAGGGGCTCAGAGTTTGTTTCCACAGGTGTCTTCGGCGAATATGCGCTTCCAGTGTGCATTGGGGAATGCACCACAACAGTGTAATGCGCTGACCCTGGTGAGGTGCTGCACGGCGCGATTTGGGGTTGGTCCTCTGACCCAGTGCTTACGGTGTGGGACATGGCGACAGGCGGCAGCGATGCAACTGAATGACCCTTCAGCGGTGGTGGCCGTGGTGGAAGGACGTTCCCCGGGTCTCTACCAGGCGGTTGAGACAATTCACACCGTTGCGTCAACCGCCGCTCCGACTCATGCTGACGACGCTCATAGACACGCTCAAACCAGTGGATCATCCACTTTTCTACATCAGACTCTGGTCTCTCACGCAGCAGGTCATTCACCATATCGTTGAGAAGACTTGGGAGCTGGTGTTGCACGGCGTAGCTAACCGCATCCTTCCAGGCGTGGCCATTCCCAGAGTGCTGATCGGTGTCAGTACCAGGTCCTACCGTACTGACGCTACAGCAGTTGCGTAACGAAGAGCTACATTGCTGCGACACCGACGGAGACCTCAACGTGCTGTGGGATGGCGTGACGCGACGAACAAAAGTAGGATTCATTTCTGTTGCGAGAGTTAGCCTCGGCGGCATCAGCAACGGGGGCAAATGGTGGTGATTTGGCGTCCGACGTGCTGTTATTACTGAAGGTTGCGGTTGCGGTGCTCTACTGATAAGTTGCACTGGGGCGTGGGATGCCATTCGCCGCCTTTTTTTTTCCTCGAAAAAAAAAAAGCGCTGGTTTCGGCCTGAAACCTGCACTTCGTTTGCCTCCTTGTGTACGAGTGTGTGTCTCTGTTCCCTTCGCTTCAGTTTCTACTCTTCCCCCCACCTTTTTTTTTTTTTTTACTTCACTCTTCAGACCGAAGAACCTTTGAAGACAACCCGCAACGTGGGGCCGAAAACAAATACTCGCAAACAACAAGAACCAAAACAACAACAACAACAAAAGGAATCTACACTCGCTCCATACGCCTGATCCTGCGCAGAAACTTCGTCACGCCAGCACCACAAACCTGAGCACACAGGGTCGAACAGAAAAAAAAAAAAACGAGACAAGACAAATACAAACACCCTTAACGCACACCATAGTTAAAATTCTGCATCTGCTTCTGGTGGAGGGAGTCAAAGACGCTCTTCTTCTTTGACCACATCTTGCCCTTTTTCTGACGCGCCTCTGCCAGCTTGTGAGACTTGTCCGCGTCTAGGATACGGCGCTGCACCTGTCGGCCAATGGGTTCCTGCTCCCGATCAAACTCGGTGCCAGTGGAACCGACGTTGCGTGTCTGCTCCGTTCTACGCCCAAAGTTTTCCAACAAGTAGTCCAGTGTACTTTCCTCATTGGCCTCACCTGCAAAGCGCGTAGCCCACATGCGCCGTTTTTTGTCCAGTATCGCGTCCTCAAGATGACGATAAAGCAAAAAGGCATCCTTGCCCATTACCTGCACCCGCTCCAAATCTGTTAACGCAAACGCGAGTGATGTACCCCACTCTGTCTCGGTGCATATACGATGCAGCTCCTGAAGGTAGCAGAGTACCGCGGCGGTTATAACTTTGTCTGGTGTGCGCATAAAGTCCACAAAACCACATTTTTCCTCGTAGAAACTGCGCACGCGATGTGCATCATGACGCGTGTTCTGCAGGAGGCGAAGAGCCTCCACCTTCTCATCGCATACCTCCTGCAAAGGTGCTAGCATCTCCCGCACCTCCTGCCACGAGCCCACCTCTTGCGCTTTGGCCAAACGTTGCGGGTCAGCACTTAGGTAAAACAACGCACGCATGTCGCCCGGAGCTATCTCCGCACCACCAGCGAGCAGCACCGGTGTACCAGCTCTTTCCTTTAGCTCGCGGTATAGCTGCACTGCAGCTTGCTGTGGCACATCGTCAAGCGTAAGGGCCCCATGTGAGGGAGCACGAAAGGCGCCGTCAAATGGTGTAGTGTCAGGGTCAATAAAGGAGCTGTAGCGTTCCTTGATCTGCTCATGCGTATTGTATGGCGCCACGTCCAGCTCTGTCACCACCACACCATCAGGATCATTATACGGGTTGTGGGCAAAACGAGGGAGGTAGTCAGTCCGGGCACCGTCAATGAACCCAATGGGTCCCCATTTGTCCCACACGTAGTTCGGCTCTAGACCAATCTCCTTCCGTCGTACGGCCCGCTCCAGATCTACTAGCGCATGACGCATTGCCTGCGACAAGACGAGCGTACCGACCTGCATGCCTTTGTCATGCCAACAGTGCGCCCTCAACGTTGTCTTATTGTAAAATGGTTTGGTAATGCCGATGCAACGCCAGTAACGACTCTCACGCGTCCAGTGCAACGCAGCTTCGAGAAACTCTGCGCTGTACAGATGCTTTGCGCCCTTTATTGTCTCATCGTGCAGGAAGATGCCGATCAGCTCTGGGGTGTCAAAAGTGGTCCAAATGAGTTTGGTTTCAATGTTGTAGAAGTTGAAACTGAGCTCCTCGTGGTCACGATCAAAATGCCTCGGTGTGTACGGCTCAAACCACGCCTTCTGTGGCATATACGTTCGGTCTGAGAGTTCGGTTCGGTTGCGGTCAAGGTAGCTGCGCACCGCGATGCGCTTCCCAACGGTGTGCTTCTTTGGTATGATGTGGTAAGACCCCTTCGTGTACGGCACAACGATGTCATCCGCACCAGCGCGTGAGAGGAGCCGCCTCGCAGTGAGCATCTGTTACGGAGGAATAAAAAGAAACCTCACAAACGGGGCAGCCAGGAATTAGTCCACAACGTCAAAGTCACAGCCCACTGTTGGCTTCACCAGGGATGCAAAGGCAGGCTCACGGAGCGCGGCGTAGCTGACAGAGGAGGCAGAAACAAGAAAAACACAGGAAAAAAAAAGAAAGAAAAAATCGTATTAGCCAAAAGAAACAATACTACACTCCATTGAGTGTTACATGCCCGACCAGAGACTATCTTGCTCCGTCACCACACATTTCAAAAGTGATAACAAAATTTTTTTCGTCACTTCGTTGTGGACTGCAATAAAAAAAAAAAGCCAGGAGAACATGGCTGCAATGATGATGATAAGTGTTATTATCACTGTTGGCGGTAGCAGCAGAGGTAACGATACACGACAAGTGTACTGCAGAACTTGGTATACTTTTGGTATATATATATATATATATATATATATATATATACCAAGAGGGATATACATAAGTGGAGAGGCGGATAGAAGAATGAAAAAAAAGCCGTCGACTACTATTTCCCAGATGCATCGTACCTATCCTTCTGTTCTGTTTTTCGTTTAGAAACGAGACCCTGAATCCATCCCGTTCATCTCCTTTTTTGTTTTGCCTTCGTTTATTCTTCACCAAGTGTTGGAAGGGTCGGAGTTGGTCCATCTTTCCTTCTCCCTTTGCAAGACCCGCTCCCGCTTCGCTGCTGCGTCGCCACCGCCAGACAGACAGAGACGCCATCTCTCCTTTTCTCCACTTCAGGACAGTAACGACTGTCAGTTGCACCGTTCCATGAGCAACTGCAACAACTGCTCCCCCACACGCATCTCATTCAGCACACTGGATGATGTGCTTCCAACTGTGGCGTGCGGCAGACACTCTTTTCCAGAGGCGGAGAAAGCACACGTGAATCCGCTGTCTACTTTTTGCGAAATGGTCTCACCACCGTCATCACTTGACTGCAATTCTAAGTAAGTAGAGTTCGGCGGGGAAAGGCAAGTGTCCACTGAAAAGTATGAAGTGCTTTCATCCACCTCACCAGCAGATGTGGCGAGACCAGCCGAAAAAGGCGAGTGGAGTTCGTGCTTCTCCTGCTGCAAGTAACAACAAGAATAAATGTATCGTATGAGACGTGCAATGGACAGCTCAAGAAACTCCGCGCAGTTCACCGCACCGCCGCTCTTCACGTGCAGATGTCGTGCCTCCCTCAGCGCATCGCGTATTAGGTGGTCTGAGAGCATATCCACACTTCGGAGGAGGCTGTTCTGAAATGGGCGCACCGGTTGGTAACTTGTCTTGAACCTCTCTACCAGAATTGGGGTGGTGTTAAAGGTCTTTAGCAGAGACAGCCGCCGGCACACCATTGCCCGCGGAGCAATAACCAATACAACATTTTCAACAGAGTGCGGAGAGCATAACACATGATCCATGTGCTTCTGATCGTATTCTTCCGTCACCCATTGCACCGGAAGAGACGGGTGGGCATAGGACCCCACCCGGCCTGCGAAGGGTGCCGTGTCAAGCGGCTGACATGCAACACCAAAGGTGTTGACTGTGCGGCGATCACGGAAAAAAAAGGCTGCCATAATTAGAAGACATTGCGCCAGGTGTGGATCTGTGCAGAAGATCACTACACGCCCCACAAAACGCGATAATAGCGGGGTAGAAGAGGAGCCCATTGCACCCGCAGCAGTTGGTGTATCCCCAGCAACAGGACCAGAAGCAGAGGTGGGCTCACTCAGGTTGCAGCTACGCATCACACCGGAGACGAGCGATGATGTTATTGATGAGGACTTTATCCCTTCGGGCTGAAGAACCGGATCCTGATTGACACAACCACTGTTAATGCTATTATTATTATTATTACTATTTTCATTACTGTTACTACTGCCATTGCTGCTGCAGTACCTCGTAGTGTCATCTCCCACCCGTTCAGGCAAGACGCATTTACTACTACCCTCTCGCTCAGCATCCTTCATGTTTCTCCAGTAATCACCGTACATGTCGTCATCATTGTCTTCATTATGGAGCCCCTGATGCCGCTGCACTCTGCCGTAGTGACACGTGTGGCCGTATCCTTCCCAGTTTGATAGCGAAATCAGCCCAGCCACAACAGAGCTGGTAAAACTCTCACTAAAACGGCACAACACACCAAGAGCATCATACAAGAGAGACTCCACTGATTTGGTAACGCAATGAGGTTCACTCGACTGGGGAGAAGAAGAGGAGGAAGTGAAGGAAGAGCGAGACATATTTGTCATAGTCAGCATACCAGCACCGCTGCGCATTCGCGGGATAGCATTCGTGTAGCTCAGGGCGTTGGCAAGAATAGACCCCAGTATGCAGTACGTTTCCACGGCTTTGGCGTGTTGCTCCAGCTCTTCCACTAGCCGCCTTGCGGGTGCGGTTCGCGTGAGCTTTATGAAGAAGCGCTGCGTTGCCCACATGGCAAAGTCAAGAGAAATGTGCAACATGTTTCGCAGAACACTATCGAAATTGTCTAGTAGAAATTTGTAGTGAGGTTTGTCAGGGGGGCACGTGATGACAAGAGCCACAGCGGCATATTTTGTGTGCATTGTGCGCAGTTTACCGTTTTCTGAGGCGATCAGCACAACAAAGGTGGAGGCGATCATCAGGCGGTAGTACCGCACATCTCCCCGCCTTCGAACTGGCTCCAGACGGGAGCTCCAGAACTGCCCATTGTGCATCCCCGCACTCTTGCAGCCAAAGCGAAGTGGGAAAGCCAGTTCCTGCAGTTTCTGCTGCGCCACCTCCTCTGCAGGCCCAAGCGAGACAACATCACCGGGGACATACGGAGGTGTGCTGTCGACGAAGGGGATGCAGTTGGAGTGGAATATGGGAGCGCAATTACACGGAAACACGACAAAATAAAACGTCGATACGGCATCGGCCGGAGCCAATGGACGGTGCATCAGCGATTGTAGGGAGGTGGTGTGCTGCGGAGACGATCGAGTGGGCGATGCCGCCATACATGCCTCGGCTGCCACGCCGTCACCACCCATTCCACGTGCCGCACTCTCTCAGCTGTGCAGCAAGATGGCGACGCCAAACGGAGAGAATGCTGTGACATACATTACATATATACGAAGGAGAGAGAACCAAAAACAGAAATGGATGCCAAAAGAAAAGAAAGCGTGACCAGAGCTGGACGCCAACCTCGCCAACCAGAAGAGCGCGTCAGGACAACAGAGAAAAGGAGCAAATAAATGGGGGTGTGAGACGCACACCCACAACTGAAGTCTGGTCCGTCCGTTGCATCCATATCTTCCAACAGCAGGCACGCCGCAGCAGCGAAGAAAATTTGGTACACGAAACAACAGCAATAAGAAAAAAATAAAATAAAGGAATCAAACAGAATACAAATAATAATAATGTAAAAAAAGTCATTTTTTCAGCGCCACACGAATGGTGGCTGCCTCATCGTCGTACGGTTGCTTCTCGGCAGCACCCATCGAT
This sequence comes from Trypanosoma platydactyli, assembly GCA_030849675.1. Lineage (NCBI taxonomy): Eukaryota > Euglenozoa > Kinetoplastea > Trypanosomatida > Trypanosomatidae > Trypanosoma > Trypanosoma platydactyli. The sequence goes on from JASANU010000872.1 coordinate 59,744, forward strand.
TCCCACGCGTTCACCAGTGCGCTTTGGCTCCCGTATGTTTTACGCTGACTCTTGCAAAAGAGTTGAAACGACGTTGGCGGCCGTTTGTACGACTTCACCGGTCTCGCAGCAGCGTCACTGTTATCCCCACACGTCCAACTTGATTTGACTGCTGAACCACCGCTGACAAGAGAGACCTTCGATACCTCTGGCTTAATTGCATCTCGGTCGTCCTTGTCCCGGCTGCCCCGGCTGGTCGACCCTTTTCTGCCTGTTGCACGCGATGGTTTCGTGACCTGCGAGACTACAACTGCAGCTGCAGCGAGTTCGTAGCGCTCTCGTGTCAAAGCATCAGCGGAGAGCCACAACTCGGCTAGAAAGCGTCGTCTCCCAGAGCGTTCTTCTTCTTCGTCCGCCAAATCGTTCTCGCAGCTACAGAGGTCGTTGGTGCGCCTCTCTTTTGCATCGCGGCAGAAGAGCTCAAACGCTGTTGGTGGACCTGCAGGCGTCCTTTGCGCACTCGACCGGCCCGCACGTTGAGGGTTTGCGGATCTTGTTGGAATCGCAGCACCATCGAGGACGACAAATTTCCCCATACCACATCCCGGACAGCATGTGATGCGCTGATGGCATTGACAACATTGAATTGTGATGGGTGCCAGGACCTGTAGCTTGTCCTCACCGGTTCTTCCCCCCAAATGATGCGCTGCCATTTATAGTGCGCTCCGTCTACTAACAGCTGCCCGGTACACGATGTAGCAGGAAGAAAAGAGCCCACAGTAGTGCGGAAAGAAAGAGGAAGACACACAGAAACGGAGGTACCTTGCTGGTAGAAGCAGAAAAGAAGACAATACAACCATCTGAGACGACAAATGCTGCAGCGCCTACAGCTTCTCTCTCAGTTTACATATACAGGCAAGCATATATATATATATATATATATATATATATATGGAGAGGGAGAGAGGGAATAAGCAACTTAATCCCTTCTTCCCGCTGCAACAAGAGGGGAAACCACGGGAGCAGTTAGAACGGCACGGTGCGTCTAACTATGAGCTACATTAGCTATGCACCAAACCTTCCTCCTCCTCCTCTTCTTCGTCTTCTTCTTCGTCTTCTTCGTCTTCTTCTTCTTCTTCCGACTCTAGAGATATCAGCTGCACCCCAGGTAATGCTGATTTATCATTTGAAGCGACTGAACATGAATTGTTCAAGAGACCATTGGGATCCACATGCCGCGTAGTCTGCGTTGACAGAGGCTGCGACGCCAAACCCTTTTGCTCCTCATTCCTACTCCTCCGCTCTCTCTCCTCGCCTTCTTTCCGTTTTGCATCAGCCAATGCTGTTGATGCAGAGTGGGCCTCATTCACACACCGAATCTTCGCATGTAGCAGTTGAATTTGCTGCGTCACAATGTCTTCATTTGCCTCCAGACGGAAGACAAGCCGCAAAAGCTCCTCCATTTCCCGCATGCTGAATTTTTGGTAGTCCCCACTCGTCACGAGGTCATTGGTCACATCCTTGTTCGGCAGATACCGGAGAAAGGTGGCAGGGCGTGCAAAATAGTGCTTTGTTACCTCCCGTACATCATTGTCTGTGGGGATAACCAACTGTAATGTCGTCTCCATCGCAAGCAGGTTCAGTTGCAGCCGAATTAACCCGGCGGGCGAGATAACCTTATCGCGGAGATGTGCAATCTCAACGAGGATCAAATTACTCAATGGCTTTGGAATGGTGATGCTGACGTACTTTAGTTTTCTCGCTGAGAGATGCAACCTCAGAAGCGCAAAAAAGTTTGTAATGCGCTGGTTGTACGCCTGTACAAAGGTATCGGCTGTGTGTGTGGGCACCACAACGTTGTACGACTCATCGCGTAACTGCGGAATAAACTGAAAGGCGGAAAAGCGAGCCTCAATTGAGAGATGGAGAAGACAAGCCTGTGAGAGCGTGCACAGCTGCCGCAGTATATTTCCCAGTAGATGCCAGTGCGATGTGTCGGCTCCTTTCGCTGTTTCCATCGCTCCTTGTTTCCAACACTCGTATTTTCGCAGGAATGCAGAGCCGGGCAAAAGACACTCCGTACCATCACTCTGTTTCCAACTTTTTGGTGCAAGCGTCTCCAAGGCAATCTCACACAACCACTCGGTCGAGTGGCACAACTGGGCAAGAGCGACCACTACTCCGTCACCCTTCAATGACAGCTCTGATGCGGGCATTGAGGCGATTCCGGGGTCAATATTAACGACACTACTGGCTGTCTTCTCTCTGCAACCGCCATTGGAAGCGTGTTTTCCACTCTTTTTTGCGCTACTGTTCCTGTTCATGGTGCCAGTCCTGTCGAGTTCGGACATTTCACCACCCAGTACGTCTAGACCAGGAGAACTACTGTGCCGATGCCCACTTGTACGTTGCTTATTGCTATACGCATAGTAAAGAAAGAGATTGGCATCAAGGTCATCATGGGCTTTCCTTAGGCAATTCTCATCGCCCAGGGCACGCCACCGCCGCGAGGGGCGACCCAAAAATGCGTCCTCAAAATCAGCATTAAGTATGCGGTATGAGAGCGAACCATGAGTAATGCGCTGCATTTTTTTCTTGAGAAACAGTGTTAGCTCTGCCAAAAGTGTCTCGGCACTGTGTTGCTGCACGTTTCTTGCCAACTCATCAGACAATGTGCGACATATGCGCGCTACCTTCTGTAGTACCTGAGAAACGTAGTGCACACAAGTCAGAACGGGGTATCCCTCGCCACTGCCCCGGTGAACCGTAACAGCCGACCACCTAATGCCATCGTGTGACGTCTTTTGCTGATGGACAAGGGGTTCTGCGGGCAGTCGGTCATTCAAAAATGACTCTATGGGCGGTTTGCTCACGTCATCAGCCTCAGGTGATTTTTCTGCAAATTTGTTTGACTCCAGCATGTCGTCTAGAAGCCACCAAAGCTGCTGCGCATGGAATGTGTACAGCGTCGGTACGTATGTCGTCTGCAGGAAGTTGAGGAAGAACTCATTCAAGTCTTTTTGAGGCACATCGGCAAAGCGGGGGGCACGCTCACTGCATCGCTTGTAAAAACGTTGCGTACATTCATAGCATGTCAGAATGTTCATGGGAGTCAGCACAAACCATCTCCTTAGCGCCATAGCCTGTTTTAAAACTAACACTTCACTGCTCTTGCCCCTACTGCCAGCACCAGTAGATGTAGTAGCAGCAAGAGCGCCTTCAAACCCTGCGCCAGCCCTGCGTGTCTGAGCTTCACTGGAACGCCTCAAGTCTCGACGGACGCATTTGACGGCCTCAACAAGACTGAACGACACACGTCCTGTCTGCTCCACCACTGAGAGAAGTCCAGAAGGGCTGTTCGAAGACAACATCTTATCAAGTGTAGGGAACGTGTCGACGCCACTGCCACCCATGATTTCCGTCACGCGTTGCGCGCGGCCGCCGAGGCCTTTACGACGCTTCAAGAATAGCTTGAGCGCTACCTCACCACTACCACCGTCCTCCTCTACCTCATTTGCGTCACAGAGAAGGTGAAAAACAAACTCAATGTAGTAGCTCAGCTGTGAGGACAGCACCTGCATGTCCCACTGCGCGTGCATTTCCTTCACTTCACGGCGAAACGTTTGCATCACCATGGAGGTCACCAAGCCGCCTAAGCGGCGGCGACATCCCATCACCTCTTCAGCGATACCATCAACAGAAGACTCTTGCTGCACTTCCTGCGCCGCTGCGTCAATGGCCTCCAACACATCGCGCAGACACCCCTTGCTGCCCACTGTGCCAAGCGTATGATCTATATCAAGCTTTAGCATCAGTTGTTTTAGTGCTACCATTGTTGCATTCTCACCGCCATCTCTCGTTTTCTCCTTCGCCTTTCTCTCCGCTTCACCATACTCAGACAGCATCATTGCCAGCGCCGCCATGACAATCTCACGCAACTCATCTGATTTGCGTAGCGGTGTACATACAATGTCCCATTCGGAGCACGTGGAGTCAGGAGTAAAACTCCCATGCCCCATCAAACAAGTAGAGAGAAATGGAAAGTAGGCGACGAGAACTACATTAATAAGGTAGTCCGTGTTGCGTACAATCTTCTCCAGCTCCACCAAGAGGGCGTTAAGCATGGCGCGCAGTTCTGGCTGCTGGATTAAGGCGGCTGCTTCATCATGTGAGGTGAGTGGGGATGCGTTTTCTTTCCCTTGCAACCTCGTCGCGTGCACCATGGCAGCGTCCCCGCTTTCAGTCGCGCTGGTTAAATTTGCTTCACGGCGACGTCGCCATGTCCCGTAGAGCTGCAGAAAATGAGCAACCGACTGCCCAATGCTGCGCGTCGCGGTGGAAAAGAAAGCCTCATAACAGCAATCCAACTTCCCCAACTCCTGTAATGTCTTCACACAGAGCGGAATGAAGCGCAGATAGTTCTTGTAAACCTGGTCATCACAGGGGTCATCGTATATATTCGTTAGAATATCAGCGAGCGGCATGCCACCATCATCAGCGATGTTACCCCTACGCGACTGTACACTATCAGAATGTCCCGCAATAGCATCCGTCATGTCAGTCACATTCTTCGATGCGCCATCCAGAAGCATGCGATCCATCATTTGCGTGTCCGCCTCGTTCGCTATTCTCTTGTGAAACACACAATTCATGAGCTCATCAAGCACTGTCGTGTGCAAAGTGTCTAGTGTCACATTCACATAGTCGCGCAACATTTGCGTCGCTCGGATTTCGACAACTTCAGGTGTCTCTAGACGGGCCTTGTGTAACCGAAGCACGTGCACCGCGGCCAGGCAGTGGTGCGTATCAATCAGGCGCCGCACCTCCGCTTCACAGGAGAGAGACGCCTCCAAGCCCTTCAGAGATTCGGCCATAAGAAGCGCCTTCGCAGCCCGAAAGCGCAACACACGTAGTTGCTCCGCACGGTTGTCAAGGGAGAGGGCAGCCATGATGAGTCGCTGCTTCAACTGTGCTAATGTTTCATCACTTCCGGAAACTGTCAGCACCATCTCCGAGAAACCTGAAATCGTCTTACTGAACTCATCATCGTGCATCTCAATGTAGCGCCCGAGCAGGACACCAAGATTTGTCTGCAAGTCATAGTAAGGGGCCAGTCGTTCGTCAATCTCATCGGCACCAACCTCCGTACCATCTTCCGCGGCGATGATTTGCAGAACATGCTCGTAGGGGACAAATCTGTCCGACAATAGCTCCGGATCCACCTCCGCGAACAATGCCCTGGCGCTGCGGATAAACTCAATATCCGTGCCTTTAGCGCCATCCGTCATGACATCACCGTCATATTCCTCTTCCTTATCGTCGACATTTCTCCCTCTGGAAGGAGAGACCGAAGGGCCAAAAAGCCTCCGCAGAGGAAGACGTTCGTCTGAATTATGACCCCGCACTTCCCTTCCACCACTCACTGAAAAAGAGCCATCGTCACCCCTCTGCATTACCTTTTGAATAAAGGCGGTGCCCAAAGACCTTGTCTCGGGTTGACTTCTGCTAAAGGGAAGTGGTGCATCAGAAGTCACCATGTTATTACTGACTGCAGTCATTGTGTGCCCCTCACTATCCTGAAAAAGCGACCCGTTATCGTGGCCTAGCAACTCTTTATCTTCTCTACTGCCGTTATGCCGCCCCCCAAACGTGGGTATTGCGTTGCTGCGCAAAAATGCCCCTGCACTGGAAATCCCCGCTGGTGCTTTTGCGAATGGAGCGCTGTTTTCACCGCCAAACATCATGTTAATTCCATTGCCATTCGTATTAATAATACCAGTAGCATTGTTTTTATTCGTAGCAAAAGAGTTGCCTTTGAATGGGGTCGGGCCGGTGTGACTTACCGAGGTGTCATATCGCCATGCCATCCTCCTTTACGGCACCTTCTATTTTATAAACTCTAGGACCTCTCTTCTTGATACAGTAGCTCCCCTCCCTTTCCCACTCCCTCGCTCGCAAGTGGCTGCGAGGGATGACAGCCACACGGCCGGAGTGACGAGCACTATGAAAATAATTAAAAAAAAAGGAGGGGACTGCGAGCGACAAATAAAAAGTAGGCAGGAATTCTCAAGATAGGCGATAGACCGTCCACTTCCCTCCTTCTCCCCCCTCTCCTTTCCACATAGGAGGAACGGATGTGAAGAAGAAGATGGCACAGCTGCAAACACGTGTGTATGTGTGTGTGTCTTTAAAAAATGACAAAAAAAAAAGAAAACAACAAGACTGACAATGGCAAAAAAAAAAGAAGGAAAAAGGACCGTGGGAAGGAAGAACAAAACGTATCTAAAGAGAAAGCCGGTAGCGTTCTTCAGCATTTGCTCCCGTCTTCACTTCCGGTTTCCTTTTCCCACTCGTCATTTGTATTTTTGTCCATCGTATATGGCGGCGGCGGAGACGACAGTCTGGTTTCAGTGGCACAAAGAGACCCCTCCTCTTTCCCTAGTTCTTAGCGAACTTCTTGCCCAGCTTGTCTGCAGCGGACTTGCTAACCACCTCCAGCACGTTGTAGCGAATTGTCTTGCTGAGTGGACGGCACTGACCAACAATCACCTCATCACCCGGCTTTGGCTCAAAGCAAGGGCTGCAGTGCACCGTCAAGTTCCGGTGGCGCTTTTGGTAGCGCTGGTACTTGCGGATGAAGTGCAGATAGTTGCGGCGAATGACGATGGAGCGCTTCATCTTCGTTGAGTGCACAATACCGCGGAGGATGCGGCCACGGATGGACACGTCGCCAGTGTAGGGGCACTTGCGGTCAATGTACTTGCCGTTGATTGCAGCCTTTGGCGTGGCGAAACCCAGACCAATCTTTTTGGAGTAGCGGATGTGGCCGCTCTTGTTGACGCGCCTCTTGGGGGGGTTGTGGCTGTTTTCGTTGACTCCTGTCTGACGCTGATAGGCCTTCTCATGCTGCAGCGTCAGGTCGACGGAGTGCACGCGAGCGTATTCCTGTTTCACGGCTGCCATTGTTTTCTTGTTCTACAAACAAAAGAACCGGGGTTAAAGAGATGCAATCTGCATACAGAGCACAAGAATGACGAGGAAACAAAAACACACGGAAATATACCGAACGAAATAAAGAAAGAGACAATAGCACAAACACAAACTGGAGGAGGGAGCTCTACAACTCCATTCCTGCTGAAGGTCTGAAAGTGGATTCCTCCATCGTCTGCAAGCCGCCATCCTGAGACCGCACACACGCTGCATCTAGCGGTGAAGGACTAGTGGCAGTAATAGGTGGAGGTGAGGGGGGTGGCGGCGTTATACCTCTAGTCCAATCCCGGAGGCGTCTTCGTTCTTCTTTAGCAGCCGTCGACGCGATTGGTTCAGGCCCGAGTGTGGTGGGCGTCTGCGGTCGACTAACACTTGGGCCAAACCCGGAAAGGGCTGGATGAAAATCTGCAGTCCCCACCTGCGCTGCTGGGACCTGCTGTGCAGATAAAACTGTGGCATTGCACGGCCCCTGTGACGTCCGCAGGCTCGTATCGAATAACTGTTGATTTGGGGGTGGCATGCGCTCGTTGGATATATTCGGTGTAAGCATTTCGTGCTCCTTCTGCCCCCGAGCTTCTTCTCGCAGCATTTCTTTTTTTGGGTTCTTCCTGCACCGCACGATGAACGTCACCAGGAGATTCATCAGGAAGAGGAAGAGTGTCATGAACATGGAGACGTACAAATCAACAAGTGGTACAACCGAAGAAACCGTCTCTGACCCCCCACGTCCACAACTCACCAGGTAATCCTTCAGAAGGTAGTTCTCCGCGTGCACCTCTGATATTAGTACGAAGACCGTGACCATGAGAAGCAACTCCCACACCAGAAGTGAGTCCTTGCGAAACACCACAAAGTGGTAGCGCACCTCACGGACCTCCATCCAAACCAGCAACCGATTGATCACACTCAGCACCAAGTGCAGAGAGACGCATGTAAACAACATGCGCATGTTTGTCGCACTTCGGCTAAAGACATATTCTATATTCTTGGGATCCAAGCGGAAATGTACACTGCTGAAGAGCCCCCTTTTCAGAACAGCGTCGATTCCACACTTTTCGTTGTAGAAGAAACTATTCAGCTTGAGCGGCGTTGAGATGAAGTAGCTGTTCTGCATTGTGCCCGAAACTTTAGTGGCCGTTCGGGAAATGGAAAAGAGAAGACACGCAATTTGCACGCCAACTGTCACAGTGAAAGTATGCAGGAACCATTTTTCGACACGTGTGCGATGCAATTTGAAGAGCTGCTGGTCTTTTCCATAAACGTGCATCACTCACACACTACCGCTTTACCTTCTTTTGCTTCTCCGTGCGTAAATGTATATATATATATATATATATAGGCGAATTTGAGTTTACCCCCTTTTTTTGTTTTCTACTGCCTCTACAGGAAACGCCTTCTCCCCACCTCTATACCTTCGCTCTACTCCCCCTTCACAAGCACGCGCAAACGCTTAGTGAGTGGATGCCCAATGGATTGCGAGACTTCTCTACACTGCTGCCCTGAGGAAAAAAAATACAACCACTTGTGTATCTTTCTCTACCCCCGTCCCCCAGTCCGTCACAGCCCGTCTCCCAGAGACTGGTAGAGAAAGAGAGAGAGACCAATGAAGAAGGACAGGGGAAGGAGAAGAAACAAACAAACAAACAAAGCGAGAAGAGGAAAAAAAAAAGCAAAAGGAGAAAATAATAATAAAAAAAAAAAAACGTGGTAGTTTGGGGGGAGGAGGAAGAGACACAGACTGCAACAGAACATGTTGGACCTCACATGTAGCCTGTGCCCGGCACCACGTAATTATTCCTTTCCACACACCTTTCTGCATATACACTCGCCTTCTCTTACCCATGTACTACACGGCCTTCTTTTAAATATATATATATATATTTTTCTCTTAAAAATAAAAAAAAAAAAAGCGAAACAAAAAAAAAAAGAGGGACCTGATGCTTTTCTTCGCCTAGTGGCATCTCTTCGCTTAAATGAGAAGCGAACGGAAAAAGAAAACCCCTCCACACACACAAAAAAAAAAGAAAAAAAAAGGAGGTGAGGCCCCACGTGTGTTCTCTCCCCCGTTTTCTTTGCGCGTGTCTGTCTGTGTGCGTGTGTAAGTGTAAATAAATATATATATATATATATATATATATATATTTATTTATATTTATCTATGTATGTATGTGTAACGAGCAAAACATCGTGCTGCGCCCGGTGCGCACACACATACACACTCTTCTTTCTTTTGTACCCACCCATTCGCATCATCCAGTCGCACACACACTCCTTACGCAGGTTGGCTGTGCACTTTACAACACGCTTCCTCCCACGCACACACCAATGGGGTATATCCAATTTGCTCCATCGCACGTACGCACACCTCCATCATGGTTTTTTTTTTTTAATCCCCTCTTTGCCGTTCTCCAAATTTACCCTCCCCCCCCTTTAATTCTCTCTTGTTGCTGTCCTCTTCACTTCTCTCTCCTCATCTCACATCCCCCCCAAAAAAAAACAAAAGCACCTGCTGCATGTGCAGTGGCAGTGACAGTGGATGAAGAAGAAGGAAAAAGCATATCAGGGGGGGGGGGGGGGATATGGCGTACACAAACACACAGGTGATGATCAGAAAGAAGTAGTTTTGTGAGAGAGTGATAGTGAGTTCTTATGTGAAGTGCTGCAACAGCTGCAGTGTCGGAAATGAGCTCTAGAGCTGCGTTTGTTGTGACACCTAATTTTTTTTTTCTTCCTTCTTTCCGCCCATTCTCTCTTCCCCACCCCTCAGGCCTCTACACCCCCCCCCCCCATCTCCTACTGATTCATGTATTGGCTTTGGTTTAGCTGTGTGGCAATGTCAGTCAGCTCCTGCACCTGCATCTCGAACCGTTCCTGTACCTCCTTCATGACCCCGTGGTCCAAATATTTGCGGTTCTCACGCTTGATCTCCTTCTCCTCATCAGTTAAAAAGGCCACAGTCAAACCCTTGGTGCCGAAGCGACCAGCACGACCCACACGATGAAGATACGAATCTGCATCCGACGCCATGTCAAACTGCACCACAAGGTTGATGCGGTCAATGTCAACACCACGACCAAAGAGGTCCGTTGCGACAATTATGCGTGTGTGATTTGTTTTGCAGCTCTCGTACACACGGAGACGCTCTGGTTGCTCCATGCGGGAGTGAATCGCCATGGCGGGGAACTTCAGGGCCTGAAGCTGACGACTGAGCGCTTCACATCGCTCCACAGAAAAGGTGAAGATGATGGCTTGATTGAACTCTACGGCGTCAAGGATGTCGCAGAGTTTGCGGAGCTTCTGTGCCTCGGTGACGTTGGTGAAGTACTGTGCAAGGCCGTGCAGCGTGAGCTTCGCCCGCTGGTCCACATAAATCTCAGTCGGGTTAGTCATGAACTTCTTCGCGACGGTGCGCAGCTCATCTGTCATGGTGGCAGAGAACATCATCACCTGCTTTTCCTTGGGTGTCTTGAGAAACGCCGCCTGCACATCGCGGCGCATCTTTATATCTTCTAAGCAGCGGTCAAACTCATCCACAACAAACCACTTGACGCGCGACACATTGAGGGCCTTGCGCTGGATAAGCGCACTGAGACGTCCCGGAGTAGCCACCACTATCGCTGGGACTTCCTTCTTCAGTTGCTTCACGTTTTCATCCTCTGGAATGCCGCCAAAAAAGACACCGGTGGTGCAGTACGGCAGGTATTTGTTGAACCGCTTGAACTCCTGCTCAATCTGGTACGCCAGCTCGCGCGCGTGAACGAGAACAATCGCCTGGCAGTGCGGTTTTTGGCCCTCCGGCGCCTTCTCAATCTGCTCCAATAAAGCAAAGACAAAGACGGCGGTTTTTCCCATACCAGACTTTGCCTGAGCGAGAATGTCAGCGCCAAGCATCGCCTGCGGCAACGCCTGGTGTTGCACCTCGCTGGGGTGCTCAAAACCGTTTTCCCGGATGGCGTTGGCAAGCTCACTCTTGAGGCAGAAGTCCTGAAAACCTCCAAGCGCCACGGCACTGTGCGTACCCATGCCCACACCGATGAGCGGCTGTGCGGAAACAATCGGTGGCTTCACGACATCCCCATCGAAATCGGCGAGTCCAGTACTCATCTTATTATTTCCCCTCGGCAGATCTTCGTTGATATCTACTCGGCAGAGAGTGGCCCCCACCGTCCACCCCACAAACACAGACAAGAAGAAGAAAAAGAAAAAAAAAAAAGGCAGCAAAGAGTGCGGGATGTAAAAGCAAAAAAAAAAAAAGAAAATGAGAATCATCAAAATGGGTTAGAAGGGGTTTAAGAATCACCCAAACAGTGGGCAAACAGCGTTTCACGAAAGGTGCACACCTCTCGAATACATATTTCTCACAGAAGAGGGAAGCGTTTATTAGGAGATTAAAAAATGTACCTATCTCTCAGTCAGTACGTGTTTCCGCAAGTCAAAGAACATGAGCAAATGCAAAAACCAAACACATTCGACGAAATAAATGGCGTATTGTGAAAAGCATGAAGCAGCGCACAAAACGGTTGCTGCGGGATTCATGCATTGCGTTCACTTCCCGTGCAAACACATAGTGTCCCGCGTGTTTCCTCTTCACTACAACGTTTCCGCTCTGGCATCCCCAAGTGCCGGTGGTTTTTTTTTTTTCTTTGGGGCGGGGCGGGGCGGGGTGATGGTTGAGGGAAATACGTGCGAATCGAAGCAACAACAGACAGAGCGCGATGCAAGGAAAAGGATAGGTGAAAACAAGCAAACAAAAAAAGAATGAACATTCCAGCAACCAGAAATATGACGAGAGAAGCAGCGCCAAGGTAACAGCACCGTAGTCCAATACCACGGAAAGAAAAGCTTTCTGTTATTGCTGCTGTGTTTGTGGTGAGGTGGCTGTTGTTGCACCGCCTCAATATTTGCCACCGCCCATGGCGGTGGAGGGGCGAAAGAATTACGGCATCGTTTAACGAATGTCCCCCACCCTCTGAAAAAACACAACACATGAGCCCCCCTCCGCTCAAGCAGCGGCTTCTTGTGACAGCACACGCGGAAAAAAAAGAAGAGAGCGGGTAGTGGTAAAGAAACAAACAAACAAACAAAAAAAAAAAACGGATACACAAGTGTATATACATTCATACATACATACATACAGAGAGAGAGAGAGCGATGCAGAAATGCACATACAAACACAATCACACAGACAGGAGTATACAAAACAAAAAGAGAAGGAAAAATGCTTCACGAAACCCCCGGAGTGGAATATACAAGGCACACCTATATTTTTATACACACATATATGTCCTCTCCGAATGTCAAGCTGCACAAATAAAACTAAGTGTGCACCATCCCTTTGTTCCCACAATAACCTGATCTTTGGACATTACTTACGTCTACCACCCTCTCTTGTAATCCACGTACGTACTGATATGAGCACACTCTCTCTCTTCGTGTGCGGGTGTGGCCATATGAACGTATACGTGGATCTCCATCTGAGGTAGTCTGCTGAGCAAAGAGCGTAACTACCATCGTTTTATATATATATATATATATATATAGAGAGAGAGAGAGAGAGACCCTGCAAATCAAATGTCCGACTCGCCCAAAATTTTTTTCTCCTTCTTCCTATTTTATAATCACTTACCTTTCGGAATATTATTATTCATGTCGGCACCATCATCAACTAATCCCGCACACCGCCCTGAGTGCCATTTTCTTCTCTCTTGTTATTTTGTTTCGTTTTTCTTTCCATATTCCACCACCCCCCCCCCCCTCCTCCATCATGGGTATTACTTCTACCAGCCGAAAGTCTTCGGCAGGTGTCACTATGAAGTCTCAGAGAAGAGATGCGAGACGAGGAGGGGGGGAGGCACACGCACAAAATCGCCTTACTGCGTATGTGCCGCTGCCTGGGACTTCTCATACTCCTCCAACTTCCTCTCTTGTAAGTAGCCGTCAATTTGGTCTTCGAGTTCCGACGGCACGTAATACATTCCCCTGCCGGCGTTTATCTTGCGGTCGTAGCAGTAGCAAACGAGCAGCGCGTTCGAGGAGGATTCGTAGACCATGAAGAAGACGGAACTCAGGAAGTATGCAATGGCACCCACCAAAATAATGGGCAGCGCCTTAAGTTCGACATCTGGGGCGAGCTCCTCGATTCCAAGGAAAAAGTACGTAGATAAGCAAGAAACTCCAATGACGAGCAGTTTACCAAAGAAGATGATTATGTTCAAGAACCATACAAGAAACACCATCTCAGACATGTTGCTTACCATCATAGAAATCGCTTTACACGCAGAGAAGCAGAAGCAGTCTGATGTCAGGCACATCATCACATAGGCGTTTCGACTTATCGAAGCGATAAGCCGTTCGAAGCATGCAAGAAAGCATTCAAGATAACATACTAAACACTTCACGGCTGAGTTTTGGTTTAGAATAGAATCTGCCTTCCGTGCAAAGTAACCAAGAATCAAACGCAGCATCTGTATAATAGCGATCAGCAGCGAGCCCAGCGCCATAGTACCCGCGTGATAAAACAGTGTCCAGCAGAGTGCCCTGCAGACACCACCAAACGGAACTTCCTTTTCGCTGTCCGAAAGGCTGGAGAAGTACCAAAACACTGAGGCAAACGCAATTGTCGTGAAGCACACGGCATTAATAAACCCAATAGACCAGAGGAATCCGAAAACATTTCCGGCAAAGAGAAACTCCGTCGCATAGCGTGCATTGAGTTCCCCCGATAAGATTTGGAAGTATGCATTACCCTCAATGTTCACCTGCGGAGCGCCCTCAAACGACAGGGCATCCGAGACGGGAATGAGGGAGATTTTTATATCCTCACTGACCGCCGTGTACAGAAATATCCCGATGGCCAAAGACCAGACGAAAAGCGCGATGAACAAAAGAGATGTCACAAGCGAGACCAAAAACAGGGATGGCGCTGAAGATAAGACACGACCCGCAATCTTGAGGATAGAGGAGACAAGGCGGATTTTAGAGGAGAGCGCAATCATGACGATGAGGTATATGAACGCCACAACCCATATCACCACAGCCGCGACCAAAAAAAACGTTCCGTAGTCCTCCACCCCAACCACAGGAAAAACAGAATTCTGTCCTTTAGTGTAGTACAAAAAGAACGAGACTGAGCCGCCACCTAACAGTAACAAGAATACGAGGATCAACAGAATCCACACAATGGCGTCAATCAAGAGGCGTATCAGAAAGATGAAGACGAAGCATAGCACGAGAATGATTCCAACTTCAATGATGAAGATGTACTTACTGCTCCACACCTCATGAATTCCCTGTGAGGCGAAGCTGTACACTTTTCCAAGGAAGGTGTTATCCTTCAAATGTTTCTTTACCACTTCAGGTTGCTCACGCGATGGGAGACATTTGGACAGCATTAAAGATGTGTCATAGAGGACAAACATATTAGAAGCAGAATGCACCTGTTTTCCAGTGGCGGAAACACTCCCATACGAGTAAATCTTCATGCGACTCAGCAACTCTGGATCCACTGAAGTGGGGTCAGTGACATACGCGGTTACTGCTTCCTCATCCACCTTGGGGCACTTTTTAACGCAGACACCGAGGTCGGAAAGCCCTCGTATCTCACCTATCGACGGAAAACCATTTAGGTTGGGGCTCGGGTACCAAACGTAGGTGTTTTCACTCCACACTTTGCTTTGAAACAACGCATTATCTGCGATGTACTTCGAGAACTCTGGTGGACCCTCTCCATCGCCGCAATAGTAGCTAAGGTAGTCGTGACCCCGGAGCACCATTCGAATATCTCCATTCTGGAACGAGATCACGCCGAGCACAATGAATGCAATCCAGAAAAGAACGAAAATAATTCCAAAAAGGATATCTGTACAGGAACGATTCTTTTCGTAACCTTCTGGTGCATCGAATGTTGTTTTATTACTACCGCAGCAACAGCAGCCCATCCTTCACGCCAGACGCAAACGGATAAGAAATAGATCCTTTTTCTCCCCCCCCTTTATTTATCTTACCTTGCAATCAAACCTCTTGCGTGTGTGTGCAGGAACAACTGTGAGACGGAAAAGAATTAGATGATAGTGTTTTGCATGATGAACTGCACTTGACCATATATTTTTTATGTTGTTTTTACGAGGGGGGAAAAAGCTCCAGCAAGCAACAACGAGTGACAGCCCGATGCGCCCTTTTTTTTTTTTATTCCCTTCATCACAAAACGGAACGGAGCATCATTCTTCTAATCTTCACAACCGAGGCACACACACCACCTAATATATATATATATATATATATATATATATATATATTCCTTTTCCTTCACAACAAGAACAATAACAACAACAACAACAAAAAAAAAAAAAACAGAATTCATTTCTTCCTTCTCTCTCCCCCACTTTCTTTTTTTTTTGTTCTTGTAGTTCACGTTCCTCTTTTGCCTCCAGCTCCTCTTTGCCCACAGCCCCCTCCTCTTTTCTTTTCCCCTAACCATGAACAAGCAAAGGCAGTCATCCTGTTATCATATCAATTCCTTTTCTTCTTAGCTTCCCCATTCCACCTCCTCCGGCCTCCATCTGCTAATGATAATCGCGACTTCATCACACGTATGCTTGCGCATCTTCATTCCTTCTTTTACCTTTCTCCTAACACCCTCACTCTTTCCTTCCCCCGTTAAGCTGCTGTCTTCAGTGCGTCACCCGTAGCTGCAACCGAGGCCTTCTCGGCTGCGGCACGATCCCCCAGGAGTTTCTGCGTATGCGCCTCTACCTGATCACGCAGTGGTCCATTTTCAAACTCCAAACGTCGCAGGAATGCGTCTTTTCCCCAACTTGCGAGGTGGTCATAATCATTTTTGTCAAGCTCCGATATATCTTCCTCTAGGTAAGCCGGGTCATTGTAGTACCCAAGCACATAATTGGTTAGAATGACAAGATTTGGCGCCTTACCGTGCTCAAGGAACTCGGGACCAAGAAACTCAAAGTACCCCTCCACTCGCTGCATCACCTGCTCACGAGTGAGGTTCTTATCGTAGGGGGCAAGGAAGCGGCGCCAGGCAAAATCGTACAGCTCCTCGTCTGTCATCGACTGGTGCAACTTCTGAGTGATAACCATGTAGTCCTCACACCATGCAAGATTCCAGTAGTCACGAACGCGCGTGCCGTTACACAGACGTGAGAGCATCGGGAAGGTGGGAATGTTCATGCTGCGGCAAAGATGACGAAGAGACTTACGACGGATAAGCTCAAATTTAATGAACCCATCATACATCTCTGCAGCAGGGCGAATCAATTTGGGATCACGCCACACGTCATTTTTTTCGAACAGGTCGTCCCATGCACGCTCCTGCGTCTCGTTCCATGGGTACGCATGAAAGTCGAAATGCCATTTCGTGTCAGTAAGATAGGATGGGGCACTGCGGTAGCGGTACATGTCCTGTGCGTGGCGCCAGGCTTTCAATTCCTCTGGGGTGCGGTTGAAGCAAGACGGTACCCATGTGTCATTTGCAAGCCAGAAGAGCGCAAAAGGAAGTGCATAGCCGCCCACCACCAGGGCGGAGCCGGTGCAGTGCACCATGCGCCACATGTCCAACTTGTACGTCATGAGCATTGCCAGCTCCTTCTGGGAAACCTCCTGGCTAAGCTCCTTATCGACCCACATGTTTTTGTCCTGGGAGTGAAAACGCTTGTGATAATCGGGTGAGAAGGTTTCACTTTGCTCCACGAAGTCCACAGGACCATACTGGAGCTGGCGGTTGTACACGCGTAGCCATATGTCGACTGCCTCCTGCGTCTGCCTGGCAAACAATGCCAGTCCAGGAAGGAAATTAGAGCAGTTTTTCTTCAGAATTGCCCAGCTGCCCTGCATTGTGCCTATGTTAAATGTTCCCTACAAATCTTAGAAAGAGCTCCCTTTAACTGCAAGTGTTGCTAGAGTGAACAACTCGAGTTGTATAAGGTGAGAGAAAGAAGGGGAGTGAGGAGGAGATACCACGAGGGAGGGAGAGGGGAGGGGTGGTGGTGAAAGTGGATATATATATATATATATATGACTGTGTGTGTGTGCTGGAGCGTAAACCAAAGACCAAAGCAGATAGCGGCGACGAGCCCGAAGAAAAAGATGTTGTTTTTCTGACTACTCCCTCAGCTTATGTGTTTCTCCCATGTAGCAACGACATGAAGTAGATGCCTACTCAACACTAACCAACGCACCACCATCATGGGCAGGAAAGTTGTTGGTAAAGAAGCTCACGCAGGCACACGGAGAGATCTACGCCCACAACTCGCCGCCAACCACAATTTCTTTGCCTACGCGTCCTCCCATTATCATCTGCATGCAAATGCATCCACCTTCTCCTATCATGACAAGTGTTCACTTCATTAGGTCATACTCTTACCCTCCAGCTCTTCCCCATCCTCCATTTCTTCGTCTTCATCTGGGTAGTCCGCCAGCGAAGCAAGAATAGGCTGGACGTTGCAACACAAAAAGTATACAGCGGCAAACCCTATTGTCCACGCGAGCGTTGCAACCCGTCCTTTGCGAAACATTTCGGACTCTAGATCCATCACGTTACCCGCTTGTCCAGGCATGTTGGTAGCGCGGAGTGTATAAAACCCGGCGTAGTCTTCAAAGTACAGGACTCTTAGTTTCTCCACGTATTTCAGCAGCTCCGGACACTCCCCCCTCATGCGGAGCTGTGCCTTCACAACAACATCCAAGGCGCAGGACCCAGCGAAATCAGCATGCAGGAAGGACGATACCGCTGCATACACCAACGCATCGGCACTGCATGGGCGCTCAGTACCCAGGAAAAAAAAAGCATCAGCCTTTGCGTTTGCGACGTATAGATCTTCCAGCGCCAAGAGCCCTTTTTGGACCTCTTCCAGAGCTTCGGTAACACTGTGGTAACGCCCACAGTATGTGGTGCGTTCAAGAATGTCGCTGCGGTATGTACCCAGCATCCGCTGCCAGACAGTTCCCACCTTTGGAACAACGCCCTTACAAATCGTGTTGTTGAATAGGTCCACGTCACTGTGAATAATGTAAACAAATGCGGGAAGCAACGCCCTCTCCACTAAAATCTTCACACACCTCAGGAGCGGTTTCTGCCCCCTTGAAAAAGCTTCTACGTCTAAGTGCACGCTGGTTTCGACGAGTTGGAAACACGAGGAAAGCCCAGTGAAGCGCTGAACAGCGCTTTTATCACCGCCTTTGCCCGCCCCGGCCCGAATCTCGACCGTGACTGGGAACGCAGCATCACGCTTGACATAATGTGCACCGGCAAACCGCAGCATGCACTCCACCGCAAGGGCATGTGGATCTGCACTCGGGAGAGAAAGAGCCGGGGGGGTGCGAAATAAAGTTACGGGTGGCAACTGAGGCGCCTCATCGCCAGATATGTGGTTTAACGTCATTTCAACTTTGGCTGCTCACCTGTATCTAATGCAAAGAGCGCGTTAAAAGGGATCGCATGATAGAAACATCCGGAAGAAGTTACACATAGACACACACACACACAACAACAACAGCAACAACAACAACAACAACAACAAGAATAGCAGCAGAAACACAGAAAGCGCTTAAATGTGAACTGGGTCTCTGACTTGTACCTTCCAGTGGTTTACCATATCATTCACGAGCACATCTCTCTCTCTCTCTCTATATATATATATATATATATATATATATATATATAGATGTGTGTGTGTGTGTGTGTGAAGACAGAATTTCACACTTTCACACACACACACACCAGACTTTTTTTCTTCTGCTCTTGTTCAAACATTTACCTTTTCTCCCCATCTTCCTCCTCACTTTTTTTTTTTTCGGGGGATTGTTGTTGTTATGGTGAGAGACAAGGAGTTTGCTGTTGTTTTTACTTTTCAGTTGTTTTGTTTGTTCCTTCTTCTCCCACCCTCCCCCCTTTTCTCGTTTGTTTTCGCCCCGACCGTTCCCCTATTTTTTCTTTTCTTGTCGTCGTGTCGCAAGTGGAAGCGGGGCGGGGTTGCAGGACTTGCGGAAACGTTACACACGTGCAAATCATACGCCCCACCTCTTTTCTCCCCCCTCCCCCACGGGCGAAAAACTTAAGACTGACGGACGAATAAAACACACGCCGTACCGCCCCCCTCCACACCACCACCTTCCTTCGTTTTTATTATTGTCGCTTTGGTTTCACTACGCTACGACTCGTCCTCGTTTCCCTTTTTCTTTGCCTGGCATGGGTGAGGGAAGGGAACAGTGGTTTGTTATCGTGCACTTTAGCGTTTCGTCTCCAAGCCGCACACCACGCCGTGCTCCCCACCCCCTTCCTCGCTGCTGCTGCCGCGTGTTGTTTTCTCGTCGCCCCTGAACGATGGAGAACACAAGTCGTGCAGTTGACGCACCTCTCCGCTCGTCAACCACCACCACCACCATCACGGCTCGGACGGCTTGCTTGACCGACCAGCCGCTCATCATCATCATCGATGTCACCCCGCCATCTCGCCCTAAAGACATCCGCTTCTCGTTACTGCAGTTGCAACTGAGCGGAGACAAGCACCCACACCCACACCCACACCCAGTAAAATACAGGGCCAAACACATACATATCGCTCATCTGTTCGGTTGCCCAAGCGCACATGTGTCTTCAGTACGTTGCAAACGACAATGAAAATGACGGCAGCAGCAGCAGCAGCGGCGGAAGAAGATATGACCTCCCATTGTAAGAAGGTGTCGACAAGAGGCCTATGCCACAGAAGAAAAAAAAAAACAAGGTAGATACATGCATACATACGTCTGCATATAAATATGATGAGACTAGGTGATGCGGGGGTGGCGTGTGTGTGCGCAGGTGAGAAGCGAATACACACGCACGGCACCTTCCCCCTCCCCCCTTTGAACAAAAAAAGAAAAAAAAAAACAAAAGCGAGGGAAAAAAGGCCGAGAGAAAAACTTATGTAATAACAACTAAAAAAAAAAAAAAAACTAACATCAATCGGCCGGGTAAAAAAAAAAAAGGGGGGTGGGGGAGAAGAACACCGCCACCCTCCACAAACACACACAAACTGCCCAAGAAAAAACAACAACAACAACAACAACAACACGAAAAAAAAAAAGCTGGATGCACGCAGTAGGTGTACTACACATGAACAGGGAGGGTTTTATGTTTTATTTTTGTTTGTGCATCACGTCATAATAAACATTGTATGTATATGTACGCAAAGTGTGAAACACTGGCCTCTCGTTCCTGCATTGTGTTAAATCTTTTAAATCATTTTTTTTTTATATTCTGCACTCACCCCCCTTTTGTTTTCCCCCCCCCCCCTTTTTTTTTTGCTGTGGGGGTATTTTTTTCTTTTTGTATTCTCGCTGCATCCTGCGCATTCGCATCCGTCTGCCTGCCCACCAACTTCTTTTTTGCTTGGTTTTTTCCCCCGCACCTTTACATCAAATCAGCACGACTGCACCCTTCTCACGCCACCCCACCATATGATATTTATTTACTGTTCGTTGTGGTTGCAGCCTCTATCCCGCCTCGTCTGCCACATTTTGTTTTTCATTCTTCTCAGTTTTTTTTTTTTTCTTTCCCCTTCATGAATGTGGGTGTGCGTGTGTCCTTCTTGTGTTTTTGCCGCACATATTACCCTCATTCCCTCGCGTTTCATTTCGTTCCACGATCCCCCGTGTCCCGTTTTGGTTTTCACCCCCCGCCTCACCGAAGACGCAGGCGTCGTACACCAAACACACCTGCCGCGGTCGTTGGGCGGGGGATAAAGAAAGAGCAAAGGTCGTGTGTTTCACGCTCACTGCTTGTTCCCCTCCCCCGCTACACACACCAGGGGAGAGGGGGAGGCAAAACGCTACACATGCAGTTGAAGTCTTGTAACATGCGTGGAAACATAGAGAAAGTTGCAAACACAAATAAAAAACATACACCAGTTAACACTGTGCCAGACAATCGTTTCCACTCGTACACACAAATACGTTTGTACTACGCCTCCCGCTCCGCCAACTCTCGTACACTTTGCAAGATGTTCTTCAGCATGTCGAGTTCAGAAGAAAGGTCTGCGGCACCCCCCTTGTCGTGCTGCTCGCTCCCTTCCCGCGGTGTCATGCCACCACTGTTGCTGTGGCTGGACTCGGCACAACTCTGTTTGTTATCGTTGATATTGCCACTGTTTCTGTGGTTAGCAACACCATTCTCCCTCAGGGGCTTCGAGTGCCCTGAAGAAGCTTTCATCTGGGGATGAGAGTTCACTTTGAAATTCCCGACGTTGGAGTTCTTTGCACTCTTAGCGCTGTTGTGGTTGTTAGTAACACTCAAGGGACTGGCGCTGTTGTGGGACGGCGTTACCGCACTGGATCCACCGTCTTCGAGACAGTGAAACCCATGCACGCATTCATGCAATCCTGTCCGCTTGTTGAGCTGCAGGTGGTTCATGGAGCGCACGTTGTTGTGTACACTGCATAGGCCCTCTTCACGAGATTTATTACCCCGCCCCTTGCGAGAACTACCACCATGGGGCGATGCGCTTCCAGCGAAGGAGGTAGTACGAGGACTTTCGAAATTGCTTGCATTGGCGTGTGATCCCCATTGCGTGGTGCCACCACCTCCCCCCCCAGCAGCAGCAGCAGTGGCAGCTCCACGAGTTGCATAACGGCTGGCAGCGTTAACCTGCTGCTGCTGGTGCAGAAGAAGTGCTGCCTTCTCGCAACGCTGCCGGATCATCGGGCAGAGCATCGGGCACTCGTCCACAAGAGAAGTCAGTACCATTAACAACACAGCGCGGGGACATTGCTGAAGAATTCCGTGAGTGAGAAAGAGCTCCTGTTCCGATGCTGACACAGGCTGCTGCATCTGGTACTGGAAACCCAGTTGCTGAAGAAAAGCCATATGTGCAGCATTGGAAGATGGACTATCAACGCCAAGCATATTGACGTTGGCGTAGGGGCTCCCCATATTAAAAACAAACGCCGGTGCATTCGAGTTAAGTGGCGCAGAGGTCGTTTCGGTCGCAGTGCTGTTGTTATTGTTGTTGTTGTTGTTGTTGGTAGTGGTGGTGGTGGTGGTGCTCGCACCATCAGCAACAACAAAACTGGAGGTTGCCCCACCGGCGTCTGGAAGTTTCATCTCCAGCTGTTTCTCATCGAGCTTTGGAATCGTGAAGGACTTGCGGTTGCTGCCAGGCGTCATCTCCTTCACTTCGGGGCTGTTCGCTTGCGCAGCTGCTAGTCCATTTGACGACGGCGGCGGTGGTGCTGTGTTTTCCTCAGACATGAAAGCGGTCTCCGTAAAAACACAGAAAAGAACGAAACTTCACCTACAACAACAACCCACACGCACACACACACACATAAAGGAGAGAGAAAGAAAAAAAAAAAGAAATTGACTACAACAAATCGAATAGGAAATCAAGTAGGAGGGAAATATGCGCACGTAGTGCAGCAGATGTCTACACACCTGCACCAGAAAAGATGGCGATGATGCGTGTTTCTCGCCACCCTCCTCCCCTTCCACGCCTTCTTTTTTTTTTCTCTGCCGCTCAGCACCCGTCCCTACGGTCTGTTTTCCACAGCCTCGCCCACCTCCGTCATCGAGACGATAGAAAACAAGCAACAAGAAAAGAAAACGAGCGAATTCCGCCCCCCTCACTACAAAAAGAAAAAAAAGAAAAGAAGACCAGAAGAACGCCATCAACCGCAAAGACCGAAGCAGAGAATGAGGTGAGCAAACAGGGACCCCCCCCCCTCCCCCGAGGTCTCAGAAAATCCGGATCGATAAACAACCTTTTCCTTTCTTCTCGCTCTCTTTCTTTTTTTTTTTTTCTCTCTCACACACATAGAGAGAGAGAAAAACATACAAAGGGGTGATGGAACCGTATATACACAGAGAGATCACGAGTAACAATAGCAACGACGCCAAAGTCTTCGGCTGGAACATCCAGAATTTCAACAAGATGACTAGTGACGCGTATGCTAGTAGATAATCCTTGCCCTCTCCCTCCCCTCTGTGGCGATGGCTTGCTTGCGACAAATGCCAGGTTGCTGCAGGAACTTGTCGGCACATTTTTCTCCCAAGGCAAGCATGTACGGAAGCGAGTCACCCACCAGAGGCGATGGAAGAATGCTCTCATCGCAGACGTACAGGTTGTTTGTATTCTTTACAAGAAACGTTTCGGGGTCTATCACAGGGAATGATGCTCCTCCGTAGATACTAGCCGATTCGAAGCGCTCATCAACAAGTTCAACAAAAGTGTTCGAAAGAGGAAGCATTTTGGTAAGCTCCTTCACACGCTCCACAGCCCTTAGAAGGGCCTGCTCATCGTCTGGATGAGTCAAGTACTGAGGATCGATTATGCCATTGACCTTTATACAACCACGACTCTTAGGACGTACCAGCTGGGCGATTATTTGCACCCCATGTTTTACTCCATCCGGCCTAGAGCCATCATTGTTCAAAGTAAATGGTTGGAAAACGAGCTTCACATCAGGGAACTGTTGACCCGTACTGGACCAGTAGCAAATCATGTCGTCATAGGCAGAGCGCAGCGCCTGGATGGGCTTGCCCCACCTTACATTTAGGCCCATGCACAACTGTACCAATGGGTCCATGAAGCAGTTGTGACTCATTGGCATGCGAGTGCTGAACTGCATCTTGACCTGCGGGGTCTCCCAAAAGTTAGTGCCTACCGCCGGGTTGATGCTGAGCGTCCCTTGTGAGGAGGCAAGCAGGCGTGGCGTACCGATACCACCGGCGCACAAAAACACGGCATCTGCCTCGATGTGCGTTGTTTGACCATTCGGTGTGACGTATGAAACTCCTGCGGCGGTTGTCTTATCTCCATCTTTTCCGGTGATCCCGAAGACCCGCGCGTTGCACACCACATGAACTGGTCGCTTAAGAGCAATTGTGTTCATTAAGTAGCTCTCCAGGGTTGTGTTTGCAGTACCAGATCGCTGGTCTACAAATGTCTCCGCACGGCCACAACCTGTCCGCACATGGTATTCCTTCTTGTTGAACCCACTGGTCAACGCGGTGTCGATGGACATAGCCTCGCAGAACGCCTTAAAGAACGGTGACAGTGCTGGTGAGCGGGAGATGAAGAATTTGCCATGTCGCCCGCGGTGCGGTGCAGGCACCTCCACGTTCTCAAACTTCATAACACGAGGGAGCAACTCATTACGAAAACTCCACGCAGAATCTGCCCAGTCGTCTTGGTCACCGAGATTCCACGAGCGACCACCCATGACACCACCGCCGCCCAGCACACGCGGCGTCGGAATCACTACCGGCACCAGCACGTCACCCAAGCGGTGCGTCTTCTGCGGCGTGGTAATGTTTTCCAGACTCTCGTAGTTGCGTTGCGCAAAACGGTGGGCAAGGAGACTGCAAGGGATGCTTCGGTGCCAGCGAGGCATCTCGCGTATGTCGATACCTTCCTCTAAAAGAACGGTGCGTACATTCTCCATGCCCAGGCGGCCTGCGATGAGACAACCGACGAGCCCGCCACCCACAACGGCTACATCATATTTTGTGCTGAGAAGCGCAATACAACGGTGCATTGTAGGTGGTTTCGAATGCGTAGGTGTGAATGCGCGTATCGCTGCGATCGGTTTTGTTCTTTCCTTCTGCAAAGGATATAAACAAAGGGTGGGACACAGTCAGATAGAAAGGGAGAAATGCTGAATGAAAAGAAAGAGGACGGTACACACTGTCACCTTCGCTAAGGCGTAGAACATCAATAGTCACGTTGTGGTGCCCAACATTTTAGTCATTCCATTTGTTTCATCCGTCCGTCATGACCGTTGCGCAGCCGAATTGAAAAGAAACATATGACAAATGAGGAGGGGGGAAGTAGAAAGAGAGAAAAGGGGGAAAGAGCCAGTAAAATAAAGAGAGACGTGGAAAAACCGAAAGCTGAGCGTGTGACATATATTGTTTTTTTTTTTTTGGGGGGGGGGTAACCACACCACATTGGTGTCAACTGCCGAGGCTCTTCAATAGAATCCTGCAATGTTTTCAGCTGCGTCGGCACCGTTCGCTAACGCAGGGATAACGTGACATGAGCAGATCTACAGGCAGAAACATACATCTGCGACTGAGAATCTGAATGGAACGGCAGGCAACAAAGACGAGAAGGCAAAGAAAAGAAAAGTGTAGAGGGCAGATGGCGATCATCACCCGCATGGCACAAGACCCCGAAGCTCTTCTTTGCAGCGGGGGAACGCGGAAGGTGTGTTTACGGAAGAAGAGTGAAGGCAGGCAGTAACATCGGCAAGAAGAAGAAGAACACCACCAGCGACAGCGTAAAATAAAAAAAAAAAAGAAACCACACAGCGCCCTCGAAAGCAACGACAACAGAAGCTCAGAACAACGACGGGAGAGCCAAGGGGTGAGTGGGGCTCCCAGCCATGATAAGCGACTAAATATCGGTAGGAAGAGGAACAGCAGCATCAGCACCTGGCGAATGGAGTGAAAAGGGGAAGGGGAGGAGGGGATTCAACAACAAAAGAGAGAGGTGTAGAGCAGCAACGGCAGCCGCACACAAAGGCAACGAAACAGAGATAACGATACCACTTTTCACTACCGCAGAAGTTGACGATTGAATGCGTCCTCGCACACAATCAGTTGTGCAATTACCGGAATAAATTTATGGTGTTCTTCTGGGATCATTTCCGAAACGCGCTGCATCGCCTCGTCGTCATCTGAGGCAATATCATTCATCTTTCGGTACGCCGCCATTAGTATAGATTCACCCAACGTTCCCTCTAGAAACAATCGGAGCGATTCAATGCGATGCATGAGCGGGTCGGTTGCCTGTACATTGGGTATCTCAAGCGTTTTCCCGTCCAAGATGATCCTTGACGGGTCTGCATCTGGAAACGACTCGTCATTAAAGTCTTCCACATCAGCAGGCTTTTCACATTGCGACAGTGCAGCGTCAATAACAGTTTGGAGCGCGTTGTATTCTTCCTTGCGTTTGATCCCATTACAACCCGTATCAGGTGTCGCGGTCTCACCATCCGGAGTCTCACAGCCGTGCTTAACAGCGGCATCTGGCTCAGGTGCCGAAGCCACTGTGATTTTCTTTGCAATCACAAACAGGGGAGGATTATAAACCGCACTCACCTCCGACTGCTGCTGCTGCTGCTGCCGCGAAGGCGACTTTTTATTCTCTGCTTTTGCGTTTTTAGGTGACACCGAGAGCGCCTGATTGGGGGGTGTTCCATCTGCGGCAACGTCAAGTCCAAGAGCCCGCCGCTTGTTTTCTTCGGCTTCAAGGCGCATTTGCCAGTAAACCTTCCGGCGCGCCTCTTCCGCTTCCTTTTCTGTCATCTTTTCAGGCGCCTTGAACTGCTGTTGTGGTTGTTTCTGGGCAACCGGCAGCGGACCTGGTAATACATTTGGTCCCGCCTTTGCGGGTGCCTGTAGGTTAGCACCCGTGACGACAGCTACCTGTTCGGCGCGATCTGGACCCGCCCTCATGTCTTCCAACATGCGCTGCTTGTTTAGCGCTGCCTGTCGGCGCATATCCCGGTACAGCTCCGCAGCGGCTGCGGCTGAAAGCGCCGGTTGATCCACCTGCTTTCCACTCTGTGGATGGGCATTGTCATTCTTATAGGGAAAAGCTTCGCGAAGGGCATCCTGCTCCGCCTTCTCACGAGCAAGTCGCTCATTTTCACGCTGCTTACGCTTAAATTCTTCCGCCTGCTCCCGCATGTTACGCTCCCACTCCTCTTCCCGCTGCTTCTGAAGGAGTGCCTGTGCTTTGGCACGCCTCTCTGCCACCCGTCGTTGCTCCTGTACCTGTGCCTCTACTTCCTTCTTCCGGTTATTCCGTTCAATCTCCTCCTGCTGCAGTTTCTGCCCCATCTGCAGCCGAAGTAGTTGTCGCTCCCTTGCCAACTTACTCGCCTTCGCCTGCTCCTCCTTTCGAAGTTCATCTGCACGCATTATTGCCTCCTGCTGGGGTGTTCGCACACGGCATCCACGCGCATCCAATGGACGAACGGACGCACTGTCATGGTGAGCAACTTGCACCGCTCGCTGTAAATTCGAGAGAGACTCTCGAATAAACGGAAGGGCGATGATTTGAACAACATTAGGGCGACGCTGCGGGTCAATCTGAAGCATTGTAGAAATCAGCTTCGAGAGGTTCGCCGAGTAGCTAGAGTGAATGGGTGGATACACACCCTTGAGGATCTTCTGAACAAGCGTTTTCATGTTGTTTCCATCAAATGCGTGCGTGAGTGTTGTCAACTCATACAATATGCAACCCAGTGCCCAGACATCGCTCTTATTGTTGTAGGGCTTGTTTAGGCAAAGCTCTGGGGAGAAATAGTACGGTGTGCCGCAGACAGTCCGCTTCAGCTCAAAGGTGTTGCGCAAGACGGTGCTAATGCCGAAATCGCCCAGCTTTACCACCCCGTCGGTTGTCAGAAAGACATTTTGTGTCTTGAGATCGCGGTGCAGAATGTGGCGTTCGTGCAGGTGAAGAAGCGCAAGGCAGAGCTGTGAAAAGAAGTGCAGTATCTCCCCCTCCGAGAAACGAGCTCCCTTCCGTTCTTTGATCTTTGTGTAGATGTCGCCGCCATTGGCGTGCTCCATGACGATGAAAAGAGAGCCCTGGTGCTCAAAATGGTCCACGTAGCGTGTGATGTTGGGATGATTCAACGTGCGCAAGACATCGATCTCATTCTTCGCGCTAACCCGCTCCGCCGGCTTCATGCCAACAAGACGAACCTCCTTTGCAACAAAATGAACCTTGTCACTTCGCCTCTGCACGAGCCAAGCGGAGCCAAAGCTGCCCTTCCCCAGCACACGCACCTGGATGTAGTTCTCCATCGCAATGCGCGCACGTCAAACGTCACTACACGACACGACACCGGGGGGATAAACCGAACGCAAGCACAAGCAAAGTGAAACAAATCAATCAACCCCACCCCCACACCCCCACCCCGCCCCCAGCAACAGCAACAACAACAACAACAGCAAAAAAAAAAAAAAACAATAACTGTGAATATACCTACACGTATATCGTTTTCTGCTAACTGTTTTTAAAATCTCCTTTACCTTTTGTTGACTAAACCTCCCCCAGACCCTCTTTCCCCTCCCTTCCTGAAGGCCTCTATCTACCTCTGTCCCCGTTTGTTTTTACGTGTGCGTGTGTGCCCTTTGTTTGTCTTCAGTATTTATCCTCTCCAGCCCACAGTGTTTGAGTGCACTGATAACAACAATGTCACGTGACGCAGGGGAACAAAACAACGTGAGACGTAGGGGAAAAGTGCATGCATATAGATACACACATACTTACAATGTGTATTACATACAAGAGGGAGCAGTTGTATCAGTATCGGTATCAACAAACCAGTGCGCTGCAGGCAGCAGCGCAACAGTACCACGGCGAGATGATAACCCCCCCCCCAAAAAAAAAAGATAAACGCATGTACATACAAAGTTTTTCAGAGACGCACATACGCACATACACGGAGAAACGGAAACATGGACAAAACGGGAAGACCAATAAATCCTCTCTTCACATGTCTCATTCACCCATCTATTCATTTCTTCTTTTATTCAATCTGACCATTGCATGTAATTCCTCTTCTCTTGCTGTTGTTTTCATTTCCTCTTGGTTGCGCTTTTTGTGCGCATGCATTCTCTACATCAACAGAGTTCAGAGACCAGCTTCTAATGAGGAGTTATCTCGGGGTTGACGATCATGCGAACCATTCCCGCGATAGCGTTGTTATTGTTGACAACGTTACGACGTACATTATGTGTCTTCAGAATTTGATCGTTGATGGCGTCGTCTAAGTTCTGCAGCTGCGCATGTAGCTCCCGTAGGCTCTCCGTCGTCTGTCGCCTGGCATCCGCTGCAGCCAACGCTTGGCTCCACGCCTCAGAGCGCCACATCTCAAGCTCCCGCGCCATTGTATCGATATCGTCATAAATCGACTCCAGCAGCTTCCCCAACGGGTTTGAAGCCTTTGTCAGGAGCTGCAGCTGCTCGCGCAGTTTGCTTAACTCGCCATCGGCCATGAGAGAGCTGTTTTTTCCACCCTTCGTGCTACGAATCACAATACCTCCGTCACGCAAAGCCCGGGTGTCCGTCTCCTGCGCACGCCGCGCCACCTCCTCATCGTGCTCACGCTTCGCCTTCAGTGCCTGCTGCCCCAAGTAACCCTTGACCTCCACAGCCTGCGCGATATCATCACCCATGGCAGCGCCACTGCTCACCGGCTTCGCTTCCTGCTGCTCTGCAATACGCATCCAATCGTCGTCCTCCTCCGTCGGCGAAGCTACATTGCTAGATCTGCGTTTTCCCTCACGAATGACGCCCGGAGCAGGGGCGGAGGTAGAAGAGGTACCCTCGAGAACTTCATGTGTTGGCTTTGTCCGCGGCGGCGCCTTTCCAGCAGCGGTAGCGGTAGCGGTGCGGGAACCTTGCTTTGCTTGATGGGCTGGAAGTGTCGCGCATTCCTCCACAACCGCTGGTTCTTCCTTCTCGGCAGATCCGGTTGCAGTGCCACTTCCTCCTCCCTCTGCTACTACTGCTGCTGCTACTGGGGCTTCCTTCCGTTTAGATGCTTCCTTCTCACGCCGTTTGCGCCCATCATCATCGTCAACGGCCTTTGGTGACTTCGTATCCGACAACTCCTTGCGCTTTTTTCTACCCTCGTCATCATCCTTCTTTTTTTTCCCCGTCTCTTCCGTCATCCTTTCAACCGGCGGATCTTCAACTTTCCGCTGTTTTGCTTCTTCGCCCTCGCGGAGCCTGGCAGCTGCCTTTTTCTCTTCGTGCTGTTTTTTCTTTTGGGCCTCAGATACACTCGCTTCCGTCGCTGCTGTTTCTGCTACTTCTTCCTCCTTCCTCCTCTTCTCTTCCTCCTTCCTTTTGCGCTTTTCCTCCTTCCGCTCCTTTTCTTCGTCCTTTATACTCTTCGCCTCTGGTGCCTCCACCTTCACAGGCGCGGGCTGAACACCATCGTTGCCCTTTGTTTTCCTCACTGCGGCCGTTTTTTTTTCGCCCGGAAGTGCAGCACAGGATGCAAGGGCCTGCAACATTTCGTTTGTCTTCTCCGCTTCCTGACCCGCAATGATCTTAGACGGATGTGCCCCCAGTTTCTTGCCCGTGGCAGCCTCAATGGCGGCAATGAGAAGTGCCAGGAACTCGATCTTCTTCTCCTTCTCCGTTACATTACCACTGTCGAGCATCTCATCGGGAAAAAGACCCTCCGGAAACGCTGTTGCCTTCATGAAGCTCGTGACAATATCGTGCAGGAAACGAAATGGTGGCTTCAGGAGCAGTTTCTCCGTTAGTTTAGGCGCAGTAATGACGGCACCCAACTCATTCTGTGTCCGCTCTACATACGCTTCGGGCATCTGCAATGCCCTCGCTCCTACACTCTTCCCTCGAGGTGAAACAGAAACTAAGAGCGACCGTCTTTGTGCCTTGAAGCAACAAGACTAGACGCCGACAGCTATACAAGATATGTAATATATATATATATATATATATATATATATATGTGTGTGTGTGTGTCCACGTTTGTAACACTGGTACTGCAGGAGGAGAAACACAAAGAGAGAAAGGAAGGCGGATCGAAATAAGTAGAGAATATCAGTCGACCGCGGCGGGGCGCATCCTACGTAGAGAAACACGCAGAAGACAGCAACACCAAGTGACACCGTTGCTACGCTGTCATGTACACACACACACACACACGCACGCAGGGAGAGAGAAAGGAGAGTACAATCTGAAGAGATCTATAACTACGAACGGCTTCTGGGTGAAGGTTGGGAGGAATTTTCATTTACTCGCGAGAGGTCCATCCGCCCTTCCGCTGACTGACAGCTTTCTCTACAACTTCAGACGGTGTGATGGT
The DNA here is from genome assembly GCA_030849675.1 of Trypanosoma platydactyli. Taxonomy (NCBI): domain Eukaryota; phylum Euglenozoa; class Kinetoplastea; order Trypanosomatida; family Trypanosomatidae; genus Trypanosoma; species Trypanosoma platydactyli. Next base: position 90,566 of record JASANU010000872.1, read on the forward strand.
GTCAGGGCTGATGGTCCTCCGGTAGTACACTCTTTTGTCTGCACCGACTGCTCGAAGAACCCGGAGCCACCGCTCGTCATCCATTTGGTGATGCACAGTGTCGTCGAGAAACACAGCCCGCGCGTTAGCTAGCACATCCTCAAGTGCCTTACATAACTTTTGCGTGTGCTGCAACAGTTTCACACAGGACGCACAGGGTGGAGCAGCAGCAGCGACCGGTTGCTGTTGCTGCGGCCGCTGTGCTTTTAGACCCGTTTCAGCAGCATAGGGAGCCCCAGTCGCTCTTCGCTCCCTTGCGGTTGCTGCTGGACGCGCCGCCACCTCTCGCCCAGGCATTTTTTTTTTGCTTTTTTGAAGGACGCAGAATGAGAGAAAAAAAAAAAATCACAGCACCCATACGTACCGGGAGAAGAGCGCAAGAGAAAAAAAAGAAGCCGATACGCGGCTTACAACACAGAGCGGAAAAAAAGGGGGAGTAAGTTCTTTATGCACAAGAGGGACGGACCACTGCATGACGTCCATGAAGGCTTGACAGAATAGCTCCCCCTTTTTTTTTTGCATCCCTCAGCGCAACCGTTATGACGACTCCACCGCTGCATTATATGGGCGAAGACGCTTGAATTTGCTGTCGATCATTTTCGTGAAGGCTGACTGAAACGCTTCAGCCCATGCAGCCTCATCGGTTGCAAACTGTTCTGCCAACTTACGCCACGTTTTGCTACCCAGTACTGCATCCACCTCGCGCCGGTTAAACACGCACTGCTCTTTTTTTCCCCTTTTACCTATCTGTGCATACACACAGACAAAATCCTTCGGCAGATGCTGAATCTCCTTATTCTCCTCCGTACGAGGAACCTCCAGCTCAAAAAAGCGAGACTCGTTAGCCAACAGGAACTTGTAATACTCATTACTAATCTTGTATCGGCTACCTATATGTGTCACGTCATCGATGCCGCTCACGTGCTCGTGAAACTCTCCTACGCTGTGACATGCCATCAGCGCGACAGATTCAGCGTCTGTAAGTCCACCAATTCCCTCAAGCAGCTCGGACACTGCGACAGTGCCGGCAGTAGCACCAGCAGAAGACTGCTTTTTATGCTGTGGTGCCTCATCCGTGTCGTTTCGGCCCCACCTCCAAGCGCTCTCCACTCTGTCAGAAGGACCTTTTAAGAACTTCAATGCCGCCACCGCCACCAGCGATGCGGCATCCTCCGTGGAGAGACCGTGCACCGTCGCGAGTTGCCGCATCACCCCGGCAATATCCTCTAGCCCACGTACAACGGCACAAGAATCGTCAATAGAATCCGCCAGAAAGCCTGCGCGTCGCGCAGCGAGGATGAAAGCAACGCGTATGCCCGTCGCCGCCAAGTCTGGGCGGAAATCAAAGGTCTTGCGGATATCCGCGAGGACCTTTTCCTTTGAGAATGGCGGTCTCAACTTGCTCTCGTCCACCTCAGCTACCTGCCCCGCAGCAGCGCCCCCCGCGAGGCAGCCGATGCACATCAAAATGAGCCATTTATGATTCATGTGTTCCCAGGACTTGTAGGGATTTGCCTCCTGTAGGAGTTGCGAACCGCTACGGCCGGGGCCAACATTCGGTGGGGCTTTGAAGCTCCGTCCCGTTGCCGGCTCTCCTCCCGCTTCCCTCACTCTCGCTTCTCTCGTTGGTACACGGAGGGTGGCGCATCGGAAAGAAGAAACTAGTGGAGCATGCTGAAGTGTTCGCCGCATCGACAGGGACCTGAGGAGCCACTCAAGATTTCCCCTCGACACCTTTCGTAAGTGATGCTGTTCCTACTCCTCCTTTTGACACGCACTTTTGTCTTTTAGGTCTCTCTCTCTCTGTGTGTGTGTACAGTCCCTTTCCTTTATCTCCCTCCTTTTCACTGTCTTCTCGCGACACTTGCCGCAAGCTGCAAAAACAACAAACAGGGGGGAAATGACATAGCATGGCATCACCCGCAACAGTCGCCCCCATTTTCCCACGGCACTTTATGAACGAGGGGTAGCTGGAAGCGCCAGAAGGCGTGTACGTCACGAGACAAAAAAAACCTGCACCAGGGAGAGCAGTAAAGAAGAGAAACACTAAACTGCTTTCAGGTGACAGCGGAACAGGAACAAGGCATCACTCTGAATACCCGACAACTACTTTGAGAAACTCATCGCATGTGCTGAGAACCTCGTTTACCATTTCATCGTCTTCCTTTTTTGCTGACAGATCCATAAGCTCCTCCACCTTTAAGGAAAAATCTCGCACAACACTGCCGCAGTACTTCCGCAGAAGATCACGCAACGGACATCCCCCCAACGCATCAAGAAGCACCGACCAAGCTTCCAGCAACTCTGATGAAGCAGTGTTTAGAATGTTGAAAATGCGTACCATGACGGGTGGCAATTCAGTCATTTTACTTTCAATCGCCACATTTTCACACTCCAGCTGCACACGGAGGAGTACCACAAGAAAATCAGAAACGGTGGAGAGTGTCTTGGCAGCCTCCCGCAGAGTTGGTGGGGAGAAGCGTGTCACGTTGGCTGCCTGCTGCACCTCTTCACAAATTCGATTTGCGGCACTTCGGATACGATCAACGGTACTGAAGAATACCGCCTCCACCTGCTTTACACCGGGTAACGGGGCGAACGCATCCATGAGCTGAACACACGCCCAGAAAAAGGTGGCGTAATTGGAGTCCGCCGTCAGGGAGTTCAAGAAAAGAAGAAGTGGGTTCACCGCCAGCCAGCCAAAGATGCCGCTCTCACCCTTTTCAAGACAGCGCCGTTGGTAGCTGTTCACTGTGGCAATCACCTGCTGATAGTTCTCGAGACCCATTCCCTGAATCTCCAACTGTACTTTCACCGCTTCCTTGGCCGTGAGCAGATTGCGAAGGAATCGATCCTCGTATCGACGCGCTTGCCGCAAGGGTAAACCAGTGGAGAGAAGTGGCTCCTGCACGGCAATCAGCAAGCGGCGCGCTAACGTGGGTGCAACAACAGTGCCATCGGGCTGAATCAATAAAGATAGCAGGGTACACACAAAATTCTCACCCTCTGCATGATTCTCTCTAAGCAGGACCATAGATATATTGCATGCAGTTTCCGTGTCAACAAGTTCCATATTTCCAGCATTAGCAGCGAAGATATGCAAGCCGCTAATGACAGTCCCAACATCCCCAGAATCCAACACGTGCTGCAGTAGCAAGTTCAGCCGCAGGGCCTCAAGCTTCTTGAGATCCTCAGAATTGGGCCTTGTAAGATCACGTAGCAGCTGTAGAGGCAATGTGGTGCATAACCGTTCACTGGAGCGCGCAAGAAGCTCATCAAAGATCTGCAGGAACTGAGGATGCGACGCCACATCTTCGTCCTCAACATCGCACTGTACCTCTTTCAACTTTTCTTCATAATTGAACTTCGGAATCACCATAAGATCCATCAAACCGACAAGGGCTAGTGCAATGGCTGTATGCTTACGCGTGAAGCGTTCCATGGAACAGTCGGCAATGATCTCGTACGCCTCCCGCAGATGCCGGGTGTAAAGAAGACCCATGGCATGTTTCTCACGCGCTTCGATGTGGGGAATATCCTCAGCCACTTGAGTGTGCTGAGACTGCTGCTGTTGTCTCACATGATCTGTCACAGATCCTGCAAGTGCTGCCAATGCCGGCTGCGTAAGCCCTGTAAGTGTCAACTCTCCACCACATGTCAGGCCAAAGACACGCTGCTCTACAGATGACACAGTTACAGCAAGATCAAACACGGGGAACTTGTATTGCGCTCGGCCAACACAATACGTTGGTGGCTGCCGCAGATTCCACAACGCCACTGAGCCGTCAATGCCACCCGTCGCAAGAAGATCGGAATGGAGCTTCAGCCACTTGAGCGAGGTAACGTTACCCTGAAGAGACGGAATCGTACGCAACGCGCTCCTCGGAAATCTACAATCAAATACAGAGAGGATGCCATCCGAAGATGCGGCCGCGAGAACAAAGGGCAGAAGTACGTTAAAGTCAGCACACCCTACCATGAACCCACGGTGCATCGGTAGAGCCAGGTTGCTCGCACCACGATCACTGCCGTTACACCGCGTGTCCGTCAACACAAGATTGCCATCGTAGCTACCAGTGAGGACAACAGAGCTACTACAGGGTGCCCACTGAGCAAAAAGGAAGACATCACTCGGACGGTTGGTGTCCACCCTGGAAACGCCCCACCCGGAGACAGGGTGTACTCCTCCCTCTATATCCCACACCATGGCTCGGCTATCCACTACCGCCACCACGCTGGACGGATTTACACCAACGTTGCACCGCACGCTACGCACGAGCGTTGACTTGGTGTGAGCGCCAGGGGCCACAACAACATCCCCAACCATCGGTTGATCGTCATCCGACAGCAGGCACTGAATGGGTCGCAGCATCCCGCTTTTCTCACCCACACTGCACGGATTGATATCCGCCAGAAAGATGCGACCGCGTGTGCTGCCAACAAGGAGAAGCTCATCACGCCAGTCAATGCTGCTGAGACACATGTCGGGCTCCATGTCAAGCCATCGCATGCGCATTGCCCCATCAAGTGTGGGCTCTAAGCCAGTAGAAGACGACATCAACCCGATGCTACCACAACCACCACCAAGAGGGTTAAGTCCAACAGCCAGTGCATTTTCGCTGTTGTGGAGTGCCAAGCGTGCCGAGCTGAAGACTGTACCAGGAGCTGCGAGAGGTCCACTGTTTGCAATGACACTAGGGTGGTTGCGCATCAGGCCACGCAGTTGCGTTTCTTTTCGCCACATGGATGTCGCTGTATAGAGCGGCACCTGAATGATACTTCCATCGTCCATTAGAAAACACCCTTCTAAACGGATGGTGAGGGATACAACCGAAAGTGAAAAAGCAAGAAGAATAGAAGCACCCCTTACTTTTTTCTCATCTTTTCTCCCTTCCTACCCCCATCATACGCCCACCACGACCCGCGTCAACGTGGACCACCTGTTAGAGAGACGGAAGAAACCCTTTCAAGTAAACATAAAAATAGTGCAAGCAAAAATATTAATAAACACCACCTAGCTGAGAATGCGAACGCACTGCGTCTCAGCCTCCATGCGCTCTCGCTTTAACTGTTCTAACTCTTCTAATGTCTCTTGAGCAAAAATCAGAAACGCTTCTTTCATCGTAGACAGTTGAGCATCTGCCAAATTACGCTCAGCCTGCAACGCATCCCACATATCACCCATTATAAGACCGTCACCATCACCGCCACAATCCCCAGCTGCCGGGCACAGTCGAACAGACACCTGCTGCTGGAGGTCATGACGGATTGAGTCAAGCGTTCGCTGTATTCCCATCAGCTGTGACATGACACGTGTGCTCTCTTCGCTATGCCGTGATGAACAGCCGTTGTTTTCTTGGTTTAGGCAAGTAGTCAGCTGTTCGATAAATTCCTCTGGGTGGCAAGAGAGTCTCTCTATGCGGCCCTTCGCGTCAGCCTGCATCTGCTGTAGCACTCGCAGGCGATCTTCGATGTCATGTTGGAATCGCTCAACAAGAAACCCTATCTGTTTCATATCGTTGTACGCCTCTCCCACTACGTACCTAAGTTCCCCGCGCCTTTTCACACCACCTTCTTGGTGGCGCTGTAAACGCGCCTCTAACTGTTGCATTATGTCCACGTTAGCGTCCCACCCACCTTGTGGCGATTGCCGGCATCCCCGCAGTGCTTGTGGTTTGGTCGAGACCACGGAGGAGCTGGCGTCACGGACGTGGACGCCCTCCTGGGGCACAAATGAATGTACGCCATCCGCCTCTGGCGCAGCTCCTGAGCGCATCTGTTGAAGCTGCAGACGCAGCTGAGCAAGACACACAACTGCGTTGCCGGCACTTTGATAGGAAGACCGGTGCATTCGCCCACTTCCAGGCAAGTTGTGCTAATTTTGATGCATTTTGAAGAAGTAAAATCCAGAAACAGGAGTCAATGAAATGAAGAACAACAACAGCGAACAAGGGGGCAGTATTCACTCACTCAAATATACACACACAATGCCCTCGCAAAGATACTAACTGTTTCCACTGCAAAGCAGCGACGTCATTATGAAATCTGAAAAAAAAAAACAGATGGTAGAAGCAAACAATAATGCACCACTGAAAGAAACATCACCAACGAAACCAGCTCTCATTTGGTACAGCAAATACATTATGTTTGCGCACGTGTGCCTGCGTCTGCGTGGCCTTCTTAGGCACCAGAGTAGAGAGTAAGCTTACGTCACACCTCTGTTTTCGTCCATAACCTTTTCATTTTGTGAAAAAACGGACTGAAAGGAGAAGAACACAAAGAAGTTAATTTTTTTTGATAAAAAAAAGAAAAGGAGGAACATCATGTGAAATACGTTAGGCATACACCATGTATTTCAGCATGGCCTTTTTTTTTTTTTCGGTCATCACCTTTTTTTGTTTTGTTTTTGTTTTCGCATTCAGTTTTGGGTCACTAGATGGGCGTCGGGAGGAGGAGGAGACACGAGTTGCGGTTCCCCCCCTCCCCGCACTGCCATCAGCACCAATCAACTATACTGCACCGTATCGTTTTCTCGTTTTATTTGCCACCGGGATCGTTGTTTTCTCCACTAGAAAGTCACCTATTACTTCTGATTATTCCTTCGCCCACCCACCCCCCTCCTTGTTGCTGCTATTTACCGTCGCAGGCCTGGAGACGCCTCTGTTGTCCTTGTGTACCCGCATTGCATGTAGGTATATATATATATATACATATATATATATATATATATATATATATATATATTTTTTGGGTTAGGGTTGTTTGTTCATTTGCACCCCTTCCTCATTTCTCGTTCTTTGTGTTATTCGGCTCCTTCAAAGGAATGAACGCCAAGCACTTCACTCTCCCTATATGACTGCGTTGACCGGCGAGAGAGGCAAACGAGAGGGGCGGCCGCGATCGGTTATGTCACCAGGCACACCAGCCCCTGCCGCATCCGTGTGCTCCATCCACCAGTTCCTGGAAGGCCTTCGAGGCCACTAGTCTCATGTGCGCAAGGAAGAAGAAAAACGACGCGGCGGCGGCTGGCAGCAAGCAGAGTCCACGGAACTCCATCCACATCAGAGACAGTGGGGAGAGTGAAGCGACAAAAAGACACAACCCAGTTACCAAATTATTGGATTGTCGTGTGAGACAGAAGTCCAGAAAGAACAAAAGTGTCAATACGGCGAGACTCGTAAACACTGGCATAACGCCAATCAGCAGATACACACGACCACCGTGCTCTACATAATGTAATAGACAAAATATGGCACCAGCAAATAGAATTGGAAAGGCATACGGAACATTTGTAACTAAAAAAGTTACAATCGGCTTGGGACGAAAGCCGGACCGCTGTTCGTGCAGCTTTTGCCACGCGTCTGGCGCAATACAAGAAAGGAAAACGTACATTTGCCATAGACAGAGTGATGCAATTGGTGTGATACCACACCATAGCCATGCAAATCTTTCCGTTCGGTGAATGTTAATTTGAACTAGCAGCGTGGGAAACACGAGGCAGAAAATGCCGACAAAAATGGCAGTGATGGAGCGGAGAATGAGCGGTTTGTTTTTCCTCAAGCGGTAGAAGAGGGGCTTGGGCTCGAAGTGTGCCTCTATGACGATGTTTGCAATGAGAATCGTGACGAGCGCGAGGTACGTCATCCACAGAAGAGAGAATGGAGTACTGAGTGCGCAAAGGTCACCAAACACAATCCCCTCCGTTGTACATACAGTTGTGCCGAGGAACAAGGAGAAAAGGAGAAGTATCCAGGAGAGAACCATCTGCAGCACGAAGACGCGCCGCCGCTTCACGTACTCATAGTACCTGCGGCTATCCTGGTAATGCATGACCGCCTCCATGGATTCACGCAAGGTGCGGTTCGTCGGAGCAATGAGTGGCTCCATAGTGTCGTGTTGCGTGATAAACTGTTCGGGGGCACCCAGACGCCGCATGCTGTTGAACAACACCATATCGGACTGATCCACCGGAGCGCTTTGCAATCGCTGCACGAGTGGGTACACTACAAAAATCTTTTTTGAAACAAATTCCCACATGACAGGGTGCTGACATATGCAATACCAACGTCTGCACACGGTTGAGAGCACACCAATCCACGAGAGGTCATCGTTGTCACCTTCGATTACATCTACAAAGATGCGGTGCATGATTTCCACTGGAAGACGTCTTACATACGACTCTGAAGTGGAAGATGTGGGTTGTTTCCTTGTCATTGAGCCCTTGCTAACCCCATCCCGCATGAAGAATGAACCCAGTGACGATGTGAATGACGAGGTTTGGCTCATCGACTTTACACGGCCTGTTCCTTCCAGGCAAGCCCCAAGGGACAACACCTGCGCCATCAAAACACAACAACAACAACAACAAAAAAAAAGTAGGAAAAGAAGAAGAGATGCTAAAGAAAAAAAAACCAATAAGAGGAATAGCCATAACACTATCACACACAGCCTTCTTTTTTTTCATAAAAGAAGAAGGGGGAAGAGGGCGTGGAGACAAAGAAGAACATATTCGATTTCGAGCGGATGTACCTTCATTGCTTTTCGTCCTCTTTCTCTCATACGATCTTTGCACATACCGAACAGAAGGTTCCAGAGAGAGTGGAGAGTTCTCCTACAGCTGACGACGTGGCACTATGCCTAAGCGATTTGCGCGCATCTACGATGTCCTGATAAGCGCCGCAGTTGAGACACTCACATGTCATTTTCGGTGGTGAGAGAATCGGGAGTAGTGTTGCTTCGCGTACATTTCCAACACCCTCACTCTCAGCTAGATCACCGGAGAGACCGCAGCGCATCTCTACCTTCCGCTGCACCATCTCTCGCCAATTCTCCGGAACTGCGTGGGAAGATGAAAGAACTTCATGCACATCTTCGCTGCTGGCACCGTCGATGGTAGAGGCGATCATCTCCGCCAGAGCACCCAAACACTCTTTTTTCTCACATTGTGTGAGTCGCATATCGTAGAGCACCTCCCCTCCAGCCCTCCTCCTCCTCCCCCCCCCCACGCTGACTGTAGCGCCCGCCGCCACCACCACCAGCAAGTTGCATGTGGAGCCCCAAAAACAAGAACAAGAAAAAAAGCAAAAAAGAGGTGGAATCAATGATCCACAGCATGCGTGATATCACACACACAGAGAGACATATATATATGAAACGCTGGCTGCTGCCACCACCGCACCAGTAGGAAAAAAAACAACCTAAAAAGGGGAGGAGAGAAGGAAAAAGAAAGCGGGGGAAAACGCAGCCGGGGAGGAAGGGGGGGGGCATATTTTACCCCGCCTTTTCTACAAGCCCTTCCTTTTCCTCCCAGCAATCATCCCCCCCCCGTTCATTTCCCTTAATGCCGTTTCATGCTTTTTGTCTTTCCATATGGCATTCTCCAACCACTACTCGGCGGCGCGTCACGGGTAAGGGAGAAAAATTGACAGGGTTTGAGAAGGAATGGAGCTGGACGTGAGCGCGATCCAGCAGAATGTAAAAAACCAACAGGAAGAAGTGAGACAACCACAAGAAGAACGGTGACACCAAGAAACGAACAAAATGTGGTGAATTTTTTTTTATTCAAATAGTTCAACGAAATGCTGCAGGAAGAGAGATCATGTAATTTAAAAATATGAGACCCACAAATTTATTTCCTTCCCTTCCTTCTAAATCACGCTAGATGATGCTAAACATAAGCGGATCATGCCCCTCCTACATAACCCGACAGCAGCCATTGTCGCTGGGTCCTTCATGCGCGTTCTTGGTTCCATCCTTGTCACGTTTCGCTATGACTCGGCTCTTCTGAAAGACTAGATGCATAAGTACATACCTCGGATCGTCATCATCACGTGTGCCGGAAGCCGCGGCACCAGTGGCACAATCTCTTATCTCAGTAGCGGAGAGAAAACTCTGCATGGTGGCATCATCCGTTAGAAGATTCCCTGTCTTTAGTATTTTCATCTCCGCAGTGTTGATTACATCCGCCATCTCTGACAGCTCGCTGGGCCATTCCGTCCGTATCATGCGCTTTATGTCCGCTGTCGTGGTGGGGACACCACTTTCCTGTACCAGCGGTACCTCCAGCTGCACCCGCCTTCCAGAATACGACGGATGGCACGCACCACTGAGAACAAATCGAATGGAAATAGACATGTTATAACAAGCAAAAACTCCAATTCTACCTTCCCAGCAACAGAACCAAAATATCCCAGTTTCTGCTACGTCAATGAGATTTTGTACTTGACTCCTAACTGTTTCTGCAGTCACAGTGGGAAAGGAAAGGGAAGGGGGCGGGGTGAAAGGCCAGGCGAGGTACAGTAAAAAAAAAAAAAACGAGAAATAGCAATAAGCAGGGATGCACTTGTTGCTTCTCTCTTTTTTTTCGTCTAGAAATGTATGCATAAAAAGTGGATATGACTTTTCAAAGGGTTTATGGGATTTCTGTCCCTCACACACACACACACAGACACACACACACACAGACACCACTTCCTCCCTCCAAAAGTCAGTGCTGCTACTGGTTGTTAATAAGCCATGGCACATGTTTCGCCATTGTGCATCGCTGGGGGGGCATCTGCGAAGGAAACAGCGGGACGAGGGGCTGGGCCATTGTAATCAAACGGAAACATGCCGTTGTACTTTGCCCATGGCTGGCGACGTACTTTGGAGTACACTGTGCCCACCAGCTCCTTTCCGCTCCGCACACGGTTCCGCACCTGTTCCTCGATCATGCGCTTGCGGCTGATAAACTTCGGCTCCGTGCGGTGCCATCCCCACAACGCCCACATGTCACGAGGCATCGGCGCCGCGCCCTCCTCATTTACTGACAGGTAGCCAGATTTCGCTGTGAAGGAGCCCAACCGTGCGAGCTGATCCATCCACATTTGAAACTCCGTGTCGAGTCGCATCACCGCATCTAGTGCACCTGTTTTTACACCCTGCTGAAAAAAGGATTCCGCCTTCTCCCGCGGCCCGCCCGCTAAGGAAACTGCCAGCATCATGTTCACGTACGTCTGGGCATTGGGCTCAAGACCCAGGGACCGCATTTCATTAAGTAGCCGCTCACAGCGTGGAAGGTCCTTCGCAAACGCGACTGCCTGCATTACAGCGTTGTAGATGCAGTGGTCTGCCCCAAAACGTCTGAGATGGTGACGGAATATATCGTCAACGCGCTTGATGTACTTCTTTGGATCTTTCTCCACCTGCGGCATCAAGTGCACAACCGCCTTCTCATTATGCAGCTGCGTCCAGAACGCTTCGTCGCGATTCTTCAGGTATATTCGGTACATCGCCTCCGGGGTAAGTTCGAAGTTGTCACCAGCGTTGTAGAAGCCGATCTCCTTTGGCCACTTGGTGTACCCTAATAAACGAAAGTGCAACTCCTGCCAGGAATTTGGATGGCGCCGTGGAAAGGCGAGATTAAGCGGCACAAACTGGTCGAGTAGACGCTCGCTCATCTTTGGGCGCCACGCGAGATTCTTCCCTCCACGTCTCGTGCGTCCCGGGTTGTGTGTCCATCCCTTCTTGAACAAGAGTTCACTACGACGCAACATATATTGCCCACTTTGGGATAGCTGGGTTGTGTTGGGAATGCTCCCCCACCCCGATGCAGTGCAGCACGGTGCCCAGGCCCGAGACGACAAGAAGAAAGGGTGAAAAGCGTCACATATTTCATTTCATTGCAAACACCACGCGTTGAGAGGTGACAGCGTGGCAGGAAGGGGGGAACAAAAAAAAAAAAGGAAAAGGGTGGCCGATATGCAGACCATACATGTATTTATGCTTGTGTTTCACTGTGTGGTAAAGCAATGCATATCATGCGCAGGAAGAGTATTCCCTTGTTTAGCACCTCGTGTTCATATATATATATATATATATACCTGTGTTCGTGTTAACATAAGTTATATCAGCAAGCTGAGTTTCTCTTCCAAACTGCTGGTTGGCGCCAACCTTTCAAATTCGTCAAATGTGATGTAGCCATCACGATTCAAATCCGCCTCAATGAAAGTTTTATCCACAACCTGCTGCAGCTGAACCTCCGTTAAGTTCGACCCCACCATGATCTTGAGTGTCTCGTACAGATCCTTATTGCTGATCTTGCCGTCAGCGTCAACATCATACATCTTGTAGGCGAAACGCAACTTCTCCCGTTTGTCCGCTTCTGGAGCAAATACAGAAAGTGCAGTCGCAAACTCTAGAAAGTCGATTCCGTCGCCGCCCTTCGTGTTCACTACCGACAGCACTCGTTCCAACAGTGGGTTGGAGGCCACAGATGCCATCGCACCAAACGCCTCTTTGGGGATGATTCCGTTGCCTTCTCGGTCAAGCGCCACAAAAGATTTGTGCAGTCGGGCAATCTGCGCCTCGGAGAGCGTCGTCGTCCCCTGCAACTGGCGCATGCATTCAACAGTGAGAGCATATCCCTTTTTCATGCGGCACTACCACACACACACCCAGCCCCTTTCCCAATGTATATCACAAGAAAGAGTGCTTTAAGCGTGACCAAAGTGCAAAGAACCGCTGTCACGGCTCTGGCAAATGAAACAAAAGCACAGACGCCAACACGACCCACACATCACAGTCGACATCACTATAATTATTGCTGTCATCGTCATCAACGCAAAAGTACACAAATTAACTCACAAGACATCTAAAAGTAAAAAAAAAAAAACGAGCTCGACTCACGAAAAAAAAAGAAAAAAAAACGCCTGTCTACTCTTCGGGACCAGAACACTTGGAGTACATTCTCTTTAGGATGGTGACTTTACATAACAGAAAGAAGAGAAACGAAATTTTCACAATACCGCCTTCATCTATACACCCTCCATGTCAAGAGATTCAACAGTGTTATACAAAACACTAGATGTGCAGAAAACAGCGCAGGTTGTCTGGGGTGTTAGCAGGCGAGCCCCATCCACCACACGCAGATCAAGGCTCCCTGCCAACTGAAACGCGGCTGCCATCTTCTCCCAATTCTGGCGCAGGGTGCCGAACAAGTTAAGTTCCGCCCAAGCGGCAATGACATCGTGCGTCAGTGTGGACACAGATATCACACCCGTCAGCTCTGGGTCAAATGCCTTGAAAAGCGCTAAGACGTTGCGATTCAACGTCGGGTGAAAAGCGTGCTGGACGAGGTAAGAGAATAAACCCGATAGTAGCACGTTGTGACCAGTATAAAAATCATCATTATCGCCACTATTATCGCTCGATGAAAAGAGAAAAATCATCTTCTGCAAATATTCTCGGCTAACCATACGAGGTACAAGGTGTGCACATGCGGTGTACAACTCATCAAGGCTCAGTCGCAACGGCACCTCAGGTTTTGGCTGCAGTGGGTGACACTCCTTAACGTGTATGAGTGCCCTGTATATCTCATACAGAGGCACGCCACAAAAGAGACCAAGAATCGGGTTGAGTTCTGGGTCTGAACCGACTAACATGGATCGAGGTGACACCGGGCAATGTCGAAACTCAAACTCTTCCATTTGCCTCATGATGGAAACAGCAGATGATTCATGCTTCTTCTCTCTGTCTCTTGTTGGCGCTGTCGATGCGTACATGGTTTTCCACAATGTGTAATCCAGCGAGTTGTGGATCGTTATGGCATCTGGCTTCGATCTTGAGGCTGCCAGAGAGGTTTGTCTCCTCCACTTCCCAGTGCTTGTCTGCAGCACATAACGCGCCAGTGGCGGCTCACTGGAATACATCGACCCCTGCAAACACATGTGCATATATCTGATGTACACACTATGTACGTATGCGCTACAGGTCCTCTTGATAAAGGCAGCTGCCGTAGCGCTGTAAAAAACGGATCTTGCGTCACCTGCAGCACATGTAAGAGAGGAAAGGGGAGAAACGATAGAGAGACGTCATACTCTACACGCACAAACAACCAAACACACACACACACACAAGTATATACCTATATATATATATATATATATATATACATATAGGTACACAGAGAGAGAAGAGATACACATACGTGTGCACCAAGAAGGGAAAAAAAGGTTTGAGAAACAAAAACAGGGGGGGTACAGATCTAGGAGCACCATTGCAAGCAAAATGCATACACATAACGGGGGGGGGGGGGGGGGGGGGTTGCAAAAAAAAAAAAAAAAAAACACAACACAAAACGGATTGTTGGGACAAAAATTGGTAGGTTCTTAAAGGAAAAATGG
>JASANU010000873.1:0-115365 GCA_030849675.1 Trypanosoma platydactyli
TGGTCATAAACATAATGAAGAAGGTGGGCATGCATTCCGGTTCCTTGGCAATAGAGGCAAAAGCGATTGGTGGTGTAATGCGATCCGGGGACTTAAGAACGAATATACACCGCGTCGTCTTTGAGAGTAACCCGGCAGTCGGCATTACACGGGGGAAAACCCCGCCCAAGGAATACTTAGCGAAGGGGTGGAGCGTGCGATGGGGAGACAGGTTGAGGCGCTGCCTGTACTTCCCCCTATTCATCAGCAAAGCCTCAGATGGAGAACAACAGCCCAGAGTCTGGTGGAGGACTCAAAGTCTTACTTTCTGTACTGCCTTCTCATATATCTATGTTAGCCACAAACACTGTTTTGCAACACAAAAATACTCTTTCTCTTTGCTTGGTCTCTTGTTAAAGGGGAAAATTTGGGGGTATTCTATTCTCATATAATTTGCAGTTTTGTGATAGCTGGAGTCAAAAGTTTAGTGTGTGTTTCCGTTAATGAGCTCGTTTCTCGCGTTGCTACGGGATTGGGGAAATTCCCTGCATATACCTAATCTTCTTCAGGGTTTTACCGCCGGTGTTCGCGCAACCCTTGTACCCGTTTTTGCTCGGCAACTGGGGTCCTCTGAAGGTCAAATTGGTCTCATCATTGGTTCTGCTGGAGTTCTGAAGGTTATTCTTGACGTTGTGTTTGGTTTTGCCACCAACATGTTTGGCTGTCGCAGGGTCATGGCTGCGGGTATGATTGTAAATGCCGTTGCTAGCTGCATTGCCGCCTTGTCTCTTTCTTCTGTACACCTTGTTATTGCATCCATGCTATGGGGTGCAGGCGTCGGTGCCTTTATCTTGGCCCGACAAGTTTTTATTGCCAAAGCTGTACCCCGTGACGTTCGGGGCCGCCTCATGTCTATAGTCGTGGGTACTCTTCGTTGGTGCTCATTTCTTGGGCCTGCGATTGGTGGGGTTCTGATGGACATCGTGGGCGTTCGTTTTACCGCCTTATCTCTCGCACCAATTTCTCTTGGATGTTGCTATGCTGTGATGACTGACGGATTGATACAAGAAATGGACACTCAACTCCTTCAGGAGGTGAGGAATGAGGGTGGTTCCCGTGGGATCTCTGATGTATGTGTCGCATTTAGAAGGCACCGGGACATTGTAATGCGTCTTGGTGTGTACTCATTCAATATGGTTTGTATACGGCAGGCCCGCCCGTTGTTATTGGTTCTTTCGGGGATGAGGATGGGTTTTACCCCGTCAATGGTTGGATTGCTCCTGAGCTCGTCATATATGGTAGATGCCTTGTTTTTTTTTCTAGGGGGATACATCACGGATCGGTTTGGCCGCAAGTATGCAGCCATCCCTACATCACTTAGCCTGGGTGTTGCCTTTTGTGTACTGGCGTGCTCGACTACTACCAACACGTTGATTCTGTCTGGATTTCTTTTTGGTCTCGCAGATTCGATAGGCGCCGGCGTTGTGCTAACGCTTATCGCTGACCATTCACCACCTAGAGGTGGTGCCCATTTCATGGGGCTCATGCGCACACTACAGGATGCTGGGCAGGTGATAGGACCTATCGCGTGCGGTATCATTATTGAACATTTAAGTTTTTCCTGGGTTTGCTACATTATAGGCATTCTGGGTTTTCTAAACGGCTTCTGGGCGTTTGCGATGTTACCAGAGAAGCCCCAAATATATTGTGATGTGGACCTTCGGGTCGAGGAGGATGTGGTGGTGATGACGGTAGAGGAATTTAGCGATGAGGTTTCGACTGTGGTAGCGACGGAGAAAGAGGAGTATAGCGAAGCCAAATGCCTTTCCGAGCCGGATGAGTATACATCTTCCCTCGAACAGACACAAGCACAGAGTGACAGGATTTTAAGATAATGAGATGAAATAGACATCCATCTTTATTTCTTCCTTCATGTATAGACTCTGGATGACTGTGTATGGATGTGCTTTTTTTTTTCCCCAAAGGTTTGTGCAGGAATGCTCCAGCCTGATAACTTTGCTCGGACCAATGGACTGACGTTATATCTCTCTTTCTTACTACTTTCATCGTGAAGCTTGTCGAGACGCGTAAGCTCTAAAGAACCAGCCAACTCATCCCTCTTCTCTCCTTTTTTGGGAAGGGGTTGGGGGTGAGGGTTGTTCTCGGCACCTTTTTGTTGTGAATACCGTTGAGTATAGACAGCGGGGGAAGTCCGTCTAGAATCTCTTCGGGAGTTTCGTCTGTAATCTTTGGTATAATAAATACAGGTTTCGAAATGTGCGAGTAGATCTCTCTTTTTTTTTTCTTTAGAAATGTGTGAAGAGAACGCTGAGAAAAGGCTATCCACTCTGCATCTCGATCCCTGTTTTTGTTCCCAAACTATCTTTTCCTCTTCTTTTTATATGTCTGACAAAAGGAGTGTGCAGTCCTTTTAGGTGTCTTTCATAATCTCTTTTTATTTTTCCATCCCCTCCCACCCCTTTTGCTTCTATTCTCGCAGGGGAATCTTTAGGGAAGACTCCCTAAAGTGTTGCCACTTCGTAAGTTGTTGAATAATGCACTTCCCATATTGTCTGTATGAGAGATAACAGTTGACTGGTGGTGGATGTTTTCTTTTCCTTTGATACAGGTGTCCCTTGATAGAATTAAGGAGGCTTATTCGCTTCCCCTGTGTATGTCTCTTTATTATCTTCAAAGATTCAAGTAAGTGTAGGACCGTCTGATTCGATAAGTGGATATTCCCCTTAAAAAGACTGGGGAGAGAGAGGCGTCGTTTATTCCTTTCTTGTGGTGGGCTCATTGCTCCTTTTCTTTTTTTTTCTCCCTCCATGGAAGAGGCTCCTTCTGGATGTTTTTTATCTCCAATGACGGAGGCTTGATTGAATCGAGTTATCTATCTTCCATTTTAGTAAGCTGTTCGTGTTCTGATATTTAATTTTTTATTTGTTTTTTCTTATAGCTCTATTTTTCTGTTGTATGGATTGTCTCATGTGCGGGTGCCATTATTTCGGTGATGATAAGGATCTTTTTTTTTTTCTTCTTCTTCTTTGAAGGAGTGTTTACGCTCCCTTGTTTTCGTCTGCGTGCGTGTGTGTTTGTGGATAGAGAAAAGACTTTCTGCTTCGGCAGAGAGACAAACGGATACGGGCAGACGGACGCCAATTGGCTGTTAGAGGAAGAATAGGGAAAGAAATAGGAGTATATGTCGCTGCAGGCTGTAGGTTGGCTCAGTGCGAAGCTCGGTATTAATATCGATGGGCGGGCCGACGTGGACGGTGCAGAAGGACACACCATTTCGGGACTTGACGCGTATATCCACAAAATAAATGGTGCCGTTTTTGGATTCGATGGCAGTAATAACAACAGTGCTGATGGCGGTTTTAATCGTGTAGGCAATCGCTGCGGTGACTCGAAGAGCAACGGAGAAGAGGTGGAGCTGGACGAAAATGGGCTCCCCGTTTCGAAGAATTGGTACTACTTCGACAAGGAGCTGAACCGCTGGAACGTGAGCCCTGATGCGCCAGAGCACATCAAGCAGGAATACCAGTGTAGGCTGCAGGAGGAGGAGGACGAGCGAGAGGGGCGAAATGTCATTTCCCCACCACCACCACCACCACCACCATCATCATCATCTGTGGGCTCTTTTGGCCCCGGGGTGCAGCAGCAGCAGCTCGTTTACCCTGTCTCTGGTCTCTTTGCCCCTGGTGCAGTGCAACCGGGTGGGCATCCTCAGGGAGTTTTTAGTATGCAGACATCGTTGGGACCTCTCCAACACCGTCCGCAGTACGCCGTTCCAACATACTTTGACACAACACCGGATCCAGTAGGTGCTCTGGAGAAGTCTCAAAAACCAGATCATCATCATCATCAGCAGCAGCAGCAACAACAACAACAACAACAACAACAACAACAACAACATCAGCATGAATATGAACAACAATCGGGGTATTATAATCACTCTGTGCAGCACATCCCCCCCCAGCAATATCAACACCACTCTGCAGGCCTTACAGATGCGTCGGGTGCAGCAATCAGCACTCTGAGGTTTCCGAATTCCCCCCAATAATGGATTACACGCAACGTGGCATTGAGGAATTTTTTTTTCGCCTCTGTGATGTAGCGCATTTTCGGGACACACGATTCGAAATTCATCTTGATAAGGTAGATAAGGAACCGCGAAAAGAAAATAAATGTTGACTATAAAAAAGAAAAAGGGAAATAAAGTCCATCACTCTTTTAATCTTCTGAATTGCCCCCCCCCCCCCCTGCAGTCGCTGCTGTTTCTACTGCTCGAGGATTCGCTGTAGTTGTGTTGCTGATGTTTCTATTTTTGTATTTTCAGTTTCCGACGGAGAACTTCTGCTGTTTGTTCCCTTCCACACCTGTCGCTGGGGAAGATAAAGACATTCTATTCATCTTTTACCTTCTCGTTATCTTCCCCAGACTCATGTTTTCTCGTTTATAAGCATGACGTTTGGCACAAGAGCGCGTCTTTATCTGTTTCTGCTTCTCTCATAAATACACCATCTGCAAATCACCCACATACAAGTATATCTGTATATCTGTATATACATTTAGATATATACGCGTGATATAGCTTTTCTTCTGCGTTTTTTTTTCTTTCCTCTTTTTGGCCTCGCTGATGTACTAGGGAGAGGGAGTTGAAGAAGGCATTACAGGTAGGTAGCGGAGTTGAAACGGTTTACTAGAACCTAATTACATAAGTCTTAGATCTCTTGGGCAAATGAATTTGGCATCGTACGATGCTGGTGAGGAGGATGTGTATGCAGCCTTTGAGCCGGAATCAAGCGAAACATTTGTCTCCTCGAGAAGGTTCTCTAACCACCCGACGAATGCTGGCCCCTCTGATGATGCTGGAGTTGTCATGAACCCTTTGATGCAGGCACCGCCCTCAAAATGGGGCACGACTAGTATGGGTTCTGCGTGGGGTGTGCCAGGGAGTCGACTCGGCACAATTGGGGGTAGCGTTGGCGCCGTCCGTCCCATGACTTCCAACCGCGGTGTGGGGTTTAACGCATCGTCATCGCGCTATGGCAATAATGTCATGTTTGATCCCACTGGCCAGGGAAGGACGTCGATTGTGTTAGGTCCTGCACCGCCGCTGAAGAAGCGTAGTGAAAATAGCCCGGAGGAGCAGTGCATGGAGATTGAGAAAATGACTCACAAGCTCATTGAGGAAAGTGCTATGCTGGCGCTACAAAAGGACTTTGGTGGGGCATTGGAAAAGGCAAAAGAGGCAGGAAAGAAGGAACGTTATCTTTGCAAGCAGCGTGAGCAATTGGGTGTCACCGATCAAATCAACGCCGACCTCACCTACGCTGTGCATTTCAATCTCGCCGTACAGTACCAAAACCACCAGCTGTATACCGAGGCTCTCAATACATACAACCTTATCATTCGAAATCTTCAGTTTCCGCAGGCTTCACGCCTGCGTGTAAATATGGGGAATATCTATGCCGCGCAGGGGAAGTATCTCCTTGCCATTAAGATGTACCGTACAACGCTAGATGAGACGCCAACCGCATCCAAGGAGCTCCGCTACAAGCTTCTACGGAATGTTGGCAACGCCTTCGTGAAGCTAGGCCAGTACCGAGATGCGGTAGGCAGTTACGAGGCCATCATGGAAGGTGGTGGTGACATTGATGCGGGTTTCAACCTCTTACTGTGTTATTACGCGCTGGGAGAGACTGAGAAGATGAAGCGAGCATTTCAGAAACTCCTTAGCTGCAAGGTGCCAGGTGTGGAGGACGATGACGAGGAGGAGGAGGATGAAAAGGACGTTCTGGTGGATGATGCCCTTCGAAAGAAAATAAAGGAGAGTCGAGCACATTTTTTAAATTGCATCATGACAGCGGCACGCCTCATCGCCCCTGTTGTCGAGAAGGATTGGCGTGCAGGATATGACTATCTAATTGAGCGTCTCCGTCATTATGAGATGCGTGATTCCTCTTCGCATATTGCAAGCGAGTTGGAAATGTGCAAGTGTCTTTACTACCTAAAACACAAGAGCTACAAGGAAGCAATTGATGGTTTAAAGGCGTTTGAGAAGAAGGACAAGTTACTGCGTGCTCGTGCGGCGACCAATCTGGCCTACCTGTACTTTCTCGAGGGTGACTTTGAGAACGGTGAGAAGTACAGCGATATGAGTCTTGAGGCTAATCGATACAACGCCAGGGCACTGGTGAACAAGGGAAATTTCTTTTTTATGAAGTCAGATTACGAAAAATCACGGAACTACTACAATGATGCGCTTGCCATTGAGGCGGACAATGTTGAAGCCATCTACAACCTTGGTCTCACGGCGAAGCGCCTCGGTTTGTACAAGGATGCACTTAAAATGTTTAAACGGGTTCAGTCTCTGGTGGACAGTCATGATGTAATGTATCAGATTGCAGACATCAATGAACTCGTGAGCAGTCCAACCACGTTGGAATGGTTTAACCGCCTCGTTGGTCGTGTACCGACAGACCCGAACGTCTTGGCACGAATGGGCTCTCTCTACTCCCGTGAAGGGGACGATAGCCAGGCTTTTCACTACTACTTGGAGTCCTACCGCTACTATCAGGTGAACATGGATGTTATCTCATGGCTTGGTGCCTACTTCGTGAAAAATGAGGTGTATGACAAGGCTATTCAGTTTTTTGAGCGGGCATCACAGATTCAGCCCCAAGAAGTTAAATGGCAGCTGATGGTGGCTTCATGTCACAGACGTCGGGGAGACTCTGCACAGGCAAAACGACTGTACGAAACACTACACTTTAAATATCCAGATAACATGGAGTGTTTGCGATATTTGGTGCAGCTATGCAAAGAATCTGGTCTTATCGATGAGGCCAACGAGTGGTTTAAAAAGGTCAAACGATTGGAGCAGCGTCAACAAGAGGAAACCGATGGTGTTACAGATCGAGGAGACACGAACGACGGTGAGCCCCAAGATGCAGTTCAAGCGACCACGGGAAGACGTGCGGGTGGTGCTACAACAGGTAAGTCCATTGATGTGGAGGGTGACGATTTTGCTGCCGACGAATCACAAACCCCTTATTTGAAGGCGAAACTGGCACACGAAGATGATGAAATAGAGCTTCCAGGCATTTGATGTAAAGAAACTGAGGATGAGGAAAATTGAGATAGGGAAAAGGAGGATCTGTCTATGCCTGTGGGAGGATATGAGATGTGTTGATTTGGGATGTAGACGAATTTCATACTTTCAAAAGACATATACGAAGTATGACGGAGATCGCGAAAAGGGGTGGAGAAAAACACATTTGCACGTGTGAGTGATTTTTCGAGAGGGTGTATTTGTATGAAAGAAAATAAACGCTGGGAGGAGTTGTGTGTAGATTCCAAAGGGGCAGCCGTGCTGAATAGCCAGAGAGTATGCAGGCAGGAATGCGAGCAAAATGTGAAAATTAAAGACGGGTGTGGAAGCCTCTTTGTTCTGCTGATCATGCTGCAAACTGCACGCCTTTATCCTCATGTTTGTTGGTGCACCAACATACGTTAGTTTTCGGAGTCCTCTTCTTCCTTTCTTTCACTTTTTTTTTTCCTCTCCGAACATTTGCGTGTGTTTTTCCCCTTCTTTTTTTTTGGTATTGTTTTCTGCACTTGTCTTCCTCCTCGTCTCTTATTCCCCTCTCGTAACTTTGTTCTTTCCATTAATGATTTTATCTACTACTACTATTACTATTGCTGCCCTTTCTCTGTATCTCAGTTCCTTTTTTACTAATCGGTGTGCTGAAATGCCGGAGACCCCATTCATTAATGTTGACGCGGAGGACGCAGTAGTCTTTGTCTCGTTTTAGACTCTTTTCCGTTGAGGATGCGAGTCACATGCTGGGCACAAAAAGACAGGTACCAGCGGAGAGGCACAACACTGTTGCCGGTCTCCCATAGGGCCCGAAAGCAACGCTCATGGTACTGTACGACAAAGGATTCGTACATTTTCCGAAAAAGAAGGATTGGATACGCCGCCTCGATATGAGGCACGAAATGGCTTCGGAGGAGTCTTTGTATAAGACCAAGAAACTGGTATCCTGAGATACTGTGCGGAGGGGTCAGCGATTCGTTTCTGGTGTCTGCCACTCCCGAGATGAATTTCTAATAGTGGTGGATAATAATTCTGAACACTTACTGGATTAACTGGACGATGCGTTTCACGTTGTGGAGCAGTTTAGACGCACGTCTACCGTGTCATGCAGACCAGTGGTGTTTATCACCGTTCATGAACATTGGAAAATAGTTGTTAGTGTGTTACGTTGGTTTGCCTTCATGGGTGACGAACTTCCACCTTACGCAGTTGTAGTAATGGAGGATTTTATTATTACATCAACAGAGTTTCTTGAAGAGAACAATATCAACGTGCGTCACTCCAATCAAAACATGTGTGCAATGAATAAACCAACACACACTAATATCTTCGGCTCTCCACACGACTGTTGCCGTGCTGATGTTCGTCTTCTTCAACTGCTAGAGAAGTACCCTGGCTGATTAGCTTTGGAAATGGCATTTCTCTGGTGCTTTAGTATTAACATTTCACAAGAAAAAAAAAACACTCTTTAATTTGCTTTCAGTTGCATGTGCGTGTCAGATCGCTTCTGAGGGCCAATAGGCAACTATAGGCTCTACTTCTTTTATAATAGAAACGACTTGCTATTCAGTGTGTGTGTGTTCTCCTAGGAAGTATTTAAAAAGGTCGAAATCGTATTTGACGCATATAATTTTCGTTTCTTACTGACATTCCCGATTCGGTTTCCCCCAACGCCTAAGCTCCCTGCGGCGGCGGCGGGGTCCAGTGGAGGAGAGGTCCCTGGAGCCTTTTCTCTGTTTTGTAAGAAATAAATTGTGGGATTGCCATTGGGTGCTATTGATTTGTGAGTACGCTTNTCTGTGCTTGTGTATGTGCCCGACAGGGTGGGATGACCACATATTTCTTTGTCTTTGTGTCTCTTTCACGTTGATATACAAATGTATGAAGGGGGCCGGGACGCGTGAGACCTGTTTGGTTTGTTAAACAAAAAGCGGAAAGTGTCTGACTTATTGCTTTGAACGCAGATTGGCATTGATTTCCCCGATGCGCAAGCGGAGCAATGGACGAAGGTGTACGTCGTGGGCCTTGTTGTTCATTTTCTCTTTTTTCTGGATGGTAACGACATTGGCATTGTGGCGCGGATTAAGTGTTTTTTCTTCGCACGAGGATATACTTCCCCTTGCCGCTCTACGTGGTGTGGCTCATGGGGAGTTCCCGGAGGCTAACCGTGAGAGGCTGGTTGGTGCACTGCCCATGTCTTTGCCGTTTACCCCTCTTGGCCTTTCTCGTGTGCGACTTCTGCATGATGCAAATGCCATGGTAAACCTCAGTGCCCGCCGAGTTTTTAGTCGAACCTTGTGTCCTGTTGAACCGGCGGAGAAGGAGTCTGCTTATTTTGTCAAGTTTCTAAAGTTCTTTGATTGGGTATTCAGGGAGAAATTTAACAACCTGCCATGGTGGCTGGATGAGGGAAGCCTCCTTGGTGTGAGCCGAGCTGGCACCATTCTGAACGCCGATGATGATTTTGATCTTTTTGTTATGCTGCCCAACGCCACGTCGCCATGCAGTCCGGGCACGTTGGAGTGCACACAGAATGAGTTCAGGACAATGATTCACCGCGTTCTTCTTACGATTCATGAGGCTGGTGCGTGCATTAGAAATTTTACTTCTGACATCTCCAAATTTGATTCTAGAGGTCGGCTGATATACAGTGTGAGACTTGTTGACGAGAAGAATGGTAGTCTCTTCAGGTGCAATGGAGGTGACCGCCCGGCACATTTGCATTTTGGCATGCTCAACGCAAACGGCGAGTTGGAAACCAACAAGTGGTCTCCCCCAGGAACTCATAAAAAAGATAAATTGCCCTTGGACATGATCTTTCCTGTGCGCCGATGCCGCATGGGGCTGCTTGACGCACCCTGCCCGAACGATATTCCAGCCTATCTGAAGATGAGGAATGAGGGGGAGTACGTGAACGACGCTAGCGTAGGCAACTGTCTGTTGGTAAAAAAGAAGTGGAAAATGTGGCGGAAAAAAGAAACTTTAAAGAAGGTTGAGTTGCTGGATAAGTGTGGATACAACAGTATTGTGCGGCTGGCGAAACCATTCATCAAATCGGGGTACACGGAGTGTTGATGCTTTCTCTCTCCTTCCTCATACACCCATATATGAATGTATATAAGGACTCACTCTCAATCACACTTCTACCGACGGAAATCACGTGTTTTTCTAGAAATCAGGAAGTAAATGTATACATGTACAACTTTGTCTGGGAGACTGCGACATGAACGGCTCCCACACTTGCACCTCATTTTATACCGAACGATCGGCGGAGCATAAAATATTTTTCTGGGAGCTTCTGAAAAGGAATACGGGGGACGCTGGTGTCTTATTGCTTTGTATTCTACATCCATTCATTTGTGTGTTACTTATGATTTTATTCTTCCATATCCTTTTTTCGATGGTGGATACAGCTTCAAGTTGGGTTTCATGGGGGTTTGAATGATGTTAAAGCATTCGTTACTTCAGATTTCTGTTTTGCTGCCCCGCTCACCCCAAAGGGGCTTCCTTGTGGCGGGGGTCCGGTGGCCCTTAGGTCCCTGAAGCTGCTGTCACCTTGTAAGTAATATGATGATAAAGATTTAAATCAGTACGATTTAGAAGAAGCGAATGGGAGTTCGTATTGCTGAACTATTTTTGGAATATGTATCATATGCGTCACTCCACCACTTTCTTGTTTTCTTAATTAATTTTTCCTGTTCCCAAATAGAGAATATAAAGGGACCGTGAGGATGAGCTTTTCTTTTGCGTGTATGTACAATCCCCTTCTCTTCTTATATATAACAGATTGGTTAAACCGCGACCTCTGCTTTCCTGGGAGGCATTAATAAACTGCGAAGGCATTTATAGCCTTGTTTTTTTTAAATCATTGGACGCGCTATTTAGCCTCGATATTCCCTGCGGCGGCGGCGGGGTCCAGTGGAGGAGAGGTCCCTGGAGCCTTTTCTCTGTTTTGTAAGAAATAAATTGTGGGATTGCCATTGGGTGCTATTGATTTGTGAGTACGCTTGAAAATATATTGTCCGTGTGCGTGGGTATTAACTCTGTGCTTGTGTATGTGCCCGACAGGGTGGGATGACCACATATTTCTTTGTCTTTGTGTCTCTTTCACGTTGATATGCAAATGTATGAAGGGGGCCGGGACGCGTGAGACCTGTTTGTGTGTCACTTTTTATTGTGTCGTAAATGCTTACACTAGGGTTGTCGCGAGACCATCTGCATGTAGCTGATTTTTACGAGAACAAGTTTGTAAAAGAAAAAAAAGACTTAAAAAAAAGATCGCAACTGCTGCTATTCCCAAAGTTTTTCTTTCCTTTTATTATTTACACAGGTTTAGGATCCCTCTGTCAGAAAGCGCTGAGTCATGCAGCAGCCACTGCAACAGGGTCAGAATCTTGAGTTTGTTAAGGATCCATACCGTGCGACAGAAGTGCAGTTTCAGCGGTTTGTTTGTGGTGTTGATGCTGTACTGAATCAATGGACGGCACTGCATCTCGTTGCACAGCATTGTGATGCTATGGCTCTTCAGTCTATGTACACTGAGCTTATTACGTGGTTTCAAGTTGACGGCGAAGTGTTCTCAGACGATCTGGAGATTTTTTTCGAGAACTTCTTCTCAGAGGCTCGCTCAGTGGTGATCGAAGACGATAGCATGAAAGAGGTGGGTGATTTGCTGCATGAAATGTATTGTCGTTGCTGCCAAAATGACTTTACTCTTGTGGACCGTTATGTTGCTTCACTGGAGGTATATCGTCAGGTGAATCCAGTGCTTCTCTCGGTGAATCTTGGTGGCAACGATGGTGATGATCTGGGATTTATGGAGAACGGCATTGCTGGCACGGCAGGGATTGCAACGCAGCAGGGGACAAACGGTGCGAACGAGAACGAAGACGGTGATGGGGTGCAGGATGATGAAAGAGGAGAAATACCGATGATAACTTCTTGCCCACAGCCGAAGAAGAGGAGGAACAAAAAGAATGCCTATGTGCGTGATAATGATGGTTGGTGTGTTGTTCGACATTAGCCGTCTCATTAACCAGTGAATGACTTCAACATTCGATTAAATGGTACAATTGATGCTCTATTGCCTTTTCCCCCTTTTTTTTTACTTTCTCTGTATGATACCATCTCATTGTTGTAGTGCTGTTCTGAACTTCATCATCGTGTTTATTTTATTATTCTCTTTTATTGTCGTTTTTCTTTTTCTCCAGTGTAGCGGTATGCAATAAATGCCCCCTTTTCTGCAAGGGGGGGGGGAGCTCCTGCACGCAAGGAGGAATAGAAATAGATATACAAATAGCGAAGTTGGGGAAAAAAAAGAAAGGAGGAAGGATGGTAGACAAGAGGTGTTTCGTACATACATACCATCAGGCGGACACGCATACATACGAAAGGAGAAGGTGACCTCGTATTTGCTCGAGACTCGCTGCCATCGTACACTCTTTGGTTCTCTTTCTTATGGTTCATTT
Source organism: Trypanosoma platydactyli (assembly GCA_030849675.1). Classification (NCBI taxonomy): domain Eukaryota; phylum Euglenozoa; class Kinetoplastea; order Trypanosomatida; family Trypanosomatidae; genus Trypanosoma; species Trypanosoma platydactyli. Next base: position 12,556 of record JASANU010000873.1, read on the forward strand.
GGACAGCGCTGTCACTAAATTTCTTTTGTGGAGAAACCCACTCTATCTGCTTCCTTTACCTCGTGCGGGTTGCGGTGCCGCTCTCAATTTCTCTTTCATCAGAAGAGCCACACGCGGAGAGCTCCATCAGAAGGTCTGTTTTAGGACATTGGCGTACGAATTCCCACTGCCCTTTTAGTACCATGCGGCACATCATATATACTGCGCGCATGAAAATTGCTTTCATTTCTTTCCCTCTTTTTCTCTGACGATAAGGCGGGAAAATTAGTACGGACTATCTTCCCAATTTGGCGCTTCCCACCCCCTTTTCCCCCCTTTTTGGCTTTCCTGTTGTTTTTTTGAGAGCCGGCGACAGGAATGGTCGAAGCCCACTGCCAATTTCATGTAAACACAATCTTCTCTTCATTTTACATCATTTAATGCTTACAGGCAGCGCCTCAATGATCTCTTTTCGAGAAAAACCTGCCTACCCAACCCTCTCCGTTTCGCGCGGGAGGCGAGGGAGAGGCGTTGCCGGCACCTTCATTTTCATCAGTGATACTTCTTTATAGAGAGAGAGAAAGCAGACTCTGCGGCAGAACTCATGCCTAGTTTCTAAAAGCATTCCTCGTCTATTCGTGAACAACATGACATAACGTTTTTCTACCTTTTTCTCAAGGAGAAAAGTGGGCTAGACTATTCTTTTTTGTTTTCTCATATTTTAAGAGCTTCTGGGGAGAAAGTTGACTGCGAGGGGTGGGGGCTGCGTACCTTTTTTCTACTCTTGGGTGTATCTTGTCGTTTTTTTTTGCTTTGGACGAAGCGCGCAGTTGTGTATGGGGCCTCCACGATGAGGGAAGTTTTTATGTTACCGCCCCACTCACTCACCCCCTCCGGATTTCCTCCTCATAGGGGGATCTTCGGCGGCTGGAAAGGCTCGTTAAAGTGTTGCCACTTGGTAACTCCTTTAATCGACACTTCCATCTGGTATGAGCTCTCCGCAATTAGTAAGGGGCTCTGGAGGACTTGACAATGGAGACTTATGTAAAGTTTTAATACTGCTTTGCGTATGATAGGGATTCTTTTGTTCCCACGCTCTCTCTTTTCTAAAAAAAAAAATCTGTTCAGAATTCGGAGAAGGCAGTCCTGGCCGAATCAATAGTTGATATTTATTTTTATTTTTCTTAGTGCTCCGTCAAAGCGCATACACAACAGAGTGACAGAAGAGAAAGGGAGGAGGAGTGTGACTAAGAACAGAGTTGTGGAAGTAAAGAGGGAAAGGGAGTGTCGTGAGTTGAAAGTAGTACATAATAAGAGGTATACACAAATAAATAAAAAAAAGTGCATATGCTTCGTTTTGCGTCTGGAAAGGTGCCGCACGTGCACATGACGTGGGCCCGTCGCGCTACAAACTTTATGGGAGTTCAGAACCTACCGAAGTTCGAGATACACGACGTCCGAGATGATCCCGCACTGGGCACCATGACACGTATGGCCGTGGATGGAAAGTTGCTTCTTGTGTCGCAGTATCCGCAGCTTGGGCCACGGAAGGTGGACCCGAACGACTTGAGTCCGCAGTTTGATTCTGAACGCCGAATTTCGGTGCGGATGCGTCACATTGATCTTGCTTATCTGGCAAGTGTCTGCCAGGGCCGTGTACCAAAACACCACATGGTGACTAAAGCGTACACGCTTGACTTTGAGAAGTCGAAAGATGGTTATTGCTTGCATGGGAAAGTACACCGCGTGGCATCGCAGAAAATGGAGGACTGGTCAGTGAGTTTCGATAAACATTTTGCTGTCACGCTGGAGCATTTTCTGGACAGTGCCCTGACAGAAAGTTTTGGGTTCCGTCAACACTACTCTTCACGCGCCGCTGATGGTGCTTCAAAAAGTACAAGCACAACCGTAGGAAGTGCTGGCGGTCCACGCCGGCGTCAGGCTAATGCCGGCGCGTCGCAGCAGCAGTGATGAGATAGAAATGGCTGGTACAGTGATAGGGCAGAAGACATGCACAATGACAGAGAGAAAGAAGAAGTGCAAGATTTCACCTACCTGTCTGTGTCTGTTATTCACTTTATGCCTTTTCCTGTTCTCGTTTTGTTGTTGTCGTTGTTACGTTTGACATAAGGGAAAAGAAGACGTAAGAACTATAGTTTTTTTTATCCTTTTTTCTTTTTTTAACAGCTATAACACACAAACGGGCTGAAACACGTGAAGAAAAAGAAGTCGAATCAGAGAGAAGGGATCCTTCCGGCAGACACGTGATTTGCCGTACAAAAGACAGTTGTGGCTGAATGAACCAATTCATATGTTCCAGGCGTGTTCTGAGTTGGGCTTGCTTCGACGGTGTTCTGGAAAGCCGCCGCAACATCTTCACGCGAGATTTGCGCACGTGTGTCGAGATCAGTAACGGAAAAATTACATACCCGGCGGTGTTGCTATGGCGATGGAAAAGTGACCGCCAGAAGCATCTTGTTCTCAGTATCGCCCGTCCTGATGGTTGCGTTAGTGAGAATGCGCCACTGGGGTGCTCTAGATTGCAGTCTACAGCCCCTTCAAACACATTGACCCCTGCGGATTATATCTTTGGTCGTATGTTTCTCAGGCCATATAATGTTGCACAGCTTCTTGCTGTCTTGGAAGGGAAGGTAAGGTATGTGGAGTTGCAAAAGGAACACTCAATGCTCCACCTGGAGCCAACAGCGGTGACTCCTGTGATCGAGAAGGGGAGCGGCGATAACGTGTGTGCAACCACAAATTATACCAATGCATTTCCGTCGACGTTTTCTCTCGCTGGGGAGTTAACAGTGAAGGTGCCGCCGACGAATCAATTGCACGGAAAAGGGGACACTGTGATTCAGGACAACGACGATGATGCTGAGGACGGCCTGACTAATTCGACGTACAACCTCAACGACCGCCGAAACTTCCGTACAATCATAGCAGGTGCAGAACTGATTTTCATCATGAAGCATCTCAACGCTGTTCTCGGCGATATGTTTGGCATTGAACACCAATACCATTCACGAGTGGCACAAGAGCTCATTCGAAAGCACAGCAAAGGGACTATCCAGTCGTATCCGACTCAATATGTGGAGACTACACGTCCGGTGGCACGCTACAGAAGTGAGGCGATAAATGATTCGGGTGAGCTGCAGTTTTCGGTGGTGAAAAAGGAGAAGACTGTCAATGAGGGATCGAAAGTCGCGGCAGCAGTGGCGGCTGCAACTGTTGGCGCCGCTTGTTCCCCACTTCTCGACAGAATAACATCGCCCATCTATGAGGGTGGTGAGAAAGAGGATGCCATTAAGCTGCTAGATGCGGCGGAAAAAGAAGGGGAAGCTGACGTTGGCCACGCAAACCCCGAGGTGATGGAGATGATTTCTTCTGGTGGTGGTGGTGGTGGTGATGATATCCAGGAGCGGATCGCCATTCGCCGAGAGTTCACCGAGAACCACGAAGATGACAGAGACGAGGATGATGATGATGATGATGAGGATGATGATGATGATGATGAGGATGATGATGATGATGAGGATGATGATGATGATGAGGATGATGATGATGATGAGGAGGATGAGGAGGATGATGATGATGATGATGATGATGATGAGGAGGATGAGGAGGATGATGATGAGGAGGATGATGATGATGATGATGAGGAGGATGATGATGATGATGATGATGAGGATGATGATGATGATGATGATGATGATGATGATGATGATGAGGAGGAGGAGGAGGAGGAGGAGGAGGAGGACGATGAGGAGAAGGATGATAACGACGCCAACGATCTCCCGGGGGATAAAGACGAAATACAAAAATGCATACCGGTGAAGGCTGGGGAGAAGAGGTCGACATAATTTTGTTAGTGCAACCCCTCCTCATATGGACCTTCGGAGTACTTTGAGGGAGAGACGTATAGAGAAGGTTTAATATAATTGAAAGTGTTTAATCTGCGCTCACTAGCTTATTTTAGTTGTTTATTATTGTTTGCTACTGACATGCTGTTGTTTACCGACACCATTAGCTCCATTCTTATTCAGGGAGAGGCAAATATACAGAGAGACTGAGGGGTTGTGATAGTTTGTGTGTGTGCAGCCACATCGGTTGAAACATGTGCTGTTTTTGCCGTTCCTGATTCCGATTCCACCATTGGAAATGGAGAAAAACAAGAGTATACGTATTTTGCTACTTCTATCTGTTCTTGCCGGAGGAGGTGGGTGACGTAACATAGCTAAAGATCGACGCGACAAGAAAGAGACAAGAGAGCGAGTTGTGGTTTCTAAAGGAGCGGGGAATTGAGAAACAAACGAAAGGGTTTTTTTTTGTATTTGTTGTTTGGGCGGTGACGGTGACAATGGCTGTGGCAGAGCTTCCAATGCTTGCTAAGCTGTGGTTTTCTCTCACTGCACCGGTTGTTCTCATTGACACCGTGTTCGTTCTCACCCGCGCTGCGACATTAGATATGCCCCATCCTCTGGAAAATGTGTTGCCATTCAGTCTCTGGGTTCTGTACGCCAAATACGATCACCGTTACGCTGCAAATGACGACGCATTTGTTGTGGTTCAGAGCTGGCTGAATGTGGCTGAGGTGTTTCTTGGCCTGCTCGCGGTGCTGAGTGCATACAGAGGGGGCAATTCTAGCGGCATAAAATTGGCTTTGGTCACGAGTGTTATGACGTTGTACAAGACGCTGTTGTACCTGTCACTGGACGTAGCCGATGACGGGAAGTACACACAGCACAACCCTCTGCCGGACAAAATATTATTTGTCGTGTTGCCTAGCCTTTTCTGGATTATTGTACCAGCGCTGGTGGTGGTGCAGTGCATGCGCCGGCTGTGTGTTTCTGGCAGACGAATCGTGACAGCTGTGCCAAGAAAGGTGAAAAGCGGATAGACTTGAAAAAAAACGGCGGTTGCATCACCAAAGATCGCATAGGTGCATCTTTCCTTCTTTCATGTGGTTTCTCTCTTTCTGATGATGATGATGTTTGAGTGCAAAGGGGAGAAGTGCGGGGTGTGTGTGGGTGGATGACACTGGTTCTGTCAACAGGCGTAGTGGGCCGAAAGATGCACACCCTTGTTCTGCTGTTCGCAGTGGCACTTTGTTGGCTCGCGTTACTTCGCCGTTACAAGGGAGTTCCTGGTCGTGGGAGCAGTGTCTCATTCTCCGCCACCAAACCACTTCAGGGCATATATATAAATATATATATATATATATAAACAACGAAAGTAATGAAAAATGAAGAGGAAGAAATTCAACTGATGGTGTGTGTGGCAATGGGGAGTCACTTTGGTAGAAGCCGCGTTGTTCCTGCTTCCCCCGGAGTACAACATTCGCAGTACCACCTTTTCTCCTACACGTGTGTGTGTGTGTCTGCTTGCTCATTTTGTTGTCTTCTTCGTTACTTCTCCCCCCCTTTTTTTTTTTTGCTTCCAATGAATGAATGACCGTCCCTCATGGTTATCTTATAACAAATGAGACAGAAAGGTTTGCCCAAATTCTAGTGAATACCAATTCGATATAAAATGTCATGCACAACAAAACAAAGTATGCCACGCTGTGTGTTTGTCATTGTGCTACTTTCTCTTTTGCTGTTTTGCACGGGTGGATGTGTTTCAGAGGACGGCATCACGGGCTTCTCGTTTTCGCATTTACGCCAGAGTAAAGATGTAGGGGACGGTTTTGTGGAAATACGTTCAGTTAGAGGTTGTGAGCGCTCACAGCCGACGAGGGGCCCGGCTCGAGAAACACATCATTGCTTCGCTGAGAAGTCGGAACTTCCGGTGAAGCTTTATATCCGTGGAAGGGGGTTCCCACCGCATGATCGATTGGGTGTGCTGTTGGAGGAGCACGTCCCTCTACCCTTTCGGCGCAACAATGAAAGCGACAAAGCACTCATCGTCATGGAATGTGTCAACGTTCAGGCATCTCATTTTTTCCCTAAGCAGATTTTGTCGTGCACACTTCCGCACCCTTCAAAGAGCCTGATTCAGAAACCAGAATGGCTTAAGCGGCTCACATCCCAAACACTGTGGATGGACCTTAAACTCCTGCGGTCGCCAAAGTCATCCAAGCAACAGCCGTTGAAGGATGAATCGGGTTCTGTGAGACAAAAGGCCGTAACAATTGGCCTTCTTCCTCGCGCTGTGGAGTTGGATCTCTCAGTAGGTGCTTCCGAAAGGGGGGTTGCTGGTGAGGCCGGCACTCTCGGTGTGCCCGACGATTTACTCGAGTCTCTCTATCCGGGAAGTCATAATGCCTTCATCAGCGGCCCCAAATGGGGTTTGTACGGCATCGGTGGACTAAAAAATGAGCTTCGTACGCTTTTCCGCCGTGTTTTTCTCACCTGTTTTTCCTCGCTTCGTCCTATAGTCGATTCTATTCACATTCCATTCATGCGCGGGGTGCTTTTGCACGGCCCACCAGGGAATGGTAAGACACTAATTGCTCGTGCAATTGCCAAGATGCTTAGCGGAACCTCAAGGGTTACTATAGTAAATGGTCCCGATATCATCTCCAAGTACGTTGGAGAGTCTGAAAGGAATTTACGTGACCTTATTTACGATGACACTGAGGGCGAAAAGGTGAAGGAGGGGGGCGATCACAAGGGAGATGGTGGAAGGAACGGAAGATTAAATGTTGTTATCATTGATGAAATTGAGGCACTTTTCAGGCGTCGTGGTGATACAAACGATGATAGCTCTGCAAAGGCTATGTACGATGGTTTGACGAATCAACTACTGGTGATTATGGACGGTATAGAGGACAGAGGGAACATACTTATCATTGGGCTCACCAACCGCCTTCACGCAATTGATCATGCGCTGCTGCGGCCAGGGCGGTTCGAGGTGGTGATTGAGATTCCTCCTCCTGATCTTGAAGGTCGTGCCGAGATGTTGCTTATTCATACACGCGAGCTGCGTGAAAAAGGGTACCTTGCGCCTGACATTGACATAAATCTTTTAGCATCTCGCACTGGCGGGTTTTCTGGTGCTGATATCGCTGGAACGGTCCGTGCAGCCTTCAGCCACGCTCTGGTTCGCTATCACGATGCACTTGGAGAGACATCCTATTCAGAGCAGGGTGAAACGAATTTTGTGGATCCTGACGCTACACCGATTCAATTTCTAGTCACCAATGGTGATTTTAAACTTGCTTTACAAGATATGCTGGAGTCGAAGGAACAGACATTACCAGGAAATTATTTTGTAGACGGCGATGCAGCTGGTAGGACTACACCGCTTGTTGATTACGATGGGTCTATATCTCAAAGTACAGATGCGGTTAATCGTGTGCTGAGGAGTATTTTTCAGAGCCGTGTAATCGATGCTGCTATTGTGGTCATATCCGGTCCAACGGGGACTGGGAAGACCGTTCTTGCACAGCAGCTTCTGAAGACGTGGCCGTTTGATATGAGGAAAATTTTGACTGCTAGTGAGCTACATGGTAATCCTTCAGAAGAGCGTTTGGAGCAGGTTATAACCACCTTGCGTTCCACTGTTGGCTTTAAGGGAAACTGCAGCATAGTAATTGAGAATGTGGAGCAGTTTTTCCGTTACAGTAACGCAGCGGCTAGAAATATTTTGAAAGCTGCCATTCATGATTTTAGGATGCCTTCTCACATCCATTCTTTCTCTAGGAGTGGACCTTCAGCGACGTTGTCTTCTGGAAAGAGAGTGCTGATTATAACCACATCTGACAAGGAACTAATGCAAGACTTGTTTTATTCTGTTGAATATGACTTGTTGTTGAAAACCCACCCCATTCAACAGAGGAACCTCTTGGCATTGCTGCAACACTATGGGATTCTTCCACCTGGCCTGGAGACATCAAATCAGGTTTTACGTGCATACCCAAAGACGATGAGTTACCTTCAGTTTTTGCACATTACTGATCTCGCTCTTTGGAGGGCGCACAATGAGCGCGTGCTTGAAAGCAATGATAGTAAGAATTCGAATGATACCATATACTCTAGACTGAATGCTCTGTTTCTTCAGGGTGGACCAAAGGGTGGGGAAAAAGGTGCTGTTCCCGCAATCAATACCGAACATCACCAGCAGGAGTTTAGTGCTGCTGTCCGGGGCGTTGTGTCTGGAATGGGACTTTCTGACGCCTTAGATGGTTTTTTAAGACCTGATGCTGATTTTATCGAAGGCGAGGAAGTTTTTTGGTAGATTGTTTGACGGAAATGTTTAGGATATTTTTTTCTCTACTGTTGGGTACGTGTGCGTTTACGTTTTTTTTTTTTTCCACTTCATGTTGTACCTTTTCCTTATTTATTTATGCATGTCTCTTGTTCTTTTTTTTTTCTTTTTGGTTCTGGGTATCTCTCTGCACCTTTTTTTCTTTCTGCTGTGATTACCACACACGGGTGGGCGGGTAGTTGTTCTACCCTGGGACACACCAGTACGGCACTAAATATTTATTGAGAGGAAGGCAAACGAGGGAAGGATACATGCTTCGTGCAGTCCGTGGTCTTCTTTGCGCTGGCAATGCCGCTTCTGCCACATCTCATTCGCTTTCTAGCAAAACTGGACTACGTCCGCTTTTTTTGGACTTCCAGGCTACAACCCCACTGGATCCACGTGTGCTCGACAGGATGATGCCGTACTTAACAGAGCGCTACGGAAATCCGCACAGTCGCACTCACGAGTACGGGTGGGTGGCGGAGGAGGCTGTGGAAAAAGCGCGCACTGATGTGGCAAGTCTCATCGGCAGCAGTTCAAAGGAGGTGGTCTTCACGAGTGGTGCAACGGAGTCTAACAACATCGCCATCAAGGGTGTAGCAAACTATAACAAGGGTAAAAAGAATCATATTGTAACGTTGCAAACGGAGCACAAATGCGTCCTAGACTCCTGTCGCTATTTGGAGATGGATGGGTTTGAGGTGACATATCTCCCAGTGGAAAAGAATGGTCTCGTGAACATGCAATTACTTGAGGAGTCCATTCGTCCAACCACAGCTCTGGTCTCTTGTATGTACGTCCATAATGAAATTGGTGTCATTCAACCGATTGCAGAGATTGGGAAGCTGTGCCGAAAGAAAAAGGTTTTATTCCACACTGATGCGGCGCAAGCATTGGGCAAGATACCTATTGACGTGGAGAGAGACAACATCGACCTCATGTCTCTCTCCTCTCACAAAGTTTATGGTCCGAAGGGTTGTGGAGCGCTCTACATGCGACGACGTCCTCGTGTGCGTGTACGTTCTCCTGTGAGCGGTGGCGGCCAGGAGCGTGGTGTGCGGAGCGGTACGGTGGCCACGGCACACGTTGTTGGAATGGGTGCCGCCTGTGCCATTGCCAAGGAGGAGATGGAGCGCGACAGAGTTCATGTTTCGCAACTGAGCAAGCGTCTATTAGATGGTCTGCAAACCCGTCTTTCGCACACAACTGTCAACGGTGACATGGAGCGGCGATATCCTGGTAACCTCAACATCAGCTTTGCCTGTGTTGAGGGTGAAAGTCTGTTGATGGGAATGAAAAATATTGCTGTGTCTAGTGGGAGCGCATGTACAAGTGCCTCATTAGAGCCGAGCTATGTCCTTCGGGCTCTTGGCATCGATGCAGAGAATGCACACACCTCTATTCGCTTTGGCATTGGGCGATTCACTACGAAACGAGAAATCGATATTACGATTGAAGAGTGCGTCCGCAATGTGGAGCGACTGCGCGAGATGTCACCACTGTGGGACTTGCTCCAAGAGGGCAAAGGCCTCTCGGACGTTGAGTGGCGATAAGGAAGAGGGGTGAGGGAGAGGGGAAGGCGAGGGGGGCTGGTGCACATGAGGATGGATCGCCTTGTGTATGTCACGGGGTGAGACGGTCTAACGTTTTAATGCGAATTGGCAAGTAACGAATTACAGCAAAATGAAGGCAAGAAAAGGGAAAAAGTGAATCTTTTCTTATAAAGATGCTTGAGATCTCACCTTATGCAATATATATATATATATATATATATAAACCCCCATTGTTTTGTTTTTCTTTTCTCCCTTTGTTATCGTATTCGGTTGTGAGACTGCATGTATGCAGGACAAATGACACAGCACTCTTTCCTAACCATAACCCCTTCTTCTTTTTTATTTGTTTTCATTATTTGTCTTATCTTCACGAACATCCGTGTGTGTGTGTGTGTGTGTGTGGTGGCTGTCTTGCCATGCGCGGAGGCAGCCGATGAGAGATCGATCGACACGACGTTACTTTCAAGTCCAGAAGCGGCAGCAGCATAGGGGCGAGGTAGCTGAATATTCTACTGGACGGCGGAACCGCGGTGTCGATGGTGGTAGCGAGGGCCATACCGGGGGTGCGAAGAAGCGGGTACGTGGTGAAGAGGCGCAATCGAATGGCGCAAATGGCGAAGAAGAAACCCAGCAGCTTGGAGTTATTCCAGGGGTCACACTTGACGACATGGGTGGACTCTCCAAGGAGATACCAACAATCAAGGAGCTAATTGAGCTTCCTATTCGTTCCCCCCACTTGTTTAGTCGTCTTGGTGCTGATCCTCCATGTGGCGTGCTGCTCCATGGTCCACCCGGGTGCGGCAAGACCAAGCTGGTGCATGCCATTGCGGGCTCACTACAGGTACCACTCTTCTTTGTGGCGGCACCTGAAATTGTGTCTGGCATCAGTGGCGACAGTGAGGCGAAGTTACGTAATCTTTTTATGGATGCCATCTGCGCGGCACCAAGCATTGTTTTTATTGACGAAATTGATACCATCGCTGGTCGCCGAGATCAGGCCCAGCGTGGCATGGAGGGCCGCATCGTGGGTCAGCTGCTCACGTGCATGGATCAGGTCGCTCAGGCGTGGCGTCAGGAAAAGAAGGTGGTTTGCGTGATGGGTGCAACCAACCGTCCTGAGGCACTTGACACTGCTCTGCGTCGTGCCGGACGTTTCGATCGTGAGATTGCACTTGGTATCCCAAGCATTGAGGAACGGCAAAGCATTTTACACATTGTTTGTAAACAACTAAATCTTGCAGAAGACGTGGATTTCTTTGAGCTCGCAAATATGACCCCTGGCTATGTCGGCGCGGATTTGCACCTTCTCGTTAAGGAGGCCTGCATATTGGCTATTCGCCGCAAGCATAATGAACTGGAGGCAATTGGAGAACTTGAAAATCCCAACTCCGAGGCACTTGCATCTTTTGTTGTAACATTCGATGAAATGAAAGAAGCGACAAAACGTGTGCAACCGAGTGCCATGCGGGAGGGTTTCACTACAATCCCCAACGTCACTTGGGACGACATTGGTGCACTGGAGGATGTGCGGGAAGAGCTTCTCACCTGTATTCTTCAACCTATTCGCGCACCTAAACTTCATAAGCGGTTCGGTCTTGATCAACCAGTTGGTGTGCTGTTGTATGGTCCACCAGGATGTGGCAAGACACTTGTGGCGAAGGCAATCGCTAATCAGTCAGGAGCTAACTTTATCTCTATCAAGGGGCCCGAACTTCTGAATAAATTCGTCGGCGAAAGTGAGCGGAGCGTCCGAATGGTGTTTGCCCGCGGTCGCGCAAGTGCACCGTGTGTACTATTTTTTGATGAGTTAGACGCTCTCGCTCCTCGACGTGGATCAGATCGCGCGAACCCGAGTAGCGAGCGTGTTGTGAATCAGTTGCTGACAGAGATGGATGGTGTTGAAGGTCGAGAAAACGTTTACGTTATTGGCGCGACCAACAGGCCTGACATGATTGATCCCGCTATGCTGCGCCCAGGACGGCTAGACAAGCTGTTGTATGTCCCACTGCCATCGGTTGAGCAGCGAGTTTCCGTCCTCGAAACACACGCCCGTCGGTACCCTATTCACGCATCAGTGGATTTTAAGCGTGTGGCGCAAGATCCACGAGTAAATGGTTTCAGTGGAGCGGATTTGGCAGCACTCATGCGTGAAGCCTCGCTTCACGCGCTCAAAAATGTGTATCGCACATCTAGTGCAGAGAGTCTAGAGTGTCTAGAGCGTGACTTCACTGGTGGAGTGGCTGCAAATGCGCATCTCCCATCGGTTTGCAACGACGATTTCGAGACCAGCATGGAAAAGGTGAAGCCCTCCGTTACTGCCGAGGATCGAGCAAGTTATGAACTGCTGCATCGACAGATCATCCAATCTTCCAGGGCGACGGGGTAATAAGAGATAATGAAAGCCCCTCCTCCTGCTTCATGCGCATTGCTGCTATGACATTCCCTCTTGCGAGCAATGTGCAGTAATACCTTTTAATAATGTTTTTTTTTCTATATATATATATATGATAAGTGTCCATGCGGCTGTTAGAAGGGAAGGGATCCCATTTGGTCTTCTTGCTTCTCGCTGCGTTCACGTTATCTTCATTATTTTTGTTTTATTCCCTCTTATGTTATCATTTTTATGCAGTTTTTTTTTTTTTTTGGTGCGTGTATGCGCGCGAGTTAGGTGTTTTTTTTTTTTTTTGAAGGATACATTTTTTTTTTCTATTCATTTTTTTCGGTATCATTACCAATACAATTGATCGCTACCACACGTTGCTCTGTACAAGTTGCGTGAAAACAGCTGCGACGATTCAGCATTACTGCTCTTTGGGACTGCTCCCGGTAACGAGCTTTAGATCATCCTAATGCTCCGCTGCACGCCCTGGCGACACGCCCTCCCGAAGGTGGAGCGACGCAAGCGGAAAGGCCAACCAACGGGTCCGAAGCTGCCAGACCTTCCAAAGAGCGCTGGTGGCTACTTCTTTCGGCAGCTTCGGCCGTATCTACCCATTGTGTGGCAATATGGTTGGCGCTGGAAAATGCTTCAGGGTCTTTGGCTCGGTACAGCCCTTTCTCTTGCGAGCTACCTGGTGTATGTTATGTACTTTCGCGACTCGGATGCAGTCATCGCAGCCAAGGCTGCGAGCTACACGTATGTGCGAAATGAGCGCGGGGAAGTGGTGGATATTGGCTACAAGCCGCTAATTGATGCTACCCGCCGTGCACGAAGACGAGCTCAGCGTTTGCTGGAAGACGATGATGGTAACAATGATGAAGATCACAATAGGGCTTAGATACTACAAAGTTTTTACGTTGAACTGTGTATGACTGCTGTTTCTTGGTCTCTAGGGACTTGGACTACGCTTCGGGTTTCGACCGCGATTATTTCTTTTTCTCTGCGCGTCTGTGTGCATGTGCGTTTGTATCTAGATGCCTGCTAATGAGGACGTCTCGGTCGTGCGTACGTCGAGAATCCACGCACCTGCACTGTGTGTCCGTATGTGTAGCCCTCAGTCTTTTCTTTATATCCATGGATTAATTTTTGTTTTCGGAACGGTTGTCACACTGCTCGAGTGGGAAAATGTGGATGGTGGAAACAGAGAATGCGGATCCGTCACTCTTCGAAATACAATCACTTCGGACGAGTGACGGGAAAACTTAACGTGTGTGCGTGTGTTTTATTGGTTTGGACTGTTGCACCTCTGTCTCTGTGCACCTGTTCGCTGAATGTAAAGAGGAAGAGATGACATGCTGACATATCTTCATGATGAGGAATACCTGCTTAATTTTTGTGAGAGGTAACAGGACCATTAATCTTTTTTATATACGGTTTGGACTCCTCTTTACGGCATTGTAGTCTGGTACACTACAGCAGAAACATTAGTAGAGTTGCACCGGAGGTATATTCATCTCTATGTTGGTGATTTCTCTCAATGCCTACGTGTGTGCATATGTCACGCCGGGAGCCCGTTAGCGAAAGAGCTGCTCACTACGGTTTTTTTTTTTGTGTGTGTTATTGTTGTCTCACATTTGTGTGTCGGAATCGAAGTGAGGAGGTGAAGGAGTTGATGTGTGAAGCCTCAACATGCAGCAATCGTCTGTGGCACAAGAACGGGGTTTTCTTCCTCTCTTACTACCTTTTTCGTACCTCTCTGAGAACCTGCGACGGGGGTGGTAGCGTCTCACTGCCGTATCACATATCACGAGAAAAAAAAAAGCTGTTCTGCTCTCGCTATAAACACTTCATTTTTGATACTAATGCAGGCCGTGCCGCGTGGATTTCCTTCACGAAAAACACCCATACCCAAACCCCCTCCCGCATCGCACGGGAGACAGGTTGAGGCGCTGCCTGTACTTCCCCCTATTCATCAGCAAAGCCTCAGTTGGAGGACTCAAAGTCTTACTTTCTGTACTGCCTTCTCATGTATCCATGTTAGCCACAAACACTGTTTTGCAGCACAAAAATACTCCTTCTCTTTGCTTGGTCTCTTGTTAAAGGGGGAAAAAAAGCGGGGAAAAGTTATTCACGTACACAGATATATATTCTGCGGCCAAGCGAGGAAAAGGGTGAAACCCTCTAAGTTTTTTTTTTCTTCGACTTTGTGGCGATATGAGTGACGGCAGTAACGCCGAAGTCCCAAACGAAATGCCTCAGCAACGGGAGGATTTCCTGCAAGAGGCTGCGACGACGCTTCTATCGGAGCAGCTGGATCACATCTTGCAGCATTTCCACGACTATATCCTTTTTATTGAGGACAGTTTTTTCACTGCCGAGCAGCAAAAGCGGGGTTTTTTCGATATAGTATGTACTTCACTCCTACAGAGTGTTATGTCGACCGCTTTCATCTCTTTTCAGGTGAGAGAGATCGAGGAGAAACTGGAGGAGGTCATTATGGCATATGGAGGGGAGTACCAGAAGGAACTCGCAGTTTTTCAAGACGAATGTGAAAGAATAAAGCAGAATATGTTTCTTGTCGCTTCAGGGTTGGAGAATAGGTGGAAAATAGCTGAGAGTCACCGTCAAGATGAATTCAGGGAGTTGTGTGTCTCTTGTCAAAGGGACGTCGCAAACATTACCACGGAGTTGCGTTTGGGCATATTGAAGTATTTTCAAGACAAACAGATGAGTGCAGTCTTGGAGGGGGCTCTCCATACAAAGACGGAGGAGATACGCCAGATACAGCACCAATTGGAAGAGGTGTCTGAAAGGCGTCTGGCCGAGTTCGCAGAATATCAGAAAGCCCTGCAAGAGGAGAGGGAAAAATACCGGAGACGATTCATAGCGGTGGAGGAGAAAACTACAAAGATCATTGAAGAGCTAACCGCTGATGGTGAGGAGCGACACCGGAAGTACCTGTGTGAAATACAAGAGGTGCAGCGCCATCATGTGGCCAAGTTGGGAGCGCTAGAATGTCAGATCTGCAAAGAGAGAGAAGCAAACGCCATAACACACCAGAGTCTTGCGGAAGAGCTTGAACGTTGCCGTGCAACTGTGAAGAAACTGGAGGAGGAAAAAAAACGGATGACGGAGGAGGGGGCCGAGTTGCAGACGCAATTGGATGAGTATCGTCGCCGGTACGCCGAGCGGGATTCTCAAGCAAAAAGAGAGTTCATCGAGTACCAGGCGCTTACTGAGGCTATGCGACTGGAAGAGGCCCAGGAGTTCCGCAAGCAGCTGGTCGAAGCAGTGCGTCGTGGCGCTTCGTCTTCCACACACATGACGTCTGCTTTCTCACATGTGTCGAAGGGTAGCGGTGATGCGTTTGCCGTGGACAAATCTGTCAACACACATAAACATGTGTTCACGTCTAAGGCCTCAGCTGGCATGGCACGCAGGAGGGATGAGTTGCGCTCGGTGTCTCCTAACTCCTCACGGTTTACCGAACACAGCATGAATCCTTATAGAAACTGGGTACCACACAGCCCGACATCAAGCTATATAAAGCTCATGAATCTGTCAGAACAGTTAAGGCGACATGTTGAGCAGAACTGATACGACTTGTTTCTATCTCCGATCTTGTGTTTGCTATTCTTTCCTGAAGGTATGGAGGATGTTCCTCATATTATCGAAAAATACATATCGTTCTTTTAATCCGTCTGCCTGGGGGTCGTATTGTCTTCCACCTTCTTTATATATTCTTTTGTGTCTTTTATTTTTAAAATTCCTCCTTGCGTGTGCCCATTTATTACTTTTTCCCTGTTTTTTTATTCATCTATTTTTATTATTATTATTCATTGGTGGTGACTTCTTATTTTTTAACGCACCCACAAGTGAAAACAAAAAAAATTAAAAAAGCGGAAGAAGACGAGGGGTCGCAAATCATTGTTTTATGTTTGGGGGTGGTGAGAAAAGAGACACTGGGGCTAAAGAGGAAACTGTAGAGATTTTTTCATGAGTGAACAGGTCGAGCAGTCTGTTACGGTGGGATTAGATAACTATGTGCATAAACCACCTCCGGTCACTGTGACAACGGATGGCTCTAGCGCAGTGCGGGATTCTGCCGTCTCACTTGACGCGTCGTTGAAGAACGCACAATTGCCTGGTGCTCCGAGTACAGCTGTTCTGCCCCTGTCTTCAAATAGCTTTGGGCGGGGAGGCATCTTGCTGCATCAGAGACGCAAGAAAGGAGGTCCCATGACGTTGTATGTCCGTTCCGGCGAACGTGATTTCGATGGGGCGTCACGAAACGAAGCGAAAGGGAGTCCTAAAGAGAATTCTGCAGCTCTTCATGAGAGCATTGAAAACGTCTGCGAGTCTTCAGTGTTTCGTAATGCGCTCGAAACGCTCGTCGACATGATGCAAACCGTGAAGAGTGTACTTTCTAACTTTATGGAACTACCAAAAAACAGGCGCCTCTTTATTCCATTAGTTGTGTTCATCTTTTTTTTGGTGACACTGATCTTTAATCTTCGTGTCGCTCAAAGTCATGTCGAGTGGATGTCCAGAGTCGTCGATCATGAGAATGGGCAGGGCCTCTTGTTTGCCTCAAGTTTGACGGAGCAGCTACTTGCCAAGGCAAATGAGGCGGAGGAGTTCATGCTGCCCTTCAGACGATCATCTCCTGCCGTAGTGGAGAAAATGAAAACATCAGTGAAGGAACTCAACGCCTTTCGTGAGGCCGGCATTAAGCAGCTTCACTCCCGTTTGGCTTATCCTGGGCCTGTGGAGGACATTCAGTTTCTTGTTGACGAGCATGTGGCCTACAAGGTTAACTTGGCACGGTTAGTCAAGGAAGAACTAGAGTGGATTCAAGAGAAAAAACGAGGTGGACTTGTCGCGCAGGAGTCATCTAACACGCACTCAACTGAGCCGAACGAGGGTGAGACTGAAGAGAAAAAATACGATAATGGGCGGCAGCAAAAGGAAACGATGTCCACTGCTGTGTTGCAACCGGGCAGTGGGGCACCCCGCTCGCTGGTGAGCAGCACCAGCATGTTTAAATTATTCACTTCATGGCTAACCAAACGCACTGTGGGGATTCCGCTTATTTTTTTGCTTACAGTAATCTACGTTCGACTGAGGTAGACATGTGAGTGAACATGTGTCCTTCTTGCCTCCGTTTTTATTCCTCTACTTTTCTGTCATCACGCACCCTACCACTGGCAGTAGTGCTGTTCCTACTACTACTATACAATTGATGATGATGATGGTATGTCATCATTACCACTACCACAACCGTTCCTGTCACACACAATGGTAGTGCTTCCCTTGTTTGTTATTGCATATATTTGTGTGTGTGTGTGATATGTTTCCCTTTTTTTTTTGCGGGTACATCTGAGTCATTTCAGTCAATCTATGGGTTCTTACCTACTTCCTCTTCTTCACTTCTCTCTGAAATACTTATTATTATTATTATTATTTATTTATTTTTTCCTTGTGGAGGGAAGTGCGGTGTCACCTAGTAAAGGCGAGGGCGAGAAGGCAAGAGCAGGAGAGAGAGAGAAAAACTCAATGCTCCGCCGGCTCGCCTTTGGCGGTCCCACTGTTCTCCTTCAGCTTCGGTTCGATCAATCTGAAGGGGGTGAGCCTCGCAGCCACGTTCGTTATAGACGGCTTCCAGAAAGCATGCAGCCAAAGTTGCTCGACAAGAATTTCACACCATTTCCACTTCCAAAGTACGACGAGGACTTGGGCTACGGTCCTGTGCGTCTGCATGATATTCCTGACATTGAGAGGGCAAAACAGAGACATAAAAAAGTGGGGTTAGAACTTATGGAGACACCATTACAGAATGAACCCTTAGAGTTTGAAGAGACAGCGCCATCTACCCTTACCACTTTGTCTTCATCGAGTGAATCACTGACAAAAGAAAGTATGGCTGCTGTTTCTGCTGATAATAATATTAATAATACCTCTCACTGTCGCTCTGACGATGATCGCAATGCACTGAGTGGGTACTCTCTCTCTTGCGATTACCCGTTGATCGACCGCCTGGAGTGCAATCGTTCCCTTGACGACCTTCTCTTGCAATTTGTGGAGCGACCACAGACAGAGGCCCGCTCCGCCTCGTTGGTGGACATGGCTTCCACGATTTCCAAGCGCAGCGACGAGGAGCTGGTGCGTATGTTTTCGGAGATAAGCACCCCCTTCGGGAGCGATGGCAGAGGCCCTAACTTTCTCGGTACGAAGGTTTCAAAGTTTGGCAGGCCGTATCACGTTTCCACTACTCTTCTCAGCGCCTACGTAAACCTCTTGGACGCAGCAACCACTGTGTTTTTGGTGGAACAGCCGTGGCGTCTTGTACGCAGCCCTGCGCTAACTATCCAACTGTTGCATTTTATGGCATTATTCAAGGTATTTGAGCCAAACAAATGGTTTACTTTCTCCGACCATGCGCCATCTAACCGGGCGGATTACAAACACCCACGTGGGGTCAACGGCACTACGGCATTTTGGGGTACTGGTGAGGAGATTTTCGACTTTATCGTGCACTTGGTGCGCCGAGAAGAAGGTGGTGTAAATTCTCCATTATTGGAAGCATGCACGGATGAGCAGCTTGTTGAATTGCTAAACGGTTTCTCGGCGGTGATGCCAAACTTAACAGCAATCGGATCTGTTTTTAACTCCATTATGGAGGTTTTTTTGCATCGCATTCGCCGTCTGTCCAACGGGTTTTCAACCTGGCAGGAAAGTGCCACCGTTGAGCGGATGTACCTGACATCTGTTCTGTCTGACGCTGGTTCAGAAGATCTCCTGCGTTTTTTGTTGAGCGACACGAGCTTTCCGCGTGGCGCTGACTTCTTCGCTGCCGTGTCGCGAAGGAGAGAAGCTGATGTACACCAAAAGGCGGTTGCTCGGCTGCAGGAGGCGATTGACGAAGCTTCTAAGCGGTGCGAAGCATCTACCACTCTTGCATTGCTGGAGAGTGGTTCAGAGCTGCTGTTGTCATTGGCTAACAAGAACGCTGCGTACGAGTTTGCCATGAGAAACCAGTTCGACCACCTCATGCTGCGCTCATTTAAGCACTGCTCTGTTGTAGCAGATCGTCTACGGGATGAACAAACTCGAATTTCGTCCCGCATACCCACCTCACTTGATCAGTTACAATCGCAGATGCTGACTTGTCATGCCACAAAGATGCTTTCCTCCTCATGCTCTGCTCCAAGTGCTTCCTCCGCCCCAGACTATGTCTTTTTGCGTGCTGATCGCCGTTTTACGCGTCCTCTTATGACTATGTTATCCCAGTTGGACTACCTGAATGACATGGACACTGTCTTCCTCCTGCACTCCTCACTGATGAAGACGTCGACGGATCAACTCGTCACTGCTGTGCGAAGGCTTCTGAGTGGAAAAGATAGTTTGATCGTAACCATGTCTTGCCTTCGCGAGCTTTCGGTGAGGTCCATTACGAGTCCTAAAGTGAAGGAGCGTGAAGCATGTGAACAGGCACTGGAGATCATTGCTTATGAGTTGGAAAAGGGTCGTGCTGTGTTGGTGCCATTCACCGAAGAAATACTCCTGCACGACGCTGGGGTTTATTGTGATGAGGATCTCATGCTTTGGTCAATTGCCGCTTTTTTTGCGCGGGAACTTCCCCTTGTAAAGGTGAACACGCTAATACACAGAGACAACATTGCACGGACTCCGTACCGCTTCCTGAAGGGTGGGCTTAATCCCTTCGTGTCGCCCCACTCGCTTTATGATAAGGACGCACCACTTTTAAGCTCTCTCCACAGTAAGGAGTTAAACCTTGTAACTCGGAATGTGCAACTGAAGACGGCAGTTCGTGACAGAAAATGCAGATTGCACAACTACAACCCAGTGCGTGCACGCTTTGTGTACCGAAGGGACAAGGCACTCTTTGACAAGTACCATGTGACGGCGCGTAATCTTGCACCTGGTTTTAGTCGGGGGGCGCTGCAACATGACTGGCGTGGACTCGGTGTGTACACACCTGATCATCCACAGGTGCCGTACAAACCTCGCGTCGTTGTGGATGCAGAGAAAGATCTCTCTGAAATTGGCATCTGTTGAACTGCTGTTGCTCTGACGTTGGCGCATGCAGGAGGGGAAAGGGTCATAGCTTTTTTTAAAAAAATTCTTTCTCCCTTCCTCTCTCTGTGTGCGTGTGTACGCGTGTGCTTTAGCGAAGTGTGAAGAAGGGGGACGGCAAGTGCACGGATCGCAGTTGTTATTCTCGATATGATTATTCCTCTTTTTTTTTTTTTTTCTTTTACCTTCGCATTTTGTCACAGTTATCAACATCATCTTCATCACCCCCGCCATTGTCGATGTGACAGCTGCCCTCTTCTTTTTCGTTCTTCTTCTTTTTCTCAATTACCCCCGTTATTTTTATTTTTTCTCGCTCCAGTAAAATTAGGCTGGTGGGGTGGACGATATCCAAAAGCACACACCGCGAAAAAAAAGAAAAAAAAACTATAAACGAAAAAAAAAGAAAGGAGGGGGAGTCTGTGAAGGGGTGGTGTAACTGGGTGGGTAATTACATTTCTTCACATACGTCTAAACATGTGGACACATCAGGTTTTGATTCAGAAGCCGAGCACGCCACAGACCCCGGAGGAGAGGCGTGCGCAGGCTCTTGTGGCGGCGAGTGTTTTTATTGAAGATAACCGCGCCAAGGTGCGGAAGGAGATGGAGCAGTACCAGAGTGTGGCAAACAGCATGTACTGGACATATGGTTATATGGGTGGTGCCATGATGGCGACAATGGCTGCCTGTCTTTCGATTGGAAACCGTGTCCCGCTGCTCCGAAGTTACGCAAGTTGGATCTCTCTTGGTGGTGGCTACTTTGGTGGCAAGGCGATGATGGGACTTCACAACTCGTACAACTTGGCCTCTGTTGTGAATGTCATCACCTTCTCTATTTCTGAGACAAACAAAATGGACGAGCAGTGTGAGTTCAAAATCCCAGATTACGCCAGAGAGGTGGAGTCGCTTAAGAAGATGAAGCACGAATTGATGCCGTACACTACTGAGGCGATGGAGGCGAGAAAGCATGACATACACAACATGTCTCTGAACGAAAGGGCGGATGCCCTTGTAGAGGCCTACGAGAGGCGGCGGCAGCAGGTAGCACAGAAGAAATGATGGTAAAGCGCCATAAAGGTTGAGTGGTCACCGGTGTAACCAGAACTTGAAGGGCGTGGGCTGAAGGGTGTGGTGATGTGCACTATTAAGTGCGTGGGGCAGGTCAGTGCTGACACGTCGGGCGCGGGACAGCACGTGTTTTCTGTGGAAGTAGTGCACTGAAAGAAACAAACAACAAAAAAAAACGAAAAACAAAAAAATAGTTTGTGCGTGCCTTTCTCTGGGTAAAGGTCTTATGAAAGACGATGATGAGGAAGACGCGGGGTGGTGCATTAAAGAAAAAAATCAAAAACAGCGCATCTCTCTTTTTGCACTCGCTTCGACTGCTTGTTAAGATACCACTGTGTTTTCTCTTGGTTCCTTTACTTTCTTTTTCATCTGGCTGCCGTCTCTTGTCGTTGTGTGTGCTATAGTCGTTGCTGTTGCTGTTTCTTTCCTATCCATCTGTTCATTTGTTCGTTCGTTCCTCTGCGTCATACACTGGGATGAGAGGCGACTTGATTGCGTGCATCGACACCTCGTCATTTTGCCTTTTCTTTATTGTACTATTCTACGATTGTTTTATTATCGTTGTCATCAATGACGATAAACATGTGTGAGCGCAGATTTTTATCTCCCTTGCTGTTGTGC
Organism: Trypanosoma platydactyli; assembly: GCA_030849675.1. NCBI lineage: Eukaryota > Euglenozoa > Kinetoplastea > Trypanosomatida > Trypanosomatidae > Trypanosoma > Trypanosoma platydactyli. The sequence goes on from JASANU010000873.1 coordinate 34,447, forward strand.
GGGGAATCGATGCGCAAAAAAGGAATGGGGTCTTCTGCGCGTAGTACACAGCAGATGAACACTGCAATAGATGATATGGACGACTCGCAGCTTTACTCTTCTGCAGAGCTATTTCCTTTTCTCACGGAGACGGAGCGTGAAAATCTCAGCAGGGACGTGATGACAACAATAAGCAACGAGCTTCTGCATCCAGAGGATCTTGAGGTCGCTGTTCCGCGCCTCCTGCGATCCTGCGCGAATGAAGCAAGGGAGCTCCGGCGTTCAATCAACTCCGTAGTCTCTTCACAGATGCTGGAGGGGCATCGAGCGGTACAAATTATAGGGGAAAGTAGCAAAAGCATTGAGGAGCTGAGGAGACTCTTCATGAAGCAGGGCGACTTGATCACAGGCATGGAGGTAACATCAGGCAGCTACAGGGAACTGCGGCAGTTACATTTTCTGCTTGACAACGTTACGTCCGTTATACAGTGGGCAGAGGCACTCAAAGAAGTACGTTACGCCAACCTCTACACCTTAGTGGAGAAGCGACAGTTCGCTACGGTGTACAAGCGATTGTCCAGACTTCAGTCGATACGTTGTGCCGTGCTAGAGAAATCAATGAATGACTTTCGAGGGTTTAAGTGTGTGTTTAGTCCTTACTTTGAGAAAGTGGATGCAGTGCAGACGATGTTTGTTGCAGAGATGTATAGGCTACTAGAAGAAAAATCCATCTACTTGGCAGTTGAAAATGCGCTTAACGAACTGCCAGATGGCCAAGCCGTGAGGGGGTCCATTGCCGAATTCGCACAACTCGAGGAGTGTTTGCAGGTGTTCGGTGAGGAATTGGGGGATGCTGGCGGTATCTTGAGAAGTGCCGACGACGAACCCCTCGTGACGGAGGAGCAGGTGTTCAGTGCGGTGCGCAAGTGTGTAGAGCGGGTCTGGGAGGAACAAGTGATCATTGACATTGTGGATCCCTTTTCGGAAATCTCCACTTGTCTGGAGCAGATGAAGAGGGTGGCGCCGCTGCTTGCTGCGCTCGAGATGACGCTTATCCCGCTCTCAACGAAAATTTCCTTCTTTGGCACCGCTGTTGTTTCATTTAATCATGTGGTAATGAATCTGCTGCAAAGTTACGTGGATTCCGGGTCGAAGATAGGCGCAAACGGTTTACTCGAAGCCTCCAACTTTTTGCAATGGTACAGGGAGACGATGATGGAGGCGAATTACACGGCATATATTGACATTGATGCCATCGACACCTTGTCCGCTTCAATGATGACTGTGGCGGTTAGTGGTCTCTCGGTGCATCTCATTCATCTCTGCCGCGGTTGTGCCATCGCAGTGCGGAATGGGAAGGGTGGTCTCACAACACTTTCAAGCGGTTTGCCTGCCACAACTGGCCCAATGGACCTGTTCGCAGTACTACAGCAATCTCTCAGCGGCCTCTCCAGTGGAGTTGATGTGAGCGTGATGCGGAAGATCGCTGGAGCTTGCGCACAGGGGATTGAAGCCTACCTCGTGGAATGCAAACTGCGCAGTGACTACGACTACTGGGAGGAGGAAGAAGGGAGGGAGATAAATAAAGGCGGAAATGCGGAGTGTGTAGAAGATGCGGAGGAGAAGGAAGGTATGCGGCAACGGAAGAAGAATTTGTCGAGCAAATGGAAAACTAGCGGAGGCTGGAAAAACCGTGATGAAAACAAGAACAGTAAAACAGTTGGCAAATTTCCGGTTAACGAATGGACTACACGTCGCCTTGCCTTTCTCTATGCATTTTGTAACGACTGCTCGACAATTGAACGCAACATGGATGCAATAGAACTGAAATTTTCGTCCTGTTGGAACGACGAAGTAAATGATGAGTACACATCGCCATTTCAAAGGACACAGGATCTCATCTCAGAAAACGCTGTTTTCTACATGGATGAGATTGTGCTACATGTGGAGCGTGTTGTTGAGACGCAGTGGGTTCTTGTGTTTCGCTCCAAGGACTGGTACAATAATGACATGAACCCTACTCAGGTTATTATCGATACCATGGCTGATTTTATCGACGAGGAGTTTCAAATAGCACTAGAGGAGCCGCGTGTGCAACTGACAACACGACGGATGATGTTCCGGTACGTCCACAAGTATCTGACTACACTCATGGAGTTCCTTGGGGAGGTTATACGGCACCCAAACAGCAAAGGGGTAGAAGACTGGAACGTATTTATTGACTGTTTTGATCGCGATATCAGACTCGCAATGAACATGTGGAAGGGGCGTGTAGTGGAGGGTCGTGGTCGAATTATCAACACAGCACGGCGTGCACTGGAAGTCACAAAGGCTCTTTTTGCCGTGAAGAAACCTGTAGACTTTAATTTTGTTCTTCAAAAAGATCTTCTCGATGACTTCGGTGACTGCCCAACCTTTGTTATACGTTTCTTGCTGCACGCACGGCAGAAGGAGCTGGAGAAGGAGGTTCGTGATGCCATGATGTCGTTGTGGGAAGAGCGCGTGGCCCACCAGAAGCGTGGTGCCGATGACGTGGCCACCGTTGGATGGACCCAACCGCCATCTATCTTTGGGTTGCTGGACCGCTCGCTTGCCGATCTCGACAAGAAGGCAACGTTTTTCCGTACCAGCGCGCAAAAGCGGCGTGTGAAGAACGAGCAGAGGCGGCAGGAAAACGAGAAGGAGGCAAAGCGCATAGCGCGTCTTGCCCGACGTGAGGCAGATGCATTGGTAGCGAGGGTAGATATCCCCTTAATGCCCAAGAAGCCCGCGACTGCTGAAGACATCGAGGTGGTCAAACTTGCTGACATACTTAAATGAGTGACGACAATAAGTGATGGTGATGGAAGCTTAGGCAGGGAATGTGGCGTTGGGTCTTCTTCCTTCTATTGTTGTTACTGCTATTTTGCAACACCGCTCACCCCCTTCCCCCACTTTCCCTATTTTCCCGTCTTTTTTTTTTTTTTGCGCGCGGCTCTCTCCTTCTCTCTCTCTCTGTGTGTGTGATTGATATGGATCACACTCTGCTTTTTCTTTTTGTTCAGTTGTTACATCGCTGGAGAATACAAACGCGGGGTTTCTTCTATCATCAACTACTCGATGGTGGCTGAAGTTTTTGACGATGGTTGTGCGTCTGAATGCGCTCTGATGAAGCATTGAATGGAAAGCTTTTTCTCTCTTTTTGTACACCTTTTTTTTCTGTTTTTTTAAATCATTTTTAATTTCTTTTTTAATCCCATATTTCTCGGTTGTGTGCTGCGTAATGATGCAACTGCACCCACATCAAATAGATACGTAAATGCGGGGTTCTGGAGGTCCGTATCTAATTGATGTTGCGCTAAACCTTACGGACTGCGTGTTTCGCGGGGTGGATTGGAAGGGCCGACGTGTTCATGAAGACAATTTCACTGATGTTCTTCGCCGTGCGGAGCAGCAAAATGTGCAGAAAATGATCATTACTGGAACTAATATTGCTCAGTGTGTGAAGGCAGTTCGTCTCTGCCGCCAGCAACCATCGAAGCTGCGGTGTACTGTTGGGATTCACCCTGCACACTGTGCCGAGTTGCTTTGGCCACTGGACTGGAAAAACATTGAAGAAATGGCTGCCAATGACGTGTCAATTCAGATGCCTAAACCCGTTCCTCCTGCTAAGGCAGACGTATCAAACGTATGGCAACACGTAGAGGAGCATTTGAAGAAGTTGGCCGATTTGGTGGAGGAGAACCGGGATTTTATCGTTGGGATCGGGGAGATTGGGCTTGACTATGCTGAGGTCTCGTGGTGTCCTATTGAAGTGCAACAGGAATGCTTTCTTCGACAGTTGCGTTCGCTTCGAATGCTGCACCTGCCTTTTTTGTTTCACTCGCGCGATTGTGGAATTGATTTTGTCCGTCTTCTTGAGAAGGAAAGGGAAGTTTGGCCCAGCGATGTGCCGTTCACGGGTGTTGTGCACAGCTTTAATGGAATTCTCGAGGAGCAGCGGCGATTGTTAGCAATGGACGGCATTTATTTCAGCATTAACGGCAGCGCTTTCAGAGAAAAGACTCTTGCCCATCAAATCTGTAGGATACAACTTGATCGCATAATGTTAGAGACAGATGCACCGTGGTGCGACATTCGAAAACAGCACTATGGCGCACAGTTTGTGCGAACACACTTTGAAGCAAACCGAAAGGGAAAACCATTTGTGGCCGCCTTTTGTGATGAGCGACGAAACGAGCCGTGCCACCTGCGGCAGGTACTAGAGGCTTACGTCGGTGTCCTGCGATGCCTTGGGGAGGAAACGAATAACATGTCGCTGCAAAACATCACAGAGGAGGAGGTGGTCCAACAGGTATACACAAACTGTGTTAATGTCTTTCACATCTAACATGTGAGTCGATCTACAATAAAACAGCAACGTTGCGAAACGATGGAGAAGTAGAGAGATTCTGTTCAGAACCCGGATGTTTTCGTTTGGAAAAGAAAACTGGAAGGAGGATGTGAGTGGGGAGGGAGGGGTGGGGGTGGTGGCCTTAGGCCCTTTTCTTAATGTCTTTATTCTGACCCTCCCCCTCTTGCTTTCTTTTATTTCTGCTTCGCCATAATATAAAAAAGGAAAACGAAAAAAAAAATTGCTGAGTGCTGCAGCGTTGGAGATGAAGCGAACGAGGACTGCAGAAGCTGACGAGACCTTCAACGAAGGTGAAGCACGATTGCTGCGCCCAAAAAAAGAGGAGCCGGTGTCGTTGCGGGAGGAGATTGTGACCGTTCGGGAAACACAGTCCATTCTCCTGCGAATACCATGTCTGGACTTCTTTAGAAATGCACATCTCTGTGAGACGAGTAACCAGAATCCTGATCTGGGGAGTGATGGTAGCAATTGCGCGGAGGTGCAGTTCGCTCCGGGTGCAATCACGTTCAAGAGTGGCACCTTAGAGACGGCTCACCCAATCGTACTGATACACACACAACAGTACGGTAATATCGAGTTTGAGGGGTCGTGGTGCGAATTGCACGGGCCAAATGTTAGTACCACGCCATTCAGCAACCGCGCTGTTTTGCAGCTGTACGAGAAGGCTGCTGAGCAGAACATCGATGAGGATCAGGATTTGCATTCGAGTGGTGGAAATCCTGGGACGTCGGCAATGAGTATGGAGGTGGCTAGTCTATTGAAGCATTCATCCGTTGGCGTCACTGCTGACGAGGCGCGAGGGCGACAGAAGGCTCGTAATGCATCATGGGTGTACAAGCGAATAGACGTACCCTCTGCAACTTTGGTGTTGCGCCGCGTCAGGTGAGAAGGGTGTTGCACATGTTCCTTGAGACTCAACTTTTGGTTTATCATTTATTGTCATTTTCCCCGTCCCACCGTATGGACGATTTCTCCCGCGGTTGTGGTTGCTATTGTTTCTGCTGCTCGTGCTTTTTAAGTATTTGGTGTGTGGTGCAGTGGATGCTGACACCACCTTTAGTCAGCGTTTTGTTTCCAGGATCTCTTCTCGCTCATGGTCGGCAGTGAGGGCAGTTCCTTCTTTCTTTCTTTCCCAGTAAACAGGGGCAGCGTGCACCGACACACACACATACACGTTTGTTAGAGTATTGGAGCTTACCTCTCTTGGAAACCGTTGCGAGAGTAAATGCTGAGGCAGACCGACTGGAGAATACAGCAGTATAGTAACCCGGTAGGCACCCGAACACCACCCCCACGGCGAGAGGCACCACCTCCACCATCATTTCAGACTCCGGGCTCATCGCCTTCTGCCACCATCACTTTGATGTCGTCTCCTTTGTCACTAGAGCGTCGTACCGATTCCCTGGACGGAAGCCCGTATGATCATCTGCGTGTTTCACGTCCCAAGGACACCACAACTTCTAAAAACAGTGGGGTGTGTGATAGTGAAATAAGCTGGAAACGTCAACTTTTTCGACGGGAACGAGAACTTGAAGAGCGGGAAGAGGAGTTTCACACACTCTTGCAAATGCAGCACACGGCATACACCAAACGTTTGGAAGAAATATCACGCAAAGAAAAGTTTCTGATGGAGTGGGAGCAGCGTTTGCGAAATGCAGAAAACATTAAAGGGGAGCACTGTTGAGAGGTGGGGGATGTGATGCGCGATCAATAAACGTGTGATAGATGCAGACGGTTTGATGGAGTCTGTAAAAACTACCGTTTCACCCTTTAGAGTAGATGCGAAAACTCTTGGAGTGGTCAATTCACCCATGACTAGCGAACACGGCAAAGGAAAATGAAAAGATTTAGAAAACAGGTCTTGTGCAGTTTCTGATGCGTTTGTGGGTCTACATGCAGTATGTGCCCCATTCTTTCTTGTCCTTTGGTTTGTAAGGAGTGTTTTGTCATGCAGAAAGAAAAATCTTCAAGCGCCTCACCGATGATACGCCACAGCCTTTCTTTGTTGGTCTTTATGATCTGCTGTGTTTACGGGAGGGGTGGCGGGAGAAGCCGCCAAAGCCGAGACAAGTGCCTACACTCACGGACGAAAGAAGAACTCGATTTGGTCATCGTTTGTGGTATTGGAATGATGGGAAGTAGACATGTGTTTCTGTTCTGCCCCTGTTATGGCTCTTGGTTTTAACTTCTTTTTTTTTTTTTCTTCTTTTCGCCATGGATTTCAGCGGGTGGAAGTGGCTCTCAAAATATGTTTTCCCGCTGGACTACCCTTCGAGGCACATCATCTCTGACCTTTCTGGTGCGCCACGCATACCGCTCTCTTCATTTCTACGATGCAGCAGCGACCAGCAGTGCTATCTTGGCATTGGGTGAACTTCATGAGCCACCGCTGAATGCGCACGCCCTTGTTCTTTCTGTGCTGACAGTTCTCCCAGGATTTGTCTGCGGAAGTCATGTGGCGCAGCTATTCAATGGTTTGTCCCAGCTATCCATTGGCCATTCGATGCTTACGGCGCACTTGCTAAAGCGTTACATTCGTTGTTGCTTCGGTAATGTGGGCCCAGTGGTCGTTGCGGGCGGATCACAAGGCAATGGAAATTGTATGGAAACGACCTTACTGGGGTTTATCCTTTCATTTGCAACTGTGCTGCGTACAATTAATGAATATCATGAACTTCACTCGCCGAGGATTACTGTTGCGCTTCTTGATTCGGTTGAAGAATCGTTGGGAGCAGGCCACATATTAACCTCTGCGTGTTATCACAATCCTGATGAGGATAATAACAACCATCCTAACAACAATGATGTCATGGCGAAGGTGGAGGCTCAGAGGAGCAAAGATTCCGTTGGCGAAGATGTTTCTTTCGTGATGCGTATTCTCTTGCTTGAGAGCCATCGCTGTAAGGCTCCCTTCACTCATTTGGAACGCCTCTTGGCACCGTTAGCCGTTCATTTACACTTCCAGCATATCCTCTCACTGATGTTACTTATGAAGAAGTTGAGCGGCAATCCGATGCCATGGATGGCATGCATTGAGAAAAAGGAAAAAATGGGTGTGCTTCAACTGCATTTACTGGAGTGTTTTTCATACCTTGATAATTCGGTGAGTCTGCCACTCTTCACAGTATCAAAGGGTGAAATCATTGCATTCCTTTGGCAAGTGAATCACTACGATTTCGGTGAACTCGCATCAGATGCCGAGAGGCGGATTCACCACCTCGCGAATGTCTTTTGTTGTGCTCTTGAGAAGGTACCGTTCTCACTAGAAACTATTTGGCAGCTGACGGTGAACGATTTGGTGATATGTAATGAAATAGAGCAGTTGCGTCTGAATAAGTTAGTTGGCACTTCAGGTTGGCGGGTATTGCCTCTTCTGGAGCCGGTTCTGGATGCGTTGCACCTTGCGGTTGAGAAGAGATTTGCCCCATTTGCCTCTGGAGGTGACAAATGGCGAGCAGCTGAGGCCGCCCTTGTTGTATGCTATCGTTATCTTTACTACTTAGTCAATGTTAACAGAATTTATTCACATATCTTTGATAGAGTCTGTAAGCTTACTTGCGCTGCATTGGATAATTTGTCTCTTGGAGCTGATGAATTCGACCCAGATGTGGTTCTGCACATGTTTGCCGTTATTGAGGCTGTAAAGTTGAAGTTGCTGCAGCTGCTTCAAGATGCAACATTTCTTCAGATGGACCTTCTATCGCTTCTCATAGAGGCGTTGGCAAAGTATGAAGATAAGACTCTTTCTACTTTTGGAAGGACAAAGACTGTGGATGATAGGGATGTTGAGTATCTCTATAATGTACTCCATGGACAACAACAACATCAGTGTTGGCTGAAGGTTAGGCCGCGGACTGGGATGCGCGGTGAACTAATCGAGGAGGTACTCAAAAAAATCGGCAGAAGAACAACTGTTAGTTGCAACACAACTTCTCTCCTCACCAAGTTACTTGGTATACTTGCTTCTAGGGATTTTGTTTCTCTGTACAGAGGTGACAATGCACCGTTTATGACACTTGCCGATTCTGTGCGTCTCTCACGGGGCGTTGATTTGCTTCGTGGGACTCTAAGGTCATCTGAATGGGGTATTGAGGGTGCGCATAGCGCATTTAGGGCATTAGTGGAGCTTCTGCTTGTGCTTTCTCCCCTGATGTGGCGCTGTGATGTAGGCAGGTGCTGGGGTTTAATTCCTGTGGCACGCATTCCTGAATCGTGTGGTGTTCTGGGTCTCATTTATGGACTCCTTCAAGACTGCATTCTCTGGGTTTCAAGGGCATTACCGTCCAATAGGGAATGGAATGGCTATTCTTTACCCCTGTTGGATGCATCAGTTGTGGCCGAGCGATACGCGCTGCGAAGTCGCTCGTCGAAGCTCTGGAAAATGATGGAGAGCTGCTTAGATGAACGTTGGTGTAAAGGAGAGGAGTCAAGTGAGGACAGTAACGTGTCTCTCTATTCTTCTTGCTTGGTGGAGCGGCGAACGTCCACAGTGGTGTCAGCAGTGGTGGAGCTCGCTCTCTGGATAAGCGCGTTTAGGTTTGGTGTGGCGGTGGGGAACACGGGATCATGTCTGGCGCGCTCTCTGATAAACGTGAGTTATTTGCGTGAGATAAATACCAAAGCCCTTGAGATTGCCTCTTATCTCCTTCTATCTTATGAGTCTGAAGTGAGCGTCGCACGTCGACAGCGACTTCTTCGCGCTTTTCACCTGGATTCTCTGTGTGAGACGATGCTGCAGCCGAGCAGCATCGAGCCGATATTTGTTCGACACCCTGCTTTTGTTCGAGTCGTTCCATTGTTGGTAGTGGAGGTGTATCGGGTGGTTATCTGGGCAGCTGTTTCTGAGGAGGGCTCTTATAGTGCGGCTGAACAGGTAAGGCTTCGCGATGATGTATTTCCACCAAGTCATACTGATGACGGTAGTTCCTACGCCTTCTGCATGGATGCAGAGGAGCTACTTTCTTTTCTTCGGCAGTTCGAAGATGAGTTTCAAGCGAGCGAAGGGCACATACGTTCATTATCCATGTTACATGAAATTGTCTTTGAATCACTCACATGCATTGCATCATTGAGCAGTTCTCTTAAAGACTGGATTGAGAGGTTTCGCAATAGTCGCTCATTTCGCGCAAGGGACATTTGGGTTGATAATGTCTGTCACTTGAATCATGATGACAGCGACCCCGTTGTTCTTGCCAACACGCGGAACACACTTCTGTGGTCGCTTATCTTACTTGCATTGTTTTTGCGGCGTCGCCGGGTTGCACAGGACAGCAATAGAGGGGCAGTGCAGCTTGTAGCGGCTCAACGAGCTGTCGCACGGTTGGTTCAATTAGTGTCGCGTTACACGCCTATTTTGCGGCGACGTCGCCCAGCACCTGAAACACTTTTGGCAGTCAGCCTATGTGAGGCGATGGAGGCGGCTGGTGCATTCGCGGGGCCGAGTGATTTTCTTTTAGTGGTGTTTGCTGAGGTGTTACGCCGTGAGGAAGAGCAGCTTCCTTTTTGGGAGAATGTCTTCGGCGGTGTTGCTACGCGAGTACGGCGTTACTTGAGGCCCGGTGACGTCCCCCAGAAAGAAGAATAAGCGGGTGGGTACAGACTCGTCGTTTCGTGCAGCGTCTTTTTTTTTTTTCTCTTTGTCTTCCCGGGGGACCCCACTTATTCTTGTACCCTGTGTGTGTGTGTGTGTGTGTGTGTGTGTGCGTGTGTGTGTGTGTGTGTGCGTGTGTTTGAACTTTGTTGGTTATTTTCTTTCCCCTTACGAAATAATCTTTTCCCTCTCTTTTTGAGTGTGTCTTCTTTGCAGTCCTCTTTTTTTTGTTTGTTTGTATGTCTGTCTGGGAGAGGGGGGCGGGTGGTTTTATAGTTTTTTGTTTCTCCATCTCCCTTCTTCTCGGGGGGTATGCGAGAGGAGGGATCAGTGTGAACCTTTTTCACTACTATACCAGCGGCATGAGATGTACATTCCCTTCATGTTATAAATCTAATGTTCTGGCTTGTTTTGTCCTCTTTAGAAATGTGCAGGAGGCAAGTCGATGCGGCCTTTGGGGAAACTCCTTCACTCACCGGCCTAGACAACCATCCCCTCTGCCTTGCGTTGGGGTGGTGCTGATCGATAGAGCTTTCCGCACCTCTTTCTTTCATAACTAAACTCCACATGGAGATCATATACTGTACATGAGTTCTGATAGCGAACAATATATGTTTGGAAGGAGCGAGAGAGAGGAAGGTGAGGCTCGTATTTGAGCCGCTACTCTTCCACCAGAAATTCTCTCACACGAGGGGAAACCCATCGTCTATGCACATTCTCTTATTGACATCAACTGTATAGAAACGTAGAGGCAAATTTTTGCTACTACCGCCATTTTTTCTCTTCGAATTCTTGTTTTACCCTTGCCGAACTGTCTGTTTTGTCGGTCTCACTCGACTGCATTCCCTACTTCCTTGAGAGGTTGGGGTGGAGGGCACGTAGAAGCGGGCGGGGGAGGGGGGTGGGAGAGCTCATTCTTGTAGAGAGGGAAATCGAAAGGCATATATACTCTTTTGGTGTAAAGTAGTGGTTGTCTATGGATGGTCTAACATCGAGGAATAAGCTGCTCCTGTTGCAGTCGTTGTTCCCTTGCGCTTCCGCAGAGTCCCTTGCCGATGGCATTGCAATGACAAAGACTGTTGAGGAGGCTGTTTGGCGTATACATTCTACCGAAAATCCCGATATGCATAGTGCAGCGTTTTTGATGCATGAGGGGAAGAAAGCGAAATCGGTGGTTGGGACCGTTCCCCCGGGGCGGGCTTTCAGGAAGGTAGAGGAGATGTTGTTTAGTAGACTAGCCACACTGGAGAATAGCGTCAACACTGAGGTTTCTCCAAACCACGAGTACAACGCTGTCATTAGGGCATTTCCAGTCGATACGGGCAGGTGGGATGAATATTTTATCACATCCTCTACTTTGACAGACAATGTGGGTGGGCGGCCCTTGGAACTCCCCACAAATGATGATTTGTTAGACCAGGATGATTTAACACGAACACCAATTGTGCGTTGGGCCCCAACCGCCGCTGAATTGAAAAGGGAAATGAAGGAGGCGGCAAAATGCACCAAGGAACAGAAAGTCATAGGCAATGAAGAGAATAAGCCCCTTGTCAAGGTGTCGGTGTTACAGGATAAGATGAGTAGAGATTCTCCTGAAAAAAATGGAACAAATAGTGCTGCAGGGGCGGCTAAAAAAGACTCTGGATCATCAAAGGATCATAGTGTGATTTGTTGTTCTGCACCATCATCGATGGATTTTTGCACATCAAAGATAGATGAATGGAGCAGATCCATGGATCGACTTGAATCCTGGAAGAATGTCTTTACTGATTCAAACACTTGCGATCTTTGCCGGGAAATCACGGAGTACTGCAAAGATTTGGTTGCTATCTTGCCTGAACTCACCCCGAAGCTTTTGCATGTGATTGAAGAGGAGGCACGAGGGGGGGAGATTGCTCCTGCCACCCACGGTCTTCGCGTAGAGGCATTCGGAGGTCTTATTGTGAATTTCGGAGCCGTCCGAATACGTGAGATTCTTTTCGGGAAATCTTACGTGAAAGTAGATACCGATCTCAAATGTATGGTTGTAAGCTTTAGGGTGAAGATTTTTATACTTGAACCAGTGCTGTTCTCGTACCAGAAGGCAAATAATGACGGTTGTAGTGCTGATAGTAGGGGTAGAAGCACTTCCGGGGTTGTCAACGTGAAGCTAAAGAATCTAAAGGTGAAGGCGATGCTGGATTTGATACTTTCTGCTGCGGGCGGTATGGGTATTTACTGCAGAAAGGTTCGAGTTTCTATAGGTTCAATACAAACCAAATGCTCTGTCACGAAGTTGCACATCATCGGCGTGCTTCTACGCCCAATCATAAGGTCCAAGCTGAGGGGGGAACTAGAACGTTTCTTTAAAGAAGGGATGAAACTTGAGAAGATTTAGTCGTTCCAGATTTCTTTTTTTTTCCATAGCGAGAACTGTGTTTCTTTTTTAGTTGACTCTCTTCCTGATCCCTTTCCGCATTACACAGTCAAACATTACTTAATCACACGTTGTTTTTCGGCGTCTTGCCGTTGCTACAGTGGTATGACTCTACTCATTTGGCCCCCACCCTTCCCCCCGTCGTAAAACATCATGAAGACTCATTCTGACGTAGCTCTAATGTTTTAATTGCTTCTCTACGATATACGCAGGTAGCTGACCCCAGCGTGTCTTGCGGTAAACTTACCCCACTCCGCCTCTTGTCATCTTCATCCGTCTCTTGCAAAGGGGATGTGTTGGGTGCGCTGCCTGCATTCCTTTGTTTTCCCAATGATAGACACTACGCATGGTGGATACGTGCGCATGAGGTGTGGCCCGGAGGATTTTACGAAGCAGGTCTCTCTCTCTCTCTCTATATATATATATATATATATATATATATATATATATACATATATATATACCGAAAGGGATATGCTTGTACACCTGCCCTGGACTGCCTTTCCTGCTCTCTATATTCGAGTGAAGACCAAGAGCTAAGGTGATGAAGGATATACGTTCGACTCATTCTCCTTTTCCTATATGGTGGTATCTCACACACCCACCTGTTTTTCTTCGGTTTTTTGTGCTTCTCTGCATTATTAATCCTTTTTATGAGGCAGAAGATATGAGTGTAAAGAGGGTAAATTAAAAAAAAAGGGGGTGGGGGAAGAAAGGGTATGTGAGCTTAAATGGGAAGAAAACACCTACGTGAAGCGAACGCCATTTATTATTATTATTATTATTATTGTGTGTGTTTGTGTTGTAGTTATCTTCTGATTATTGCTTTCCGTGTTTTTTTTTTCACCAAAACACGCACACAAACTGGAAATAATAATGTATTTCTTTTGCGCGTATGCATTCGAACTGAATATAACATTTTAGCCAACTGTGAAGGAAAAAGGAGAAGGAGGTGTAAAGTGAGAAGGGAGTAATGACTGTGGCTTGGCTTCTTAACGCGCAGGATGAGGGCATCACAACACCGGTGACGGTGGATGAATTGGAGGCGTACGGCGTGTACACTCGCCAGATTGACCCCTTAACAATTTATGAGCGTCACCCAACGGACGAAGAAGGTCGGACAGTGGTGGAACGACTCATTTGGTGCCTTGGGTATCAGGGCCAAGAAGAGGTGGCCCTCGCCGCTTCTTCGGAGGAAGTTCAAGAACACGTCAATGTGGACGAGCAGATGCGTATTGTGATGGAAGGTCTAATGTACGTCGATGTACGCGATCTGAAGGACCGCTGGGTCCGCATCAAGGCAAGCGCAGGTGACGTGGTAGTTCTTCCTCCTGGCCTCTACTATCGTCTTATTCCTGCAGAAGAAAGTTCTGTAAAGATGTTACAGCTTTTTCGAAATTCTACTGCCTTCCGATTGATTCCGCGCGATATGGATCTTGACCCCGAACTTTCAGAGCAAGTGCACGCTGCTCTGAATGACTACAAGTTGTATCTTGATAACCCGCCGATGGAAACTATTTTTGGCCCAGCAAACAATTCTGACAACATACTGATTAAAACACCGCGGGATTTTGATACCACATTTTCGAGGGTAAAGGAAGGACTGGCAACCGGAGATATTGTTGTTCTGCTGTTTAAGGGTGCTCCGAACCGAAAGACGAACAAGTCATGGTGTCCGCCCTGTGTGATTGCAGAGCCTATGGTCAGTCGCGCAGTGGAATCTGCAAGAAAGGTGCGCCGTGTTGTCTACGTTCAGTGCAATGTCGAGCGCTCTGTGTACCTTGGAAATCCAAACTACGCATACCGTACACATCATCTCTCAAGGATATTTGCAATACCGTTATTATTGGTTTTGCAACAGAGCAAAGAAGAGTTGGTTGAGCTGGTGCGACAGTGCGAACCAGGTGAACAATACGAATCATGGGTAAACAACATTTAAGCGCATATGGAGGTTTACACGGGGGCTTCTGCAGCATTCTTATGCTGGTCTCAGAACTCTCGCTTTGTTTGTTTGCTTTTCCTTCTGTTTTTTTTTTTTTATGTTTTGTGAACCCCCCGCCCCCAAGAGGAATTGGACGGTTGGCATCACCACTACTGTTATGTGGATCTTGGCCTGGCTGCGTGCTGCAGGTTCCCCACGCGGTGTGAGGGTGCGCATTCCAAACCCGCATCAGGAAAGACGGATGTGCAAACTTGAGTTTTGGGGGAGCGGGGGGTGCCGGATGTGATTGAGGGAATAATCATGGAACAGGAAATGCCAGAAGGGGAAATGTGAGAGGAAAAGAAAACGCTTCTTTTGTCTTTAACTTTGTTTTTGTTGTTGTTGAATGACAAATAGTTAATCAGACTTGTTTAGTGTTTCCTCACTTTTTCTCTCTCCCTCTCGCTCGTGTGCGTCTGGTACTGCACTGGGACAACGATAACCGAAGGGGGGGAATCGAGAAGGTGATCAGATGACGTCGAGTCACAAATGCTTTTTTTTGTGTTTTTCTTTCCACTTTCTTTCTTCACACACTTTTTATCTCATTGCCAGTTCCTTTTCCCTGTGTGTGTGTGTGTGTGTGTGTGTGTGTGTGTGTGTCTGCTGCTGTTGCCGCCGCCTCAGCCAATGGGGACACAGGGGTTTTGGAACTACATCAACAACCACGGGCTTTGCAGGCAGCCGCGTACAGCGGGTGGAGGATGCATAATGGCGTCACATCATCTGATATTTGACATGAATTCTATGGTGCATAACAACGTTCGTAAACGCCAATTTACATCAAGAACAACCATAAAAGATACCATTGACTCCATTCAGCGGGTGTTACGTCTATTCCCTCCGAGTGAAACGCTCGCCTTATTGTTTGATGGTGTGGCACCCACCGCCAAATTGCGGCTACAAAAGGAGCGGCGCACTTCGATGCCCATTCCAGATGTGATGTTAGAGCCTCCCACTTTAGAGACGCAGTGTAGGTATAATTTCGACTACATTAGGATGGAGGTGCCTCTAACACGCGAGGAGATTCTCACAGGGTCGGAATTTCTGCTCGCATGCGAAGAGGCAGTGCGAGATGCTCTGAGCTCGGATGCCAGTAGTGACTTTCGGATTGAATACAGAAACTCGGATTGTGTTACCATTGTGAGTGGTTGTGATGAGGCAGGTGAGGGTGAGTTAAAGATAGCATCCGTTATCAGGGATATTTGGTTGAAACAAAAAACAATTGGATCATATACAGGAGACGATGTGTTCGTTGTTGTTGGAGGGGACTCAGACTTGGCTTTGGTTGGCATTGCATCCACACCATACAGCCGGTACTACATGGTGGATTCTGTTATGCTTGGCGTAACCTCAATTGGTGAGCTTTTTAGTCATTGGGTGTCGCGGGCGCCCAATGGGTCTTTGCCGCCTGATATTTTGTCTTCCTATCGCGTGGATTTTGTGTTTATCATGCTTCTTAGTGGTGGGGATTGGTACCAAGGCATTGGTGGTAGTGGTAGTGTACAAATTTGGCGGCACTACCGCGAGCTCCGCTTCAATGGGGGCTTTTTCAGGAGACCTCTTATATCTGGCGAGACATTTAAGATCGATATTGATTTTCTTCGTGCTCTAACGAACGTAAATGCCTTCAATCACCATGTGAACCGGCTTTCGAAGATGAAGCGGGCTGCAACAAAGAAGATGACATCCCTCTCGGTAGCAGAGACGGATGGGGGCATCAATCTCTTAAAGGCCGCCATCTGGGCACTCAAATCCATTATGGCTGGACGATGCTGTGATTATAGTTTTTCCGCACACCCTGGTCAGCCCACCATAAGAGGTCTAATGGGGGCCTCTAATGCAAGGAGGTTGGAGAGGCGTCTTCAACTCGTGTCCACAGCGCCCCTTCCCTCTCTCTCCCCACTCGAGCAGTGCGTGGCGGTTATGGGCACGCGAGGGCGGTACTCCAAGGGGATCAGGCACGCTTTAGCCACCCTAGATGAATCTGGCGGCAAAAGGCTCACTGAGTCTCTCTCTGCGTCGTATCTGGTGAAAAGTGTGCAACACCTGATGCTCTCTGTGGACAAGGATACACTTACACCGGCGGAACGCGTACTACTACACTTGTCTCATCAGGACACGCAGGACGAAGGAAGAGGTCAGGAGCAGGGGGCAGTTACCTTTATGAGCTTTACGCATAATCCGCTTCCCAGTTAAGTTCTAGGCAATGGTAAGTAACGAAAAACAATTGCAAGGTGATAATAGAAATTCAAACGAAGCGTGGTTTTTTTAAATTTATTCGTTGCGTTTGAGCATGATGAATTGAAATCAGTCTTGTTTCTTTGCTCGGTTTAATACAATATTCATTATATATACATCCCTGCCCCCCTCTCTCTCACACACACACATATATATTTATTCTCTGTGAGCGTGTCTTTGTGGTCTTCAAAGCGCACTGTACCTTGTTTGATGTATTTATTTAATAACTCTCTATTTCTTCTTCATCTCGTCTTCGCCGCTCGTAAGAATTAACTTCCCCCACTCCCGCGCCGGAGTGATAAAGAATAGACAGGCCCTGCTCATCATTTGGCAAGACCTGCTCATTATTTTCATCTTTAAAACGATTTTTTTTTATATTCTTTTCTCTTTCATTTGTGCGCGCATGTGTTTTGATACGGGGTGAAAGACCACCCATTGCATCATTAGACCCAAATCAGTAAAAAACACAACAACTACAACAACAACAACTTCACATGTTTCCTCGACGATTTATTCGGTCCGTAGAACCTGTCGCCGCACTACGCGGTGCATTCGCTGCTTGCCTCTTCTCGTCTTCATCTAATTGTTCGGGCATGGAATCTCTTCTGAACCCTACTCAGGAGCACAAGATGTTGCGAGAGACCATTGCGAAGTTCGTTTCTGATCGGGTTGAATCGCAAGCAAGGCAGAGCGACATTGAGATGCGCTTCAACACGGATCTCATGCGGGAGCTCGGTGATCTTGGCGTGCTTGGTGTTACCGTGCCGGAGGCAGATGGTGGCGCTGGAATGGACTCAACAGCCGCAGTTATTGTGCACCACGAGTTGTCTAAATCCGACCCAGGGTTTTGTCTGGCATACCTAGCGCACTCGATGCTCTTTGTTAACAACTTCTATAACACTGCCACGAAGGCGCAACGGGAACGTTGGCTGCCAAAGGTGCTTTCAGGGGAGCATATCGGCGCAATGGGAATGTCCGAGTCAGGCATTGGAACCGATGTACTGGGCATGACCACAAAGGCCAAGAAAATGGAAAATGGGATGTATATTCTCAACGGGGGTAAGACATGGATCACCAACGGCACAGTCGCAGATCTTGTGCTTGTTTACGCCAAGGTGGATGACAAGGTCACTGCCTTTGTAGTAGAAAAAGGTACTCCAGGGTTCACTGTGGGGCCCAAAATTGACAAGTGTGGCATGCGCAGCTCCCACATGTGTCAGCTGTTCTTTGACAACGTTGAACTTGGTGAAGAAAATATTTTGGGTGGGGAGGGGAAGGGGGTGGTTTCTATGATGCGCAATCTAGAAATCGAGCGTCTCACTATAGCTGCTATGGCTGTTGGTATTGCAGAACGTTGTGTAGAGCTCATGACAAGGTATGCCAGTGAGCGCAAGACGTTTGGGAAGGCAATATGGAACTATGGACAGATACAACGTTTCATCGGTGAGAGTTATGCGGAGACGGAGGCGGCGAAGGCGTTGACATATGTAGTCAGTCGCAGTGTGTCACCAGTGTCGAGAAATCGTCTCGGGAGTGACGCAGCAAAACTGTTTGCCGCGCCAGTTGCCAAGCGCGTGGCAGATAATGCAATGCAAGTGATGGGTGGTCTGGGCTACTCGCGCGACATGCCAGTTGAACGGCTGTGGCGAGATGCGAAGCTGCTTGAGATCGGCGGAGGAACAATTGAGGCGCATCAGAAAAACATTACAAGGGACCTGATAAACGCGCTGTGAAGTAAAAGGGGTGGGGGGGGGGGGAGGGGAAGACGTGCGTGTGTGTGTCACTTTTTTTTTTCTCTTAGGGAGGCAGTTCGGGCGTATATGCATAATAGTGCCAGTAATTGCAAGCAAAGCCATCGCATTACTTCTTACTTTTTTTTTTTATTGTGTGTGCCTGCGCTTGGAAAAGATATGAAAAAGGGAGATGAGTGAGAGTTAGCGAAGGTGCTGTAAAGGGACGGGGTGGTTCTGCCGCGGTCATTCATCAACTCTTTGCGCTTGTAACTGTCGCCACCTTTTGCCTCTTTGTTTTCTAATTTTTTTTGAAATTATTATTATTTGATTCTACGTGCATGTGCGTGCGAGTGTATAACTTTTCTTTAGACGCGTGCCCGAAGCACAGACACAAACGCAGAGATATATACATATATATATATATATATTTATTTATTTAATTCCCTGCGCGTATTTTTCCAAAAAAAAAAGAATGTCAAGTTCACTGGAGCTGATGCTTTCATCGTCCTACAACGTCACCCTCGCACTCCTGGCAGTGCTGTCGCTCTTCATGTATGCCATGTCATTCACTAACAGGAACTACTCATGGGTGGATCGTTCGTGGTCCATTTTACCTGTTATTTACACCTGGATTCACGTCTTTTACAACACCAGGGAGCTTTCTGCCTTTTCCTTCTTCACAATGGCCGCATTCAATAATGCGGCAATATTCTATGCACTCATTGTAACCATCTGGGGGATTCGTCTTACCCTTCACTTTGCTCGTCGTGGTGGATACTCTCGTGGAGGTGAGGATTACCGCTGGAGTTATCTGCGCAGCTCGAAATGGCTAGCGAACCCCATCGTGTGGGAACTCTTCGCCTTCTGTAACATCACTGTTTTTCAGATGGTTCTCTTATGGGCCATCACTCTCCCGGTTATCAACATTGCACCAGCCCCGATAACCAGCATGGATGCGTTAATTGGAGCATTTATGTTTTTCTTCATTGTTTGTGAGAGCATATGTGACGAACAACAGCAGCGCTTCCAGAGTACAAAGCGTAGGGCAGCGAAAAGTCGCGAAAGAAGTCAAGTGAAGGAAAAGGATGATATTCTTTCATATGGTTTTTGCATCACCGGTGTTTTTGGACACAGCCGTCACGCTAACGTCTTCTGTGAAGGATGCATCTGGATAACACTCTCTCTGGCGGCGTCGGCGCATGGACAGCCGGCGTGGTGGCAGTGGATTGGGTGTCTCACGTTGGAGCTCTTGACCATCTACTCCACCGCATGTATCACAGAAAAAATTACACGCCAAAAATACCCCCTCTACGCCGTGTACCAAAAAACAACACCAATGCTGTTTCCCTCCGTGCGTCCCAACACCGCGAGAACGGCATACCTCCTGCAGATGGAGTCCCGGAAAAACAAGTAACATATTACAGGAGTCGGGAATCCAACAAGGCGCTAACACCGCCAACATGTGCATGAACACATTTATAAATGTAAGGGGAAAAAAAAAAAACGCCTGCGCGAAAAAAAAAAAACATCTCCCACAGGAAAGGCGTTCCCATCACAATATTATCACATACTACAAAAAAAAAATACCTTGCACATCACCCTTGACATTCATCTCAATGCTTTGCAAACAAAAAAATCATTTATCTCTTCATACTCTCAATACTTTCTATATTTTACGACAACCACAAAACAAAAAAAAAAAGACACAAATTCCACAACCCACCATGTTCAAACTAGCTAGCATAGTAACAACAAAATATATTAGACCACCCGCAACAAAAACATCTTTTAAAATATAAAGCATGAAATTCCTAAAAAAAATCGGAATTGCAATTCCCCCTCCTCTTCGTCACCGCTGCCCCCTTCTTTTTTTTTTTTCGCCCTTGCTACCGCCGCGCTCGTGCGCCGTGATGGATACACATGTTCGAGGTCCAAACAGTTTGAGCGCCGCCGTGAGAGCAGAACATCAATAATCACCTTTCGGCTGAGCGCCTCGCGCACCCCCCCTTCCTCCCTTCCCCTCTTCCTCTCTCTCTCTCTATTTCTTGCCCTGCTGCCCCCGCGAGCGGTGCAAGCGCATCTTGCCCTGTCTGGCGGCCTGCCGGTACAACGTCAGTGGCGTGCCCGCCCGAAAGTGCGAGAGAGAGCGTCTTGTGTTTGTGTGTGTGAGCAGCTGGTTTGTGGGCTTCGGCCGCTGATGGACAACAATTCTGGTTGCGCGAGGAGATTGCCTGTGAGCGCACACCTTGTGATAGCCAAATCAAACTCAACAGGTCTGACGGCCAGTCGTTCCGCTGCCCACTTCTCGCCCCACTCCCCTCGCCGACGCGAAGGTGCGCTTTGAGACCCGCCGCCTCGCTGCCCTGGGCGTTTGGGAGCATCGGCGCTTTTGGGCCTCTGGTTTTTTTGGAGGGCTCCTTTGTTGCGGCTTGGCCATTCCTTGTGTGTGGCCCTATTGAGTGTTATTGGGGGGGGGGGGGGGCGGCGGCGTTGGGGCGTTTGGATTTTTTTTGTTGGCGGGGGGTCAGAACGCGTGATTTTTTTTTTGTAGCAGTGGGTGGGTGAAAGAAAAAAAATTTTTTATTGTGTTGTTTGTTTTTTGCGACGCCGTTTGGTATTGGCCTCGGCGTGTTTTGCCGCGAATGTTTTTTCAGGGACGCTGCAAAAGCATCCGGAGAGCCAGCGTGCGAACCTGTTTCGGTAGTTGGTAGGGTCAATGATGGTGGGATCGCGTCCGGGAACTCCAAGAACGGTTTCCAGACCTGCTTTTACTTTGGACTCAATTGCTTTCGCTCCGGAGTAGGGGTGAAGGTAGTCAACGATACCGAGATAGAGTTCGCGTTTTTCGTGGTTTAGGGCGACGACCAGTGAGTAGTCCATGATGGACGATATGGAGAGAAGATGCGCATCGGAGGTGAGGCTATCCATTAAAAGACTTTTGTCTCCGTTTGTGCAGTAGAAGAAGGTACCTTTCTTAATAGAGCCGACGAAATCCTGATCGAGAAGTACGGATGATCCCTCCGGTGCGGTGCGGTTTCGTTGACTCCCTTTGAGGTCGTACGTAATGTCAACTCGGCGAGAGAAGAAGACATTCTCCATCAACGCAAAGTAACGTATCTCGGCTGGGGTTTCAGCAAAGCGCTTTCGGCCTTTTACATGCACCGAGTAGATACCGAGAACTTTTCCCAGTGCTGATCGGAGTTGTGTGGGATGTGTGCCCGCATCGCCATTTAACGCCTCTGTGTAAATTCGTCCCATGTGGGCAAAGTAGTGTGGCCCAAACTCTGCAAAGTGAATGAGTTCTGCCTGCTTGATTTGCTTCAACATGAAGCGCTCATCCAACGTAAGAAAAAAGTCCGACTTTGTCTTTCCTCCCTGCGGTTTGAACGCACGGCAGCGAGAAAGGGAGAGTACCAACTCTGCAACTCGTCCCTCACTGAAAAGATACTGTAGAGCGACGAACTGAACCGGAAACATTACCTCCACTGTCACTGTCACATGTCCTCCTTTTTCCCAGGGAATCAGTAAATCCATGACGTGCTTGAAGGTTCTTGTGGTTACGGAGCTTCGGCCAGTTAGTATGTCCAGCGCATCAGATGCAGACCGAATTAAGGACGCGGAGGCCAAAGTACCTGGAGAAACCGAAGTCTCAATACCAAGCATGACTTCCATAGACTTAGCAGTGGGCAGTTGTTGCGACTCATCCGTGGGAAACGAGGCCTCGATACCGTCTAGGTTGCTTTTTGTTGACATAACGGAGCCCTGTAGAACCTCAGTGCTCACCGTATCTTTTGGCAATTCAAACTGAGTACCCGAGCAGAGGCGTGTTGCCTGAATTGCCAAAGCCACAAGACACGTAGGTTCATTTAGCCGAACGGCACTTCGGTTGTGTAAACTATGAGCCCAATAGGGGTCCTCGAACTTGGTTGTATCCACCACGATTGAGCCCCTACCTATGCGACGTTCTGCGATGGAGACACTCGCATTGTACCACTCCAAAAAATCACATACAAAATCGACCAGATAATCCAGACGCAATAGTGCTACACTCTCTAATGTTTCTGATGAAGACAGTTTTGCAAGGAAATGTTCGGCCCGCTGTAGCAGTTGTGCACCCTTTTCTTCAGAGATGCCAGATGTATCCCCAGCCCCAGAACCACATGTGCTCGCAATGGAGGAAAACGGATGCCGCAAACTCTTTGAATGAGATTGGTGGTGCTGCTGTGGTTGTAAAATTTGGGTCGCCAGCGTTTTTATTACCGTATAGATGACGGCATTAATTTCCTCGATGCAGCGTCGTAATTCCTTCACCTCACTCTCCAAGTACAGTTTAGCAACATCGCCGCATGGTGGCATCGTCAATGACGGAGATATTAGATTGTATACGATGACCGGCTCCACGTTTATGGTCACATTAACCTCCACACCAGTGTGATGAGATAGGACAAAGGAGAGGTAGGCATTATTGCCAAGTCCATGTCCACAGCTCATGAAGAACGATGACCCGTAGATGAGAAGTTCCAGAAATGATCCCCATGAGAGGTTGAGCATATGCAAGGAGCACAACCCGGATGACAATGAAGTCGAAGTACCACCACCTACCCCTCCCTCTTTACCCCCAAAGTGGCATTCCTTACAGGTCGCATAACCTCGTAGAGGAGGTGCATGACCACCACCCGCCTCCCCCCCGCAGGCGAAGGATGACACGCAAAGCTCCGCCGCTGCGGAACGAAATGACGAGGCACCCTGTTCAGAAGAGAATCTAAAAGCATGAATGTTGTTAAAATCTGTTCTCGTCTTCACCCAGATGCGCTTATTGCCGTGCACAATAAGTCGTGTAGAGTCACCCTCTTTCACTCTCCCACTCAAGTAATTAAGGAATGTCTCATCCCCCTCATCATAGAAGGGTAATACCTCACGGGACTGCCGCACACTGTAATTTGGCGCGGTTCCAACACCATCATCAACACCACCACCATTGAAAACGCTATCGAGAAAAACAGTGTTTACGATGATGTTGTCCATCATCATTTTGTCGTATTCCTCATCCATATGTGCCATTTCCTCGGGGAACATCATGCCTATATTCATAGACAACGTTTCTAGGCGATCTTTAGCCTGCGGCAAAGAGGAAATCAACTGCATGTACTCCTCAATCTCAACGTTACTTACAGATTCCTTTTCATTCGTAAATGGTAGTCGAGAAGATTTTACATTTTTGTCGTTATCCTCACCAGCTGCCGCCCCCAATAGAGAGGAGCTAAACGTCGGTACTCCACAAAAGATCCCCAGATCCAGCATGCAATGTGCCTGAAGAGAGAGATGATATGCGGTTCTTGTACAACTGATCAAAAACTGCTTGCCCGCCTCCAACAACTCCTCGTCGTCACCTCGAAGGAGTACGGTGGCAAATAAAGGTACTTGAAGCCCACTAAAGATGCAAAGTGACTTGTGACCCATATGTACAACTTGAAATGTGTCGCATGTTCCAAGCATAGCAGAATTTTGAAGGTCTACAGCACCCACATATTGCAGATCGTGTATCACGCTAGCGTTACAGCAACGTGACAAACGTTGAATCGCCGCTTCACCTGCATTGAGAATGAGTGTGGCATACGAGTGATAAATAATCTTATCCTGCAGATAGTGGTGCATGTTTCCCTCCACAACGATCACAGAGGGTCTCCAGACATGAATGCGTTCATACTGCTTGTCCAAGAAGCCCTTATACCCCTCCATATACTCGGTGAAGTCAACCCTCTGGTTAACGGCGGTTCCCACATCACCAGCAAGAAGAAGAATACTGGGCGCCTTTACGCTTGTTTTCATTCGCTTGGATGCAACGGTTTGCACAAACGCCACACCAGGAATAAGATCTGTGTCAGTAAATGCATCTCCGGGTATGCAAATAACTTCAAAGTGCTTTTCCACATGTTCATTAAGAACTACAGCCACATGCGACACCACTCGCCACGATAAGTCACAAATTCTAGCAATCCACTCGATTCTTTCAGTCCCCACCCTTGATAATAACATCTCGCTTTCCCTGAAAAGGCGTGCGGCACGTCGAATTAAATGTTTGGAGCATTGCTTTTCAAGAAACAACAAAACTTCCTCCTCTACTGGTGGTGAAAATATATTGCAGAGTGAGTTAGGGCCCAATAAACCAGTATGAAGTTTAAAAGTTGCCTTTGGAATAGGTGTAGAGATAGGCCTGTTGAAAACCTTTTTTACTTGCTTGGGAACTTTGCTATTTAATCGCACTTGTGCTCTTAAATGCAGTTTCCTTAGCCATTCTGACATGCTATTTAGAGTGTACACGGGGACGTCCGTCAAACCAGAAGATATCTCCTGCTCGCTTGCAGTTTCTTTGTGAGTTGGCAACCGTACCATCTGTGCCTCAGGAGTGACACTCTGAACGGGGTCCATCACCCGCAAGGAAGAGTTCTTTCCTTTACACAAAGACGATAAAACATCTTCCCCACCAGAAAACATTTGGCCAGGTGTTTCACTGCTTCTGCTCGACCCCAAAGACACACCAACTACTCCCATTCCCATTTCCGTTGTAGCTGTTACTGTGTCCACATTTTCACTCAAATCACTCCGGTGTGACGCACCCGCAACCACAGCCTTCACTGCTGCGTTTGGTGCTGGGGCCTGCGCGAGTGCTCTTCTTGGAAGAGAAAATATCGATCGATCTTCGGAGACTATTCGACCACGTTGGCGGAGAATGCTGTCACACTCATGACATACTTTAGTTATCGATTCATGTTGAAACCCAGTGAGAGACGAGATCACGTCTGTGACAAGATTGTAAACCAGCGTTGCGGACGGAACCAAAAGACAATCTCCGCAAAACACCTGCCCACAGTGGCGACAATGATGGCGGCGCCGTATCATGTTGAAGCGAGCGTCACACCTCCGGCAGCGCACTGCAAACCGGTCATCCACCCACAGCGCACGACTAGAGTACATTCACGCAGCACACCTCTCCCCGTCACCCCCGTGTTTGTGTGTGTGTGTGTGTTTTCCCTCTTTCCGCCTTGCTTTTGAGGTACCGACTCGCTCTGCCACATGTGAGCACACGCAGAGAGCCATTTTGGCGGGGGCCGTATGTACATGCATGTGCACACAACAAGGGAGAGCGACCGAAAGGACAAAAAAAGGGAAGAAAAAAATATATATATATATATATATAAACGATGACCAAAAAACAACAACAACCCAAAGTGCCGGCAGACGGTCAATGGTGCGGAAGAGAGAAAACAAAAAAAAGGAAAGCTAAAGACAAGTTAAACAAGCCTTCAAAACAAACACGAACACACAGAAAGAGAGATATAGAGAAAGAAACAACGAGAACAACAACAACAACAAAAAAAAACAGAGCACTCTCGTCATCAACACCACAAGCGTAACAGCAGTAACACACCACCATGGCCCTCCTCCGCCAATAACGGGAGGCACACAAAAACACATGAGCAGAAAACTGCTGCTGCAGCACCTTGAAATCCTTATTCCAGGCTTCAATTTGTTTCGGGTAATGTGGTGCCGCCGAAGACCAACACTTATTTTTTTTTTTTGATATGCGCAAGGACGTGTTCATGCAGCCCTTCACAACCCCGTTTTGCTTTTCCTCCTCTCACCATGTTATTTACCCCCCTTCCTCCTCACCCCCACTCCGGTCACTCGAAACGTAGAGGAAAAAAAAATCCACGCTGGCATTGCAAGAGTTTGCTTGTCCACAATTTCAAAGGAAGCGAACAAACAAACACAAACTGATGAACGCACCTAAGAAAGGAGAATGGAGGGAGGGAGGGAGGGGGGGGGGATTGAGAGAAAAGAAGTGAATTGAACAACAACAAACGAACTCATCATCTGCTTCCCTTTTTGACTATGGGAAAAGCACTTGTTGCCACATTTATCAGCAGTCCCCCCCTCCTTTTTTATTTTTATTTTTATTCTTGTTATTCTCAAGCCTACAATATTTTACCCCCCCCCCTTTTTTTTCCCCCACCGTCTTGTTGCTCCTGCTGTTTCACATTTCATTCTCATTCTCGTCTCCATCATTACGATTTCTTGACATCCACAACATTGTCGTCACCCTTACTTCTACCCCTTGGTCTTTACCTCATAAAGAAGAAAAAAAAGACGTATTTATAACGAAAACAGATGCTTCAACATTTGCTCCACAAATGTCTACCACCTTCACACACCCTACCCCCTATGCCAGCGCCTGTGCGACAATTTCATTTTCTTCTTCCACATGTACAGAACCGTAGCCTGTTGAAGGGGACGCTGCAGAGGATCGCCCAATGTACTTTAGGGTCTCACCAGTCTGGATGATGCCGAGGTGGCGCATAAGTCGCTGGAGCCGAGGCCGCATGTATGACCATGGGCCCATGTTCTTCGGCTCCTCCTGCAGCCATAAAAATTGAACAGACGGATTTCGACGGTGGTACTTCTCCATTACATCGGCAACTTGTTCCCATGGAAAAGGGGAAAGTTGCTCCAATTTTACCAGCACCACATCGTCGTGCACGCCAGGTTTCTCTGCTTGTAATTTTTTTCGGTGATCATCCACAATACTTTCAATCTGACCTGAGCAGAAAAGGACCTTCCGTGCTACAACATCTTCTTTTGAAGCCGTGTCGATTACGGGCAAAAACATGGTGCCTTTTGCCATCGCTGCAAGGGAAGAGACATTGGGGGCGCGAAGGCGAGCTTTGGAAAAGAAAAAGATAAGTGGCTTCACGTCGTCACGTCCCACCTGTCGACGCAGCATGTGAAAGTAATTAGCCGGGGTACTGGGATAACACACCTGCCAGTTGTACATTCGAATACGAGCCTCCAGCATACGCGCAGCAGAACTTTGACGGAAATTGCGTGGGACCATGTCAATATCGCTGGAAAGCTGCAGGTAACGTTCAATTCGGGCAGAACTATGCTCTGGACCGGCTCCTGAGTAACCATGAGGAAGAGATAAAACAAGACTAGACTTTAAGCCCCACTTCTCTTCACCACTGGAAAGGAACTGATCAAAAATGACTTGAGCACCGTTAGCAAAGTCACCGAACTGGGCCTCCCACATGCAAAGGTTAGACGGGTCCTCACTGTTGTAACCAAGCTCAAACCCTGAGACACCCAACTCGGAAAGACTACTGTTACAAATAGTTACAAGCGCCTGACTTTCAGAGAGAGTGGCTACCGGTATTTGCTTTAAATTAGTTTCCTGATCGGTCACCGCCGCGTGCCGTTGGGTAAAGGTACCACGCTCCACATCTTCACCGGTGAGGCGTACACTCACCCCCTCCAAGGACATGGTTCCAAAGGCTAGTAGCTCAGCCAGACACCACTCCAAACCCTCACCTGCTTCTATCGCTTTTTTTCTAGCGGCATACGCGCGTTGCACAACAGGGTGCGGCTTCTTGACTGCGTTTGGAATCGTCGTGATGTGCATACCAACCTTCCGAAGGATCTCTATATCGACACCTGTTTCCAATGCTTGTGGGAAATCCTCTTTGTTCAATTCCATCGGTTTAAGTGTCTCTGCTTGGTTCTCTGATTCCAGTTGAAAGTGTGGAATCACCTTGACAAAGTCCTGTGAACTCTGTGCGGCATCCAGGGCCTGACGCATTTGTCCTTCATACTCCTTCGTCTTTGCCTGAAAGACACTCTCACTTAAAACACCATCCTGAATCAGCGACTTCGAGTAGAGATCAACCAGTCTTGGATGAGATCGAATAAGTTGGTACATTTGTGGTTGAGTAAAGTCCGGCAAGTCTCCTTCGTTGTGGCCATTACGACGATAACATATGAGGTCAATAATAATATCGCGATGAAACTGCTGACGAAAGCGAGCAGCTATGCGGCCCGCGCGGACGCACGCTTCAACATCATCGCCATTGACATGCAAGACAGGAGCATTATTCACCTTTGAGAGATCACTACAGTAAGTACTACTGCGACATTCCCACGGGTTCGCCGTAAAACCAATCTGGTTGTTCACAATAATGTGCAGGGTACCACCAACATGAAAGTTATCCAAGTCACAGAATCCCATCGTCTCGTAACATGACCCCTGTCCCATGATGGCTGCATCACCGTGGATAAGAATGGGGAGGGTCTTTGTGCAATCCGAGTCATTTGCATACACCAGTCTCGCACGGGCCTTGCCCACAACAAGTGGGTTGACAGCCTCAAGATGCGATGGATTGGGCAAAAGTTCAAGGTCCATAAAGTTACCATTGCGAAGCAATACACGTTTACGATGACCCAAATGGTACTTTACATCTCCTATAGATGCCGCCAATCCCTTTGGCGCCTTGCCCTCAAACTCATTCAAGATTTTTACCATCGACTTCTGCATAACATTTGACAGAACATTCAGGCGCCCTCTGTGCGCCATACCGAGAATTCCAGAGGTTGCGCCATTTTCATTTGCCTCTTGTATTGCAGCATTCATCGCGGGAACAAGTGCTTCGCCCCCATCAAGACCAAACCGTTGCTGTGTCGCATACTTGAGATGGAGAAATTGCTCAAATCCACAACAGCGTATCACTTCATCCATGATTGAAAGCCGATCCTGGTTGGATAGAGGAGTGAGCGAGTCAAGAATCTCTTGGCGGAACCAGTTGCGAAGCTCAAAGTAGCCAGACGACATAAATTCGAACCCAATTGTTCCACAGTACATGCGCCTCAGCTGCTTTACGATGTCTCTCAGCGTTCTCGGTGTTCCACCGCTGACGAAGGTCGCCTCAAAACTGCATCCAAATGTGACGTTGAATACTTGCTCCAGATCGTCCTCCGTAAAACCAAAACTCGAAGGATCAAGAATCGACGCGTCAATGGCGTTTTTGTTCGTGGCCCAATCGCACTTAAGCGGGTTAAGCGCAGCGATTTGGTGCCCATTCTTCTCGTATGCCCGAATCATCCAGGAAAGACTCATGTTTTGCATCCTTTCCCGCTCAGTGAGCGTGCTTGCCAAAGTGGGTCGGTGGAAGGTCTGCACGACTGGGCTATCAATGGGCGCGTTCTTGATGTTCTCGAGCACTGGAATCCAGCTGGGATCCACCAGCGTAGGGTCCTTCTCGTACTGCTTCAGCAGTCCCTCAACATAGGCCTCATTCTGAGCGTCAATAATTTGATCGAAGTGGTATGGCTTGCGGATAGTCCTTGCATCGGTGTGTGACCGCACAGGACACCGCAAAGGAGCAGCGACAACACCACGCGCGAGAGCACGACGCATTGTGATTTACCAAACAACCGCCGCGGTTCAAAGTGTATACGCACGCAGGAGAAAAAAAAAGCCAACAAGAGGCCGGAAAAAAAGGGGGGAGGAAGATATTTCCCTTTTTGCTTGAAGCGGACTAGAATAAGAAATTACAACACCGCTTCTTCCAAACAATAAAACCAACAGTGAACCAAAAAGACTGCACAGAGGATTTTTTTTTCCACACCTTTTGTTCTTCTCTCGCTGCTCCTATTCTTCTTTTTCCCGTCTTTGTGCGTGTGTGTCTAACACAGATTCGACAGAAGCCAGCGGTATGTGTATACGCACAGAGCAGGTCCCTGTATTCCCTATACAAATATGGGTTTCCTCACCTCAAAATGATATATCAATAAACACAGACGCAGACACAAAGGCCTTCACCACAACGCAATGCGTACCTCAAGAGGAAGAGAGATGAGATGTGGTGAAGAGAAAAAAAAAAATGTTGCAACGAAGAAACATCAGCGGGAAAAAAAAGAATGAGAGCGCACACACACAAAGAGAGAGAGAAACAGAGAGGCTTCATGTTCATTATGGACAGCCATCATCATTTGTATGCGGCAACAAGTCCTCCCACGACCAAAAAACCATTCCTCCCCTTCAAGAATGGCGAAGCTAGTAAAGAAAAAAGGAGGAACAACAACAACAACCACAACCACAGCACACAAAAGGAGGAATTCTACGGGAATAATTACTTCTTTGCACGCTAGTTCCCACCCTATTCATCCATGCCGAGTGCCTGCACCAAATAGTCGTGCAAGGCTTTTCGCGTCCATCCTACGATCACCGTGTCCAACTCCTCTCCCCCGTTCTCATCTACCAGAACCAGTCGTGGAAGAAAGGCAGACTGTCTCTCTGCCACCTTCAAGCGGCGTCCGAATTTTTCTTTGTAATTTTTGTAAAATATGCCAACCTCACTTTGTGGGTTTTTAAGCTCTGAGTGGATTCCTCGCATCTCGAGACGGGCGAATGCGTAGATATGCGGAGGTACCTGATCATCCACAGTGCAACACGAGAGGCACTCCTTGTGCAGCTCCGCACTTCCCGTGTGCTGCAGCAGCGGTTGGCAATGCCGGCATTTCAGGATCAGTTTGTTGAAGCCGATCTGACCGCACTCAACACTTGTTCGAGGAGAAACATCTCCAGTCGATTCGGTCACAACTGTGCCTGAGGCTACGACGGAAAAGAAGGCAGCCACCAGAAATACTACAACGCGCATCCCCTAAATTTTATCGGACCTCCCCCCCCCCCCCCCCGAAAAAAAAAACAAAAGACACGGAAGACGAACAAGAAGTGTATGTAGAGAACAAAGAATGTAGAACAAATTCGGCAACGGGATCGCCCAAAACCATGTAGCGCCAACATATGCCGCACTATGGTTTAAAAGGGAAGCACGACATCACCTCTGTTTCATATGAAAAGAATGATAAAAAACAAATCATTGTGTCCTTCCAAAAAACATCATAGTTTTTTTCCATTCTTTTCATTTTTAGTTGTTTCATTTTCCCAGAAACCCAGGTTATTCCTCCAGCGATGATGCGAGTGTGTAAAAAAATAAAAGTATATATATATATATATATATATATATATATGTACATATATGTACATACATGCATATTTATGCACAGCTTCACATAAAATGAGGGTGTGAAGCCTCTTTTGTTTGTACATTCACAAAAAAGTGGCTAATACTACCATCATCATCAACAACAACAGCAATAGGAGTGGGCTTACTCCTCTACTTGGAGACACCCTGTTTGATTTCAAACATGTTTCGCGGAAGGGTTGAGGTACCGTGGAAGATGCGCGTCAGTTCCTCAAGGCTCAACCGTGGCATCTCCTTCGGAAACAGCTTCTCACAAAGGGCGTTGAGTTCATCATCGGTGATGGTACTTACATGTAACTTTTTACGAAGGCACATCTTAAACTCGTCCGGTCCTACGACGCCTAGCGTTGAGTAATCTGCAACTGCACGAAACTCCTTCTGCATCAGCTGTCTTCTTTGATCGTAGAGCTCTAAAAACTCTGCAGCAGCGCGCGCAGCCAGAGCAGTTCCTCCCGCTCTTATGCGCCTTTCCTCGTCGATCTGTGGGTCTTTCACGAAGGCGGCAGATTCCTCCTCGGCACTCTCAGCATCAATGACCTCCCATGGGCGATCATCCGAGGCAACAGTGGAGCCCTCCGGCATAACACGGCCCACAAACTCTTCATAAGACACATAGGACTCATTATGCTTGTCAAAGTAGCGCAGTAGACTCAGGATTTCCTGCTCAGAGAGCTCCAGATGAAGATTTTCCGCAATTCCACGAAAGACATCCATCTTGAGTCCCCCCATGCTCGTCTCATCTGCCACACGAAAGGCCTCAGCTAGACCTGTCCTTTTACTGAAAAGCATAGCACGGATCTTGCGCACAATACGGTTGATGTCCGATCGACTGAACTCCTTGCAGTTCTCTTCCATATAGTTCAATGAATGTTCGTCGGATGCAAGAATTATAAATGGAAATCTATTGATGGTCAATCGCGCTCCCACAAAAAAGTCATTCGATGTGTAAAACTCCCCATCAGGTCGCTTATAACGCTGTCTTTGCAGAAACTTTCCTCCCACAATCCCGCTGTTGCGCAGCACCGGCTCGTAAATGGAAAAGCTGTTGTCTCCTGGGTATACCGTAAGAACGAATCGACGAATCTCATCTTCGTACTTTGCGTTATCGAGTCGCATGAGAAATTTTACCACACCATCGGAAAAAAACCGCAGACGGCTCTCTGTACGCTTACGTTCCTGAATTTCATCCAACTCTTGTGCTGTTTTTTCACGCCTGGAAGGACCAATCGGAGCTGCGGCTGGTGTTTTTCCTCCAGGTATTGCTTCATACTCCGTCACACCAAACTTTTTAAGAAGATGATTGCGTGTAAATGCATCGTAATCATGTATCTTTACCTCACGTCCAAAGAGGCTCAATACGTTTCCAATACGAATATCCTCATCGGTATAATAAACCGTATTGGCGTCCTCCTTAAACGTAAGGGAACCCAATGACTGCGCATCGAACCTGCAGCCATCCTTTGGTTTGGCGACACGTTGCCGGCGAAAGAATCGCGGAAACGGGTCACGGCCACTGTTGGGAAAATCCTTTTCTACCACAGCGATGCTGCCGTCAGCGAGAAAATAGTACAGGGTGAAGTGATGCTTTGAACCGTGAAGGGCTTCTGTGTCATCCCACACGCAGTCGCACCGTAGCACCTCTCCATCATGTGCCAGAAATTGTTGTGCAGCACGCACCTGTTCAGGCAGCAGAGATATGTTGAGAGGACTGTCAGCTGCAACAGAACGCACGTCGTGTGCCTTAGCCACAGGTCGGTTGCGCAGTTGAGTGTAAGCATCCACCGGTACCTCCTGCTTCGGGGGCAGCTCTATACCCGCCTTGGCGAAGAAATCACGAGTAAACGTGTCTGCATCATACACCATGTATGTACGCCCATAGAAAGTAATGGTCTCACCAATGTGAAAGTGTGCAAAGGTGATGGGAGTACCGTCATGCATTGGAACAATATGTCGTTTGAGTGTTGCGGGAAAGGCGAAACCAGAGTTATCGGGGCTCTGCTCTGTTACACTCATTGTGTTGTCTTCCAAATAGATATTGAACACCATTTTGCGCAGACGTTCAGTTTCAAGAGAGCTCTCCGGTACCTGCTCCTTTGTGTACCCATAGAATCGCAGTACGCATCCATTAAGATCAACGCTTTCCCCACCACCGGCAGTTCCATGTGTTACATCGTTGGTATCATTGAGAGTACTGTTTCCGTAGCTCCCAATGGATGACATTTGCTGCATGTTAGCTGCCGTCATGTCAATTGGAACACTCTTAATGGCCGTCATAGTGCAAGGCTTTGAACCATTAATCTGTGTGCGATGGTAATTGCGACGGAGCATCTCCTCACCACACGTCATACCTGGAACCATAGGGAGCGCAAACTCTTTTTTCATGGCCCGAGATTCGGTATACGCCATTTTCTTTGATTCTTTCCCCCCCCTTCTTCCTCCCCTCGTTAGTGCCTCTTCTGATTTCTCTAGTGTTTTCCCTGTCTTTCTACGCGCTGCCTTCTTTTCTCTCCTTGCGAGGTTGTACCCTCCCTCCTTGACACCAACGTCACGATGAAGAATGACATGAATAATAAATTTATCGACAATGGCCATCAGAAATGGAGGTACAGTGGAACAGCACGCACACGCACAGAAAGAGAAGAACACATTTATCAGTCTGAAAAAAAAAAAACATGAGAATCGCCGCAGGGAAGAAGTCGAGAAAAAAAAAAATATATATATATATATATATATATATTTTAAACCCTCACCTTCCAACAGAAGGAAAAAAAAACTCTCTCTCTCTCTATACAGATATATATATATATATATATATATATATATATATATATATATATCTATTCCTGCAGCGCATAAAAATTACATAGTAGTATGAAAAGTCGAAAAAAAAAGAAAACAAGCCGAGATTTTGGGTAAAAATAAGCGGTCTAGAAATCTACATGCATGAAAACATGATGTTCTCCGCAAAGAGCAAATTTTATTGAGTTGTTTCTCTTTCGCCCCACACTCCCTCTTCGTTTTTTTTTTCTTTAGTTTAACAATAGGGCCCAGCGAACCGTAAAATCAGGGAAACAAGTGACCCGCCCCCAAACGCTAATCCGCACCTCCTTCATTATGATTCCTCTGCATTCTTGACATCATCTACCTCAGCGCTCCTTCTTCTTCTGTTCCTGCACGCAGCGTGCTCATAGGACACGTCACTATGCCAGCGCCCCACTCACAGATCGTCCATTTCTATTTTATTTTCATATAAATGTATAAAAATATACATATATACATGCTCACTTGAGGAATAGGAATACTGTAGTGGGTGCATTTTGGAGGAAAGTTGTAGGCATTGCAAAAGTATAGAGGTTTACGCCACTGATGGAGCACGTCGAAGCAAATCTGGCTTTTTCGTCGGCCGCTTGGTGTCTTCGTCACCAAACATGGCGCGTTGAAAGATGACAGAGCCATAGCAAACACCATCGCTGGTGGCTGAGATGACACAGTGTGGAAGCGCCCAAAGACCTGAGACGCTCGTCGAATGCAGCGAAAAGCGTGAAAAAATGACCCTTTGAGTTGTATCAAACAGCTGCACCACGCCGTCTTGATAACCAAGGGCAAGGTAACGTGCCGCTGAAGAGAAATCTGCGATGCATACAGAACTGAACGGATTAGAAATGCCCCTCAACTTGAGATCATTCTCCAGAAGTGCAGTGTCTATTGCTAAGTTGCGCGAGCGTCGGCGTGATCCTAGCGCACTGAAGTTCACGACATCACCCTCGTATGAGATGCGGTACAGATAATCTCCACCCATGGAAAGGATGTCAACGTGGGGTGAATCTCGCAGCACAGCGAACCCCAAATCACCCTGTAGAATAGCGCAAAGTCCTACCACGATCGGCTCCTCCGTTTTCGTAGAACTTCCAAAAACCATCTGACTTTTATCTTCAAAAGTACTGCAAGTTGGAGAGTCACCCGGGAAGGGACTGAAAAAAAGCCGCTTCAACTGCCCCTTTTCCGGGCATATCATCATCAAGTTGGGCGTACCATCCGCGGAGGACATAACGGAGAGAATGTATTGGGAAGGGCATGGAGTTTGTTCGGCAAAACCTGAAAAACAAGTATTCGAAATGAAGGATGGGATCAATACACGTACAAAAGCAGGATCTTCCTTTGAGACAGAATTTCCAGAGTACTGCACAATACTGCCATCACGTAGCTGTAAAATAACGGTATAATCGTACGTTGAAGACCCTTCAAACACTACCAAGCTACTGCGAAATGGGAACATGTTCAACAGCAAATGTACGCGAAATGCTAAATCGGCAGTTTTTGTGTCCACGATTAAAAAGGCCCCATTATTCCATTGCGATGAATTCTGCAAATTAACCACCGCCATAGATCCAGTGGTTTCATCAAGAAAGATGCTTCGCGGGGAAAAAGGAACCAGCTTTCTTTCCAAAGAAAACTCAAAAGATGGTGTGCGACCCCCGGTGATGGTAGCATCAAAAACAATCAGCGACCCTCCCTCATATCCCACCAGAAGCTTTTGAGTAGACTCAACCCATCGTAAAACAGAGATTTTTTGCCCCGTCTTCAATGATGAACTATTTGAGAATGGAGCCAGTGTCTGCTGGTCAAGGACAGATATGGTTTTGCCATGATACGTGGAAATGAGAATGGCACCACTTTCAGGGATATAATCTACAGACTCTGCACCCATTTGTTTCAACAGACGAGTACCACGAGAGCCGGTAAAATCAGCAAAAACAACATTTCCATCAGCAGCACTACAAATGAGGCGATCCCATGCAAAATTGTCGCTTAGCTCAAGAACGAGACCTGTTATACCGCTCGTATGTGGTGCAAAAGAAAATATTGGATTCGGTTCACCTTCCCCGTGGGCAAACCTATCGTAGCAGAAGACCTTCACCTCCCCATTATCAACCCCAAGAACTACCCGTTTTGTTAGGGAATCCATCAGACAAGCTCGTACACCGTATGAAACAAGCAAAGCAAGTCGACCACAGCTAGGCGATAGCAAAAAGGCACCATCCACTGCACTGCAGCTTAGAACGACATCGTCATCGCCACAAATATCATTAATGTGCGCTCTGTGAACCCTTTGACCCCATTTGAACAACATGTTCACCTTTCCTGAAGAAGTATCTAATGCCCATTCACTAACATACCCATCGTTGAACCCGATCAGTACGGAGACAAAATGCGGTTTCGAACGTTTTGGATATCTTGCGATGCACTTAGGATCTCGGAGCCAGCGCAACACCGACACAAAGCCGCCGTTCTCTTTTAATTTCTGCGTTTCTTCGCCAGTCTCGACATTCCACATAACCAACGGGGTATCGGCATGTCCACCAAGTAAAAACCCATGAAAGAAAAGCGATACTATTGCATTACCTTGTGTTTTGATCCTGTGCACTGGCGCCATGATATTAACGTTCAAATCCCAAACATGTATAAAATTATTTGTACCAGAAGTAGCAAATCGCGCGTCGTCCTGGTCACTTACCACAAGAGAAGTCACACGAACATCATGAGCCACCAACTGACGAAATAGTTCAAGAGACTTTGTATGCCACACATATACTTTTGCATCTGCATCATTGTCACAGTCAAACTCACTTTCCACACGCACGTAAAGATAAGTATTGGTAACAGTACATTGAATAACCGAGCAGTTGTGGTGGTAGCACATGCCCACAAGATTTAGCGTGTCGGCGTCCCACACCAAGAGTCTTCCCTTGCGGTGCATGGAAACCAAGTACGTAAGCGTGTCTGCGTCAGAACCAGTAGCCGTTTGCCCATTTTTCTCACGCATCTTCCCCTCCACAGTCACCGTTTCACCGGCTACAGTCTGAGGCGCATAACTTAGAACGTGGTGGTTGCTAAGGAGCATTCCTCCCTCATAACACTCCAGTCCATTGATGCCAAACGGAGTGGATACTACTCGCACATTGCATTTGCTGATCATATAACTCTTCTTTTTTTTTTTTTTATCTTCTCTTCCTTTCCAGTCACCTACAATAGAGCGGTAGGGAAACGAAACCGGGGAACAGACATGCCGAAAAGTACCCCCCCCCCCCCACACCACCAACACCCAAGAAAAGGGAAAAAAAAGGCAACATAAAACAAAAATAAATAGTAATAATAATAATAATAATAGTGCAGAAACAGAACAATCCCGTGCCCTTATTTTTCTCTTCGTCTCATACAACCGGGCCGTCTATTCATCCTATCCACCTCAGTGAATTCAAAGAACACCAAAAGAAAAAAAAAAAAACAGCGACCAGGCAATCAATGTAAACCTTTATTCATATAGATATAAATTATAAGATTATTATTTTCATCGTTATCCACAACAGCGACCACAACCACCACATGAACACAGATGAAATGTTAGATTTAACTGCTTACGTCAGATGAATCAACCGACTGGTCAGGTGCACCACCAGAGTTTACACCCGAAGTATGTAACCCAGTGTGAACCCGGTTGGCAGCATACGCCTCACGTACCTGACGCAACGTCTCCATTGAGAGAACTGGACAATTTTCACTACTGGGTGTGTGCTTCTTCTCTGGTGTAGTACACGACTGTTGAGACGCCAAATCTAACGCAACATTTTTGTGCAGCAACACAACCCGATATATACCATCATGTCTAACAACCACCTGTTTTTCCATCATATTTACATCATCGTTCCATACCATTATTGGTTTGTCAGCAGTCACGTATACTACTCGAAAACCATCGCCTTCATCTTTTCCACCGTTTTGCTCCTTTGGCAAGCGTTCCC
This sequence comes from Trypanosoma platydactyli, assembly GCA_030849675.1. Taxonomy (NCBI): domain Eukaryota; phylum Euglenozoa; class Kinetoplastea; order Trypanosomatida; family Trypanosomatidae; genus Trypanosoma; species Trypanosoma platydactyli. Next base: position 72,452 of record JASANU010000873.1, read on the forward strand.
GAGTTATTTCAAAGAGCGCTGGTACTGTCGCGCCGTCAACAAAACTGTTAGTCTCATATACCTCTTTGTCGACGTGTTGCACAAAAAATCGAGTACGGTCAGAAAATTTTCTTCGCATTCTCTTTGTGCGCAGCTTTTGACGACTCTCAGCGTTGTACAGGATCTGTTTTTTCCCGGTGAAGATGGTGCGCAGCGGATGATACCATATTTCTCGCTGTGGTTCAGCTGCAGTTAGCAAGCTGTTTGTTCGGATAGGCATCCCTCCGTCCCGAGAGTGCACCTCGTGAGGAAGTGGGAAAAAAATGTCTCCACCGCCAGGGCGTGTCGATAGCAGCGTCGGGATGCCATTCAAAAAAATTCGTGCGTGCTCCGTTGGATCCAATTGAGGTGAGGTGCTCAGGGTGATGTCAATGTCTGGATCCCCCATCCACGACGCAACACGACGATGTTCCGCTGATGAAATATGATGATGCGCATCCTCCAGCATCCTCAGCGTTGCTGCCGACTTGGATACATCACAGAGATGCAGCTCACACGGAACACACAAATAATAATACGGCACCCGCGCATCACTTCCCTCACCCTGTTCCCCACCAGATCTCTGGGACGTCGTCGCAGAGAAATGAGCGGAGTGCGAGTCCGCACCAGCACTAACATTACCGCTACCATCATCATTACGATTACTATCGTCATTGTTATTCGTTATGTCAGCAAAGCAGCGCCGGAGTCCGTGTTGTTCTAATCGCGCAAGCAGGTGCTCGTAGATGTTTGGCACTACTCCCTCACCGACATTAATAATCTTGTCCTCCATTATCTCCGTGTTTGAATGTGTGAGGGCAGAGCGCGACATGGCCATTGCACCACAACGTAGACGGTTGTCAACACTTTCTTCACCATTCATGCGTCGCTCCAACAGATTTTCACACGAAGTGACGACCCAGCAGAAAAAAAGCACCTAGACACTCCTTCAAAAAAAAAAAAGCTTAACAAGAAAGAATGAAAAAAAGAAGAGAAACCGCCTTTCATTGATCACGGCAAAAGAAAAAGAAAAAAAAAGAGTAACAGAAAATGAAAACCAAAATATACAAAAAAACAAATACATGGACTCTCTTTATATCAAATTCACTCTTATTCCTCCCATGTTATTCCCATTTGATAAACAAATGACGAAACACCACCACCACTTCCACTTCCTTTTCTCTGTAATCAAATACACACACAGACGCATGTATCTATTGGGTAAGTTTTAATTATCGGTTTGCAGCATGACTGCCAGGGCCTGCTCACAAAGCAACTCATTGATGGGTCCCTGTTCCACAACCAGTGATACAGCAAACGGGAGATTTGTAGTGATTTCAAGGACACTACTTCGATCAAAAAAAGGGGAAGATTGCGCGCCTTTCTTCTCAGCGGAGGAAAGAAGATTCTTTATTCTTGAGAGTATCGACACCCTCTTATCATCATCATCATCATTTTTCAGGGGAGTTGAGAGCAGCTCATTGTAGTCTGCCTTCAGAAGACGCAGTTTTTCCAGCACATCCTTTGACACCGGTGTGCCACCGCAAATCTCGGCTTGCCACGTCCCGTGGTAGAGCATGTGCTCAAGCATAAGCAAGAAAAATACAAAATGAATCATGCTGTTTGATGAAAAAGCGATTGACTCAACAGAAGGGTTATTTTCGAGTGTATGGCACTGGGTTTCCACAATATCTACTGCTGTTATCAGAATATCCCGACAAAATGGGTAAATATTGCTGATGCGTTGATGCATTGTTTCCAACGGGACAACATCCAAATTCACATCCACGTAGGGGAAAATTGCTTCCATGGTGCTGCGCCATGCAATTGGAACGTACGTTGCACGTCTTGGCCAGGCATGGGCGGACATACATTCATCATGCAATTCGCGAGTCAGTTGCGTTAAAAGCGGCATCAGAGCACCTGCCACACCCCTCGACCATAGCATCTCTTCACACGCTGCATCCGCTGGTTTCACGCGGCAGAAATGATACAATGAGCGCGCAACATCAAACAAAACAGAAGCTCCTGCTGCTCGGATATCCATGGAGACCATCAACTTCTCCCCAGGGTTACCGAAGATACGTGTGATGACACTAGACGGCGGCATTGCGCTCAGAAGTACAGCAGCACGCAGTAGCCTCGCACATGACACAGGGTAAACAAGAAGAAGCGCGGAGGTGACTAATTCACCGTCCACACTCAGCTTTTCGAGAATCTTCTCTCCAACATGAGCACACATTTCAACTCCATCCACGGAACTAATAGTAGCAAGTGCATTCATCAAAGACGTTGCATCTTCCACTGAAATTGAAGGTAAGTCTGGGAGGATCTGCGAGAGATAGGTGGCGAATCCCTTGCAGCTTTTAACCCGAAAAGCACTAAGAAGAGTAGCAAGCTGCACAAATCGTTTATACGGAATATACTCCGCGTTTTCTCTTCCTATTCTCTCAATCTCTATCGTCAGACGGCGACTAAGGGCTACAGCCGCTGCATCCAGGGCCGGTGCAAATGAAGCAGTACCCTCAATTTTTCTAAGAGACTGAAGAAACCGCACAAGGTCGGCAAAAGAAAGCGAATCCATTTCATCTACAATGGCCTGAATTACAAGTTCAAGACGTCGCTGCTGAATTGCTCTTGGGAGTGGAACATCTTCAATGATAGATAAAAGCTTTGATAGATCGGTGGCCTGAAGATCAAATAAGGTTTTACCACTTTTTACACCGTGCAACTTCTCTTGCTGTTTCTCCACTGGAGCAAATACTCGGTCCATTCCTAATAAAGCCAAATCATCCGTGCTGAGAAATTCAGACAAACGCCATCTAGAACTACGCTGAGTGAATCGCACTGCATCCACTGCCCGCACTACTGCCGAGCACTGTTCCAGGTATTTCATGGTTTTGAACTCCTCAGGAAAATGCACCATTGCACGCGTGAAGTTAACCCAATGGGCACCACGAAGAGTGCTACTGTTTTGAATAATAAAATCTGTCAAGCTGGTGCGCAGCCGCTGAATACTCTCCACCGGAAGGGGGTAAATGGTACCCTTGTGTTGATCAAGACGTTTCTGCTCTACAACCCCGCGAACAGACTTGGATAGCACACGCAGAATACGTACGGCGTCGAAGACAGTACAGTTCCCTTTTCCTTGTTCTCTCTGCCCCCCCCCACCATCGAACGTAAGACTCCATGTCTCACCACAATACAGTGGCACAATAAACGACACCACCTCCAAATGCATACCCTCTTCGGCAAGGGCAAACATCGCCCGTCCCACTTCTTTCAGAACATTGAAATCCAGACGAGAGGCTAGAGATGCGTACACACCATTATCCCTTACACCAGTGCGACAGAGGTGTTCGATTATACGACTTGCCTGATTTGAAGTCATCTTGCTAATAAGCTTCATACGTTCGTGATCGTGCTTGATACACTCAACAAGCGCACTGACGTATGAGCCTGTTGCGCTTGCACGCAGCACAACCGCAGCGAAGGCGGCGTCACGAAGCAGTTGGCTCAAGGACCGTCGCAACTCACCGCTATCATGACGCCTGTCCAGTTCTGTCCCACGTAAGAGTGGGATAACGCTGTCACGTAAAAACTTTTCGAGTGTACTTCGTTGAACAGGTCCCTCCTTCCTCCGTCGCATGTCTAGAAGCTCGTTAAGCCTTCCAGCAGTAGTACAGATGGTGGCATACTGCACAATACACTGGAGCAGCGGAGACCTCCGCAGCATCGAGCACGCGGAAAAAAAAGGTGCTACAAAATTCCCACTCTTTTTTTTTCTTTTCTTCCCTGTTTCCAACACAAAAAAAAAAAAAATAGATTTTCTTTTCGTTGTTGTTGTTTCGAACGCCACACAATAGCGCGTTACGACAACGACAAGCAGCAGCACCAAAAAAAAAAAAAAAAGAAAAAAAGAACGTCTCCACCATCCTTTTCCTTCCATAGAATAAACCCAAGTACATTCTTCATTTTTTTTAAAGAGGAAAAAGGGATCAACACCAGTAGCAGAAACAAACGGAAAAAATAGAAAGGACTCCATCTTTTAGGACTATGCCCCCCCCCTCTCTCTCTCTCTCTCTCTCTCTCTCGCTTTTCCTTTCTTTCCTTCCCCCGCTCACTCAAGGAAATTATTCCTTCAGTAGTATAAATACAGTCTACTACAACAACAACAAAAAAACAATACACAATGAATAGATATATAAAAAGACGCATGCTAGCACCTATCAACACATAAGGTGAGATATTTTTTTTTTTTACCCCCAAAGATATATTTTGAGTTTGCTACACAATGATATCTCCTCTTGAATTAAGCTTCCTTATGCATTTCTTTATCTTTGAAATCCGCCGCATAAGCTGGTGGCGGTCATGTTTGAGGAGCCAGTCCCAGGCGTCAACAACCACCGTCATTTTCACAGGACGGCATTTCCTATTAAGTCTCGCTTCGCGATACTCCCGCACTGCCTCCAAGTAATTGAGATCGCTGTCATCAACAAACTGCCAGACTGTTCGCCCTTCCACGTTAGGCGTCGATGAGGGGTGAGCACGCAGGATAGCAAAGAACCGAAGAAAGACGCACCAAGAGTGTTTTAAATCTGACTCTGCACTTAGGGGTAACTGTTTACCTTTAATGGAAAGGTTGCGGCGAAGAGGCTCCACCAAACGTTGAATTTGAGTTCTCAAATCTCCGAAACTAAACCAATGGATTCGGAAAACTTTTTGGGTATAATATCCAAGCGAGTAAAACCCAGACCATGGGGATGCTGCAGAGTAAACATGAGCAGGGGTCTGGTTTTCGCTATTGAGGTTATTGCCAGTGGCATTTTTTAGCGAATATTTCTTACCACCATGCTGAAAGTAAAAAGGAATGTATCCTGATACGCTTCTTTTCATGGAAGACACACTCTTGATACGGCAGCGGAATTCCTCTAACAGAGTGAATGCTTCCTGTTTCAACGGAATTCCACTGACACAGCGGTTCATGATGTAATGCACGTTGCGTCTAGACAAACGGTGTGCATCTATGGATGAAAACAGTGTGGGAATAGACTTTGGCCACGAGAGAGGTGTGCGCTTCGTCCCTAATGTATTGAATGGCTCGATAGACGAGAGGAGAGTAAGCACCCCCTCTCCGCGAATTTCAGAGTACGCAAATGACCCGTAGTGCGTGTTGTTCCTATTCTCTTTATCGCTAATACTTGGAGCGATAATCATATCATCAGTAAAGTCCACAAAACTCGTCAAGTTCGGATCCACAAGAACACCCCCAGAAAGAACACCAAAGGTGCCTAATATAGGACAATCTCTAATCACAGCATCATCTTTAGACTCAACAGTAGCATTGGCACTTTCCGGCGACACATTATGAAGCATTGAAGTGCCCACGGAAGGGGGATCAAGCCCAACAAAAACATCAGAAGGCCGAAAGGTTGCGTCTACAGTTTCAGTTCGGCAAAGGATCTCATTTATGAAGAAAAATCGATGCTGAGAGGACGCACTTATGCCATTGCTACCCCCGCAATTGTTGGAATCTTTGCCCTCCATTGACTGCACTGCTTTCAGTGCCCCCCATTCAAAAAATTGCTAGCAAGGAAAAGCACCACTTTCCAATATCTTCATATATAAATATATGAAGATATACGTGTCGATAATGGATGCTCTTTTAAAAAGCTCCCCACCCCCTTCTTCTTTTTATTCTGAGAACCGAATGAAAAAAGGAGACAGGGAGGCATATGTGTGTTAGAAGGGTGGTGAGACAGATGGAGCAAACATTTCTTTCAGAGCCACCAGACGCACACAAACTCATGACGCTCTTCTTTTTCATCCACAGAGTGTCTCCGTGAGTATTTGGGGGGGGGGGAAAGTAGCGAGGAGGAGGAGCGCGGCAATCAGAGCAGCAACAAGCAGGAAAGGGGGTGGATGGAATAGCAACGGATAGGCGGGGGTAGAAAAAAAAGAAACGCAAGAAACCCACAAGTTTGCTTCACAGATTAACGCTTTTTTTTTTTTTGTTCATTAAGAACCTGCGAAGAAAACAATCTAATTTTATGTTCCTCTTCAGGAGAGTGTGCATACATATTTTCACCTCTGAACCTGAGAAACGAAAATTCTATCATGCAACTTGTCAGCAAACACGAGAGCTAAACACACCTCTCCCCCGCATCAGATCCAAAAATCAAACACTGAGGACGCATTCAACACAACCACAACTACCCACCTTTTTTTGTTGTTGTCCGCTATATATAAAAAAAAAAAACAAATATAAGGAGAAACATTTACAAAGCTTATTGGAAGTGCAAATCCAAATTGACGCACCGGTCATACGACAACACACAATACATATGTATATATTTATATATACATAAAAGGACAATCGCTGCTTCTTCCCTCAGGGTTTTTCTATTGTTTGTTCGATTCTTCTAAAAGAAAAAAAGGTCAGGACAAAACATTCAGCAATCTGTATTGGGATTCTTTCTTGTGAGAAAGTATCACCTGGAGCGATAACTATAACATGGATTTAGATACTTGAAAATCTATGCTGGTATTGACTTCTACTACCAAAATGGTACACAGCGGGTGTTGCTGTTACCACTGACCGCAGCGAAGGACTATCAATGTGCCAGATGACGAACCACAAGGTAAAGAAATGTCTGGTACCTCTGCGAGAAACAAAACGCTCATGGACATTGCCCGTTAACGAACTCGTTCAGATTATATTTAACTTGACACGATTGTCTTCATGAAAGTCTCTGTATCACCCACGTTTGATTCTGAAGCAGCGACACCCCCTGGAGGAAACTGCGATTCCAACTGCGGCTCCATACCCAAAACCGCCTCGGAAACATTATGCTTGTAATATATGGGGTTGCGCTCCACTGCAAACTCCACAATTGTACGTGTCGGTGGAGATGCAACTCTCCGAGACAGCACGTGGCGCTCCAACGATGTTTTCCACCCCACCGGAAGAAGAGTAAACGTAGAGATGGGAGTGAAGCTGACAATACTTCCTTTCCTACTCGACGTCTGAGACTGCAATTGCCCCAGTTCTTTGAGTGAGCTTGCCGCCACCTCCTCTGTGAAATCGTTGATATCAAACTGAAGTACAATAATCACCAGATGTGGACGCTGTGACGTGAAAAAGGAAGAGAGCTCAGTATAATTTGTCGTAATTGATACGTTAAACATCACTCGTGTAGCCACCTGCAACGATAAGAAGGTAGTTTCCACCTCTTTTCCAAGCTTCATAATATCTGCAGTTCTTCTCAACCCACTGAATATGTGAATGAGAACTTCGTAAAACAAATTCCTGGAGGTAGACAGAGAAGATCCTGCTTTTCGTGCCACCAACTTCGAAATTTTTATCAGAGTGTTGGCACTTTCTTCCCCTGGCTGACCCTTCAGGCTCTTCCTCAAAGACGGAGTAAGGAGGTCCAAAATGCTAGACCTCCGGACGTTGGGATTAATGCGCAACCCTCTAGAAGCCGCACCATCCATCGAGAGAAATCCCATTGAGGGTGCGAACTGAGTTGAATCTTCCTGCTCAGTCATGTCATCAAACGCAGACCGTATAGCTGTCTCAACGTCAACACAACGGGACAGTAGTTCCTCACAGGCGCGATTCGCATCCTGCATCTCTAATGTCAGCGCTTCAGTAGCCCGTTGACGCTCCTTTTCTCGCTGCGGTGGTAAAGTTTTGTGATACACTGGAGAGAATTGATTTCGGATATTATTGTACGACGACTTAATCTCAGAGCCCGTCTCCACCTCCAGTGCACCATCCCTCATAGAAGTTGAGATGTTGTTTCCTTGCAGCACCCCAGAAGCACCTGCCTGAATAGAAATTCCCAGAACGGAGTTGTCGAAAATATCATTTTCCCTTATGATAGACTCAGATCCCTTTGAAACCAGAACACCAATATCTCCATCGAAGAAGGCATTCTTCGTGATGTTGGCGATACTTGTTCCGATACATTGGTTTGGACGACAGAGCACATTAATGTTATTCTTGTTGTTAAAGACAGCGTTACCCTCGATACGGGCACCGCCATAAGCAATGATACCAACAGAGTCACACGAATGGACACGATTTTCCGAAAGAAGTGTATCGAATGTAGTCTTTTCAAAGGCGGGGATGAGCTCATAATCCTTGTATTCAATGGGGTTCTGTATCACTACACCCCTAGAGCAGGCGCTAATCTCGTTGTTCATAAAAACCCCACCAAATGCCATTATACCACACTCTTTTGCTTTCGTCATACGGTTACCCGTAAAGAGAGTGTGGCAGAACGGGGCAGCGAACACAGACTGAGCAGTGTCAAGAATCCAGTTTCTCTCCAACTTTCCCCACGCACCAGGAAACGTGACGACACCCTTCTTTTGTCCACGAATAATGTTCCCTATCAAACGAATACGCGTCGCCTTGTGCAAGTAGACAGCTGCACTTGCAGATCCCAGATAAAGAAAAGTGTTTCGTTCAAACAAACATGCTCCCTCCCTCTTTCCATGTATACATCCCCCAAACATATTTCCACGAAAAGAAGCAAAACCACCATCTACCGAGACAACGTCTCCTCGATGCTGGTTATCACATGTATTATCCATAAAGAAGCAGCCATCAAAAAGGATCTCCTCAGATTCACCGCCACCTTCCGCGAGGCTCCGTGTGGGGAGTGATTTGTTACCGGACAGCTGATTTACACTGCTAGTGTTACCACTGCTGGAGTTCGTCTTACCCTTACCACTTACCCCACGCACCCACACACCCGCCACCCCAGATTTAGTGAATAAACACGAGGCAAACTGAGCGCTGGATGATAATGATGACTCCAACACTCCACTCGAAGAGACAGTGTCACATATGACATCAACACCAATATCATTGTCCATGAAGAGGCACCTACTCACAGTCCCACCACATACCGAATCGATGAGTATGCCAGCTGAAAATGCGGAGTTTCCATCAGGTGACATGGATTCCGGTGAGAGTTTAACACTTAACCCCCAAATATCGTGCATTTTAAATTCTCCGTTTTCAGGGAATTCATAACCTTCAGCCTCTGAGGAGGTAAAATCACTCTTTTTGTGCATCATAAAAAGGCAATACTCCAAAAACACTTTTGTTCCTTCTCCCATAACTTCTAACCCTGCCCTACAGTTCGCTTCAAACAGGTTGCGCTTAACATGTGCGTTGGCTCCACCACAAACTAATAACCCAATGTAATTCCTCAAGAAGTGATTTTTCTCCACTACAACTGCATTGGATTCATTCATATCAACGCCAGAGGTGTTAGTAATAATAACAGGAACGTAGTTGTCACGGAACACGTTGTTTCTCAAACGTACATTAGTGCTCGAACCCGAGATAAAGAATGCCGGGGAGCCTTTACTGTGATTGTAGAATGTGTTCTCACTAAAGTTCGGTGCCGAGGACCCTCCTCCATCCACAATAACAGAAAGGTTTTTAGCTGCCGAGAAAAAGTTACCATAAACGCACGTTCTTATTCCCATTTCCTCTTGTTTCTGTCGATCCTCTTCTGTAATGAGGTCTTTTGGCATAATAAAACGAATTGAAACACCATTTGATTCGAATACATTCTCCTTCCCGATCGTTGCAGATGCGAGATGCCCCTCCAAAAGAATGGCATTTCCAGCGATGTTCGTAAAAGCATTATTGCAGATACATGTAGAAGTTCCACCCAAAAGACCAAGCAGATGAATGCCTTTGGAACTGTCATGAAATCGGTTCTTTTCCACAAGAAGTATGCCAGGAGGTGCGGCCATTGTCAGTGAGGCAAAAAGAGGAATCCTAAGAAGCGCCTGTGATGAACACATGGATGCGTTTGGCTGATGCATGGTATCAATTTGCAGCAGGGTTTTATTCCCATCTTGAGTCACAGCAACGTACCTGGATGTAACTTGCATCTGTTCCCCGACATTTTTGTAGACTTCGTTCTCTGAAAACTTAGCATTACATGTCTTTCGTTCATGTGGCACCAATTTAAAGAGAAGATTTGGGAGCATCAATTCATTCCTGATTGTAATTTTAACACATACATCGTTGTACTGCCTAGCTGCCACATCCAATTCCAGTCGAGACCTCACTAGATGACCACACAAAACCTCAACAACGTGCTGACAACAAATACCTATCCCAATATTCTCATATACATGATTCTCCTCCATACAGACGGAAAACTGCACTTCATCCATTTTCAGTGCTTCTATTTTTGCATGATAGTTCTCATATGAGTTTTCAACCGTCCTTGAAAAGACGACATCGCGTGTCTCAGTGTTTTTCTTCTTTCCACTAGTAAGTGGTTTGCGTGCATTTACATCCGGCAAAGTAGAAGCCTGTTGTTTTTTTTTAACGTTTTTCACTTTCCTTGTTGCAGAAACTTTAGTCCCCAGTTCAGGTCGCTTCTGTTGTAAAATCCCACCACTGGCTATGTCAGCCTTACCTTCATCGATGGCATGGGCCTTCATGACGTGAAACATGTGCATTACAATACCTTGACCATTTTTGGTTATGCGGTTCCCTCCAACAACGGCCGGACACCGAAGAGCAACTGGTTTTTCGTATACATCATTCGCCACATCCAAATTGAGGGGCAAAGAATTTCTTCCCGACGTATTACAAAAGCTTTCAGCGTCATCAAACGGTTTTAGCATGAGAGGAAGCGTCAGATTCGAGTTTTTCCTGTTGCTCTCTGCATTGCTTAAGGAGACGCGGAACCGTTTCTGGATCAGAGAAGTGGTGGCGAATAGTGTCATCAGCAAGATATCATCCCGCGCGTTCCGTGCGGTACCAAAAATGACTTCACTGCCTGGAATGACAGGAACCACAACCCCAGAAATATCGACAAAATGCATCAGGTTTTGATGATGATGATAAATCCCACGCGAAAAAAGGACACCAATATTACGGTTTCCCTCCACGAGGTTGTTTCTCACATCTGTCATGCTCTCTTGCTCCACCCAGGCGCCAATACCACCATCCACAACCCACCCGTGATCATATCCGTCCATGGAAAGCAAACCGAAGGATTTCATACCATTATCAAAGGAAACGGCGGGTGAGACACCCGTAGCAAGCGAAAGGCTAGTAGAGGAAGCACTCACAATCTCACAGAGTAGCTGTAACCCATCTGCCACTACATCAGCGTATTTTTCCAACATGTTCCACACCAAAGAATATGAGTCGTGCAAATTTTCGTTAGATTCAAAACATGGTTCCTTAATTGTAACGACAGGCTGCATAAATGGAAACTTTTCAAAAGATCTTGGATCATTCGGGCTTCCATCAGGTCGGCAAAACCCATTATTGCGTGCCACGAGACCAGCAGTAAAGGCTCCTAAAGAATGACGAGCAACATACAACCCAGCCAAGCCATTTTCAACAAGTTCACACCCATAACAGATGGCCCTGGCATTAGGGCGGAACAGCATACCAAAGAAGGTGTTGTTGTGGATGCGATTGTTAAGGAAAAAAGGGTTGCAACCACTACCAATCACAACACCAATAGAGCAGTTAGTAATGAGATTCCCCACAAAGCTGACCTGACGCTGCATACATTCCTCGTAGTGTTTTTCTGAGTTGTGCAAAGAAGAGCCTCCAGAGTTTTCTTGCATCGCGTAAAGGAAAAGGGATCGAGATTCAAGTATACTAGAGAACTGTCGAGCTGAGTAAGTGCTACTAAGACGAGCACGGTTAGGAATTAAATCCTTTTTAGGTGAAAAAGGATTCCTGGTGGTCTGTTCCAGACGCATTGACACATTTCCCTTCGAAAAATCCCCCTCTTCCGATTTCTCAAGATCATGAGGGTTGTAGAACTCATGACACACACCAAAGTGACGGTTGTTCTGAATAATATTCTCGTGGAACTTGGCGAAGTTAGACGCCTTCATACTGTTTTCAATGGGGATGTCAGTAGAGGGATAGCGAGTAGTTGATAGGTAACTTGACGGAAAACGTAATGAACACCCAGTCACAACACTGATCACAAGAACTCCATGAAGTGTATTTTTCTCAATGACGCAATTTCTAAATATTGGTGCGGTTGCAACAAAATTCTTTTCCAAAAGTTTTTCCGTATCTTGCGAGGAAGAAATAGATGGTGATGTATACACCACAACACCCACGGTGCAGTGACGCACAGATGTCTGCGAAAATGTACCGCATCCACCACTGTCAACAAAAACACCACTGATTTTACACCTTTCAACAGAATTATTACTGATAAACTGTGGGTTCGCGCCATCGCAGACATACACCCCAACCCCATCACAGTCGTGAATCTTGTTTTCCTCAAAACAACCACGACCTTTGCTCTCAGCATAGACACCATCGTAGCAGTTTCGAATAGTGTTGCCGTTTATAGAGCTAATGGTGGAATTGTTCGCCACATATACCCCAATAGGGGATTCGTACATGTCATTAAGAGCAATACTAATGTCATTTTCGCCGTAGTCGAGAATGGCAACATTAGAATGCTTGTGGCGACAAATACGATTCTTTCGAATGATTGCACATCCACTGTCCAACTTTGCATGGAAAGACCTCTGGAGGTCGCCCTTGGCCATTTCATCAAGCCTTTGACTAACTCGTTTCGCGCTGTATCGTACATCCGCCAACACACCATACATCACATTAGACTCGATATCATTATCCTCCATCACACCATAGGCTTTAGATTCCAGCAACACACCAGATGTAGTGTTTGCATATATCTTGTTTTTCAGAATATCTGTTGGCTTGATTAGGTTTGCTTGCCCTGTTTCATTCGACTCCCTCGAAATTAGCACGCGATGAGGCCTTAACAATTTCGCTCGGTTACTCATTGGGAGTGAGCTTGGATTGTTACCCATAAGATTTTTCGCCACCTCAAGTTCCGAAACCCCAAGAGAAGAGCCAAGCTGGACCCCCACGTCATTCTCAAAGAAGTCGTTCTCCGAAACAATTCCAGAACCCTCCAAAGCAACTAGCAACCCACTAATGAAACATTTAGAGACTTTATTACCCTGAATCACAGGAACACCCCCTGACTGAATAACGATACCAGTACTATAGCTAGAGTGAATGTTATTGCCCTTAAACACCCCACGTCCACCATAAGATACAATAACTCCAATTGCCTCACAGAATATTGTATTGTTGGATATCATCGGGTTTGCCTTTCCAATAACGTAAACACCACATTCTTTGTTTTGAAAAATAGTGTTTTGTATAAATTGCCCATCGCACTCACGACCGCAAATAATGCCTCCTCCACTGGTAGAACATGATATAGTATTATACGCGACGAGAGGCTGGGTGAATCGATCCAAGACTATAACATTTCCTGTCGCATTCTCAGTGATACAATTGTGTTCAATGGATCCAAGACCTTCAGCAATAACGACCACACCTCCAGATTGACCGCCACTAACTGTATTTTTGCGTATGACAGGTAAGCCACCTTCCTGCACAACCATGTTGCAGCTTCTACTATTCGAAATTTCGTTAGAGAGAAATGTACCAAGTCCATTGTTCTCCACCGACACACCGTACCGACCACTTCCCATAATTTTATTTGAAACTACATAGGGGTCAGCATCCAGCTCCAGAACAATTCCCTGGTCATTATTGAGGATAGTGTTGTTCAGCACCGTTCCTCCACTGCAAGACTCAAAATGAAGCCCTGTCCCCGAACTTGCTGCGAAGGTATTGCATGCAATAAATGGAGTGGAAAAATCAGACACAAGCAGCTGAGCATTTCGATTAGAGGCAAATTTATTCATTATAATAAAGGGTTCACTTCCTCCAGTGGATATCACACCCGCGGAGCCGCTTTGCTTGATGGAATTCCCTGCAATAATGGGATAACTCCCAGATTTCACAGAAATGCCACTTATCGCGTTACTAGCAATGATGTTGCCTATTAATACACCACGTGCCATGTTGCAAAACTCAACGCCATGCTCTGTATTGCTCAACATTTCGTTTCCAATGATGAGAGGATTGGCAAAATTTTCAACTAAAATACCGGCACCTTTTGACTCATTAAACTTGCAACCTACAATCAACGGATGAGCTCCACTTCCTACCACAATGGCGGTGGCACCACATCGGACAAAATCGCAGTCCTCAACAAGTCCATGACGATCATGCCCAAAACGTATTGCACACAAACCACAAGAGGTAAAGCGAGTGTCTAAGATTTCAACTCTAGAAAGTATACGAGGCCTCAGAAATTCTCCAGCTGCCTCACTCAGAGGAGGCAGACGCATGCTTAGCGTTTCCTCTAGAAGTTCTCCAAAAGGGTTAAGTTCACCGCCATGACGTCCCTCATAAAGTTCGCCACTGTGGAAGTGTGTGTAGTACGCAGCACACACTGCCTTTACCAATGATCGCAATTGTTCTTTTAGTTGACCAAATGGAAGATTCGTGGCACCTACTCGAACAGGGGTTTTTTCAGTATCATCATAACTGAAAGATGATGCTTCTTTCCCCTCCGATATTCGTACTCTATCCAACCAAGAGAAGGAAGCACGGCATGATGGAATTTCCTGAATAGAAGCTGTCGGTTCTTCTAGAGCCGTCGCTAGACGAAACTTTCCTGAAGATTGAACATCCACACCGATAAAACATCGGTCAATCAGGTTCCCTCCAGAAATGCGAAGGGTCGCTGACTTGGATTCATAGGAGATGCCTCTGTCGCCTACTATGACAAGTATGGCACAAACTTTTTGGTTATATATACAGTTTCCTTCCAAGACAGCAGAGCCGGCGAAATCCAATGTGAATCCAATAAACCCCTGAAGAAGCTCGTTGTATGTAAATACGGGACAGGCACCCCGTGAAATCACCACACAACTAGGCTGCCCAGAGGCATTTTCACTTAACCATTCCCTATCTTTTGGCTTAAAAAAATCAGATGTAACGTAAATATGACACTTGGTGACAGTCACTCGTCGACATGCAAGGTTTTCTGGCGAGGCGTATTCATCTGTAGAGCTTTGTTTTGCTCGAACAGAAACAACATCTCCTCCATTTGAAGGCTGGCGAAATGAGCTTTCACGCATCATAACAACCCCTTTTGTGTCAATTTCAACACAAGCCAGATGATGTGTATGGATAGTACATTGTTGTACTTCTGCACTACCACTGTCCCCAATCTGTAGACCGTAACCATTGAAGCTTTCAGTAATAGTACAATGCTCCAAATGTGTTTTTGCAAACCCACCAACAAGAACAGAATTCATCTTACATCGAAAAAAAACAGATCTCCCATTTAAAAGAGCCACGGAAGGCTCTAGTTTGCTTTTTGATTTTGACATGAACTCTATATGCTCAAAGTACACCTCCACGTCCTGTGTGAGAGTCATACAAGTGCCGCGCGAAAAAATACAAGGGTCTTCGCCTTCAGCCGCAACGATTTCAAGCGGTATGTTGATCGACAATGTTTCAAAATACTCCCCACCCACTAACTCAATCCGTTCATAAGGCTTGGCAATGGCAATGGCTCCTGCAATAGTACGTCTAGACAACAGACGTGAACGACTGTTGACAATAATTGTCCGCACCTTTTTTTTTTGCCAGGCACTGAGCCGCTCTTCCACAACGTAATCATTTGAGAGCATCTATTGTTTCGGCTGTTGGAAGTGCGGTGTGGTAATGATAATGGTAGCCAAAGCAACCTGGACAGATGAAAAGAAGAAATAAGAGTAATCCCCCGCCCCTCCCACACACAAACAACAACAAAAAAAACAGAACAGGTGATAATAATGATGGTGGGGGTGATCAGAGTGAAGCAAACATTCAAGCATCAATGCGAATTCCAGCAAGCCTCAAGAACAAAACAGAGTCCTTTCGTATCTTTATGTTATTCTAAATAACATATTTTTGTTTCACTTTCATTTCAGAGTTCGTATATTCTTTATATAATATCTTGAGGTTTTGCTTACTAACCTACACTTATAAAAAAAAAAAGGTTTCGTTTGGTTTTTTTTTTTTTTTCCTGTATTGAGATGAACCGGGTTCCCCAGCACACATGCATACCCAAAAATGAAAACATGGTTTCCGCCACTACACTATGACTGCCTTGATGCTCCTCAACGCACTATGTGCACTGCCACCGCCATCATCGTCATGCAGTACAAGTTGCACCCACGCCATCATTTTACTATCGCTCCACTATCAGAGCAACAGGGAAAACCGCACCGCGCACAACAAAGCCGTTTTTATAACTTTACCGCAGCTAAATCGCAGTGCAAAGAGTGTTCTACGTTTAGGATCCTCCCCCAACCCTTTAATCCTCTGCGTTTACTTCGTGCATCATAGTAACCAGATGCACATAGGAACTGCCTTGATGCACCCCCCCCCAAAAAAAAAAAAAAGCCCATACGTATGTGCACAAGATTTTGGGCCCTAGCCACTTTGTTATTTTTTTCCCATTCTTTTTTTCGTTTTCTTATCTCTTGTAGGAGTTCTCCACTTAATTCGTCTCGTACCTTCATATATATATATATATGTGTATATTGTGATAGCCGTTGTTGGGTAGTTGATATTGATATAATACTTTTCTCTTGCGTTCGAACCATTCTTTTGTCCTTTAACCAGTCACTTGCAGAACCAAATATTTCACACTCCGCCGTCAAAAGGGCAAAGCGATGCCTACAGGTAAAAAAACGTCACCCGTTCCTCCCTAATCATTCACGTTACTGTTGCTGGTGGCATTCCGCCCATCTTTAATGTTCAGCTATAACTCCTAGTGAAGCTGCGCTCGTTGTCAGCACCCTGTGGAATGTTTTCCGTCTACACCGATACCACCTTTGGTATCAAATTGCTCTCTACTTATCTTGATGGATTGTGCGGAGACCCGTTTAACTCTACCAGTATCTATGTTAGCACCTAAACATCTTTGGGAAGAACGAACTGAACGACTACCTTGCACTTGCCGTGAGACTGAATCTTTTTTGGGACGCTGCTGCTGCTTCTGTTCTACACACACTGCAACATGACGGGGCCAACTCGATACTGCAAAGAACTGCCGACCGCAATGTGGGCAAGGTTTTAGCGGTTCCTCTGTGCCATCTTTTTCCTCAACCATACTGGTAATGCCACCAACGCTGCCCAAAGGCATACTTGTTCCCTTGAGGGACAAAGGGGACAAGCACTGATTCTTCGCCTGAATACCATCTCTATCTCCCCCTCCGGTCGTGCCGACTTCAGATGACCAGCTTGGCAGTTTAGCCACTGCGCATCCCGACTCTCCGGACTGTCGATCTGCTACCGCAGCCGGCACTCCATCTATGTCATTTGTTCCGGTGTGCATTATTTGATTCATCACAGGAAAGATAGAGGGCGAAAGGAGAGGATCCTTTGAAGATGATGATCCCACACCCTCTCGCTTTGGAATCTTTTCCTCATGCTCTTCCCGCCGGTCCTCCATGGCGCAGGAGCATGGGAATGAGCGCGAACGACTGTTGTCTTGGCTCTCTGCTCGCAGGCATTTGGAGGTCGACGCCATTGAGACCCGATCTGCCGACCAATCCCTCCGAAAGGACACAAAAGAATGAAGTATAGTGTTTCTACAACCTGCAGCCGCTCCGTCCACGTGTGGATGAGAACCACTAGCGGAATCCATCCGTTCTGGCAGATTGTGAAACTCCGTTTTAGGATTTAATGTGGCGAGCATAGCACAGTTCGGAACAATCCCAGTTGATGTACGTGCCGATATGGCATCCCTTTCACTGCAAGCGCGTTCCTGCGAAATCACGGTACCTTTTCTGCATACGCTCGGCTGTTGGGTGGGGGTGAAAGGATCACACGAGCGCTGAGAAACGACAGAAAAATTCCGCCCATTCTCCACAAAATACTCATTATCTGCAGTAGGTGTTGCAATATCGGTAATACCTTGTACATTCGTAACTAAACCCGAGCCTACGAAACCCCCGGCTTTGATCAGAGGCTTCTGTCGCATGTCATGCCCTCCTCCACACTGGTTTTTTTGTATCTTCATTTTTTTCTGCGCGCGTAACCTTAGTTGCAGAAAGAGCGAAGCACGAATCTGACTCGCGTGTGCACGCTGCAGAAACTCCCTCTGCTCACGGAGTAAACTTTCCGCATTAAAATCAGCGGATCCGGTAACGTCCACGGAAAAAACGTTAGCAAGACCACCAGTTGTAGTAAAATGGCTGCTGGAACGAAACAGTTTGTTCTCCTTGTCGAGGGGTCCTGTGTCGTGCATTACGCAGTAGGTCTATTCTTGGAGCAGGCAGGTAAAATAATCAAACAACACAAAAGAATCTTGACTAGACTGCGCGTATTTGTTCTTGTATGCGTGTGCACAGAGGCCTGAGTTGTTATGCGGCAAGTAGAGATAGTCTTCCTTTACTTCAAAGAAACGAATACACCCTTCCAACCCCTCTCAAACTCACAGCAGAGTAACTACACAGTCGTCCTCACCTTCACAATTCAAACGCTTTGAGCCAACACCACAGGGGTAAAAACAAAGAGAATGATGGAGGTTGCAGAACGTCAAAGAAAGGAGCAAACGACCTTCACAAGGCAGCCTCAGTAACGAGTGGGGAAGAAAAGAAAAAGCAATAGCAACACGAAAAAAATGAGTTAGAATAATAATGGAGCAAAAATGTTTTTTTTTTCTTTTCCCTTTCTTTTCGTACACTAATCGTCTGGCCTCAGCTCGCACCCCCCTTTAACAAGAAACCGACCAAAGAGAGCATCTTCTCTTTAAAACATTGTTTGTGGTGTACATGGATAGATAAGGAAGAAGTTTTAAAAGAAGAAAACACTTTGAGCCTTGAGCTGTTATTCTGCGTAAGAGGCTTTACCAACGAATACGAGAAGGCTACATGTATGTATGCGTGTGTGCAGGAAGCGCGGAAACCTGCACACACGCGAAGCAAACAGGGGATTCCGAGCGGGTGGGTGAACTGCTGCGTAGGAAATCCATGCAGCACCGCTTGCGTGGATCAAAAAATGTAGTTTTCAGAGAGACCGGAACCGTTTTGCTGCCAAAATATATAGACGTAACATGACAGTAGGTCTCAGGCATTCCTCTGCCAGGCTCTCCAACCAAAAGAAAATAATTTCTCCCAATGAATATATGCAGACACATACACCGCTTTGTTAGTGACGCCCAAGCCAATCCTTAAATCTGTCCAGCATTTGCTTCTCCGTCTCCACTCTTCTACAGACCGCCTCATATTTTTCCCAATCAAAATCACGCGGGGCATATCGTTTAACCAGTGCCGGAAGTATTGTTTTGTCGTATTCCGCGTACGTGCACGACCTACCAGAGCGGAGAAAGTAGAGGAAAAACATGAGCGAGATGAAGCTACCCAAAAAGTATGTGATGGGCTCCATAATGTCCCAATCCAAGTCAACGAAGGTCAGTCGAGATGTTATCGCCAAATGGGCACCAACAATACAGAGTGCGGCGCTCCACAGAAAGCGTCGCCATTTCGCAGCCCGCCTCAGGGCAAGGTGAAGAGCGCGCCGCATTGCTATCTCATCAGCTTGCGTGGCCTTCAAACGCCTCTCCGCTTCCTGAAGAAAAAAAGAAGAAAAATCATTTACCATTCCATCCTTCTTGTTGTTTACATCTTCATACATGAGCAGAAGCTGTACAGGACGTAGGTGAACCGCCTTTCCGTTGGAGATAGACACAGCGAACCCCGACTCTTCCAACAGCATCAAGGCCCTATTGGTGTCGGCCACATGGCTCTCAGAGCAGTATTGATTGAATATCTTTCGACTAATCACATCGCCCCCTCCCTCTGTGGCAGAGCATTTTGTGGCACTATGCCGTTGCAATGCCTGACGAAGCAAAACCATTGGCGCGATAGACAAAAAATCCTCTGTTTTTAGCGTCATGTGCGTCTGCGTCACGTGTTTTTCATCTGAGGAACTCGTATACCCCGTACGATGACGCAGACCAAAAAAGAGCGGTGTAAGAAACGGAGCACTTCGATTTATTTGGGCACGACTGCAAGTCCAAAACTGAGACGCTGTCTGGTGTGTTAGCAAAGTAGTGATGAGCATTGCAACTTTTTGTTGAGTATAAGATTCAAAGATTGCAAGGCAAATAAGATGAGCAAGAATCTCTCCCCCACCTACCAGCCTCTTTTTTTTTTTCGTCTTCTTCTATTAGTTATTATGAAATTGAAGACGTTGCTCTCACGCCAGATCTACCATGCATGCAGGAGATCCCGTACAAATGCAACCACACCCTCACAATACCTACAAGAGTGTAATATGCGGCGGGTAAAAAAAAAAAAAGGAGCAGTATAAACATTGTTTACACAATTATTCCCTCGAGGCTAATCTATCCTACCGGCAGCACCAAGTTCTCTCCACTCTTCTCAAAAGTACATACATGAGGGCATAAAAAATCCTCTAAAAGACGAAGTCCCCACCCCCATCGCCTAAAGCGAAAAATACCGCACCGTCTCCAGTGCCAATGCATTCGTTTTCCACCATTCTCCCATCACTTCTCGGTTTTCCTCCGTTTACATCTCAAGCAGAGGTGTGTGTGCGTGTGTGTGTGAAAAACAATGTAGCAATAGAAACAATCAAAGTACCTCTCTCACAAAAGTCTTTGAAGTAAAATGACACACTCGCACATTTCGAAACCTGTATTTATCATACCAAAGATTACAGACGAAACTCCCGAAGAGATTCTAGACGGACTTCCCCCGCTGTCTATACTCAACGGTATTCACAACAAAAAGGTGCCGAGAACAACCCTCACCCCCAACCCCTTCCCAAAAAAGGAGAGAAGAGGGATGAGTTGGCTGGTTCTTTAGAGCTTACGCGTCTCGACAAGCTTCACGATGAAAGTAGTAAGAAAGAGAGATATAACGTCAGTCCATTGGTCCGAGCAAAGTTATCAGGCTGGAGCATTCCTGCACAAACCTTTGGGGAAAAAAAGGCAAAGGAAAAAATGAGTAAACGAAAAACATAACTTTTCCAAAATAAAGAAAGGATAGAAAATATTAAAATACAACACTCACACGCACACACATAGAAAAAAAAGATAAGAAAAACGAACTTCCTTTTCATCATCGCACCGTTTCTCAGCGTCTTCAAGAACACAAAGGATATAGTGAACGGACCCCTCCCCTGCACGACTAAGGATATCAGTTAAATGCTACATATATATATATATATATATATATATATATATATATATATATATATACGTGTGTGTGTACGTATGGTCCTTTCTTTATTGATCGAACAAGATGTGTGGTGGAAAAAGCAGGTATCAAACCAGCAAAACGTGGAGAAGCCATCCACATGACAAAGTCTTCAATTCATCTTTTACCAAACGTTTAATCACCTTTCCATTACGACACGAGACATGCATCCAAGAGAAGAGAGCAACTAAACTTCCACTATTAACTGGAAATGTTTGGAGGCATTCCCCCATATCTCAACCCCCCCTTTTTTTATCAAGTGGAGAGGAATACAAAGAAATACAAGCACAAATACCGTATACACTCTGGGGAAAACGAACCAATAAATACACACACTCAAAAAAAAAAAGAAGAAAAAAACAGCACATGTACGCACAAAAAGTATCTAACGTGTAATAACCCCCTCTTTTGCGTCACGCTTCGCTCGCGAAAACACTGCCCCCCTCCCACAGACAAAAAAAAAGAGCAGAATAGTCTCCCTTATTTCTCTTCTCCTAACCAGAGGCACAAACAAAGTAACTAGTAGTGTATTACAAAAAGAAAAAAAAAACAGTGTTTGAGGTAAACATGGGTTGATGAGGAAGGAGTAAAGAAACAAGGTTTTGAGTCTTCCTACAGACTCCGATCTGTTGCATTCTGTATAAGGGTTTTACGTACAAATGGTGCTAAGGGAGTGCAGGCGGTACCTCACCTCTGCCTCCCCGCGCATGGTTGTCAGGGGGAAAACCGAATGGGTGGGTGAGTTTTTTTTTTTCCGGGAAGAAAATCGATGAAGCGCTCCCTGCGTCTGTATCAAAGATAAACAACGATCATAGAGGGCAGAAGAACAGCTTGTCATGATATATTATTGGCAGCGGATCCCGACCATTCCTGTTGCAAGCTCACACACACAAAAAAAAAAATACGGTAATAATGTAAATAGTTTATGCCGTATAAAAATTATATACCCCGTTCACTCATTTTTCCCTTTTAGCATTCGGAATGCTTTTTTTTTTCCACCAAAAGAGAAACAAACAAACAAACAAACAAACAAAAGAAGAGACAAAAAAAAAAAACACACTCAAAATCCTCCAAAATTCTTTCTCTTCGTTTCAGAGCTTCTTTTTCATCATTCTGCAGATAAATGCAACGGGTGCCATACCTCCTGTTGTTCATCAGCCAGCATGAGCATCCGAGTGCTAACATCAAATCCTACCCAACAAAAGGGAAGAGACTCGCCATCATTCTGTGGTATGCTTGCATAGCAGTCATGAAATGACAGCAGCCCAACTGAAGACATTGTGAGAAGCTGAGACGCATTCAGGCTTCTATTCCATGTGCTGTTTGCATTTGCATTGGGTAAATAACACAGAACCTCTTCTTCGTTCGCATCAGTGACTGTTTTTGGGGGTAAAGAAGTGTCAAATAATGCCGTTCCTGAAAAGTACGACGCGCCGAGCTGACTCGCCATAAATGCCGTAGTAGGGAGCGGTGGCAATGTAGTAAACTGAAGTAATATTTCACCGACCGTAAAATCTGGATAACTTGTCGTGGCGAAACGGAACGCGAGAAGAGCAACCAATTCCTCGTTTCTGTCGTAGAACACTAACCCGTGATGCGGGATGATGCCATTGACTGCTCCTGGCGACAAAAAATTTTCGTAGCTCGGATGATTACGTTGCATGTTCGGGATAAGATTGGAACAGAACGCCATACTCACAGCATCCTTTGAAGCATTCAGAGAAAGACGCGTCGTTGTTGATAACTCCACTGGAATCGAGAGATAGCCATGTTCACCTGTTTCAGAAATGAAGAACGTAGGCGACCGAAAAGCAGCATCTATACACCACGACTGGTGCCAGCGGCCAAAAATCTTTAGTGGAAATTTAGTCGTCATCCCTGTCACTGTCTTTGCCAAATGAGAGACATCATTTTCTGGATACGATAGCATCCTAGTGTCCTTAGTGGCAGTAGCAATACGAGCCGCATCAGCAGAATTAGTGATTAGTGGAATTTTTGGAGGCAACTCTATTGATATCATTTTACTATCTGTGTGTCTTTTCTTGCTAGGTTGTCCTTTTGCACAAGGAGATTGTGCATACCCATCCCTCGTACCAGTTGCAGAGTATCCACTTTTATTCTTCTTTGTTGGTGAAAACCGTGGATGAATCACTTCATTTTCATTTTCCAAGTGCCTTTGTGTCTCAACATCATTCATATCCGCGAAGATATCATTAGGTTTCTTCTGTAAAGAGAATGATCCGGTAGTGAAGGTGTTTCTTAGATTGTAGCGCACATTTTCAGAAGTGAAATCGTCCAGACACTTCATTTGTGGCGCCGCGCCTTTCGACGACAGACGGAGTTGCCGGTTCGTCAAGTTTTCATACGGACTTGCTTTAGGGACATTTGCTTCTGCAGCCTCACTAGCCTTTTGCCGTGTTATAGGTTTCCATTCGACGTCCAGCTCCTCCACTTCTACCGCTTCAGGAAGATCTGCAAATGAGATAATTCTGCTGCGTCGCAACAAAGCATTTCGACGTTTATTGCAGTGGATCCGAGCATGATCTCCTTGTTCGTCCTTAAAGGAATGCATGGAGGGAAACTCATGTTGACTGTGATACTGAGAGTTTTCCTCGGATTTGACAGATACCCTGTTGAAGCATGGGTCAGGGAGCATGTTGCAGTCCACCTTGGATTGAAGTGTTAGCGATGCCACGCCACAGAGAATAAAATAGCGGTCCATTTCCGATGGATGAAGGAGGTCATTAAACCAAAAGACGAAGGCGCCATCAGGTGACGGCACCCACAGCTTGCCATTCAATTGAAACTTTTCACCCGGTAGAATCCACGCATACCAAGACACATTGCTTATACCAAACACCGCTGGTACTGCTCGCTGTATCCTCCCTTCTTGCTGCAACTTCGATGTGCATTGTGACGGCCATGGCATTGCTGCTGTAAAACTAATTTTCGTTGCAACCAGACACCGTTCCTTTTTTTGAAGAACGTTACATGGAATAGGCACCATCACCCCACACGTGATGAGCCCCCTCTGTTCATCCATCTGTAAAAGCGCGAACCCACCAAAAAGTTGAAAAAGGGCATTTATATCGATTTCTTCACCATTCAACGCGGTCTCAATGTGTTGCCGAAGCTCCTTATTCTCAAGATGTCCGACAATTGGATAGAGATATGTCATCTGAGTACGTGTTGTGACCATACAGCCTGGTAGAGGCTCATCTGTCAACCACAAGGGTGAGCAGGAGGCTGATATGTGCACTCCCCGTATACACTTGGGGCTTCTGCGATTCTTTCCACATAGCAGGCATTTTGCCTCGATAAGATACTTATCAGTCGTAGTATTAATCACAACACGTTCCGGAGAGGGTAGATAAATAAGGTGGAATGATCCAACAGAAAAAGGAAACCGAAAAATGGGCCTGTGGCGGAAGATGTCGTGCAGTATACGGTCCAGTTCACGGAATGTGGGTCGTGTGAGTGGGTCCTGTCCTAACATGAGTATAACAAGATGAGTAAAGGGACTGCTGTACATGCCAGCCCGAAGATCTCGGCGAACACATTTTGCAATGTCCGATGGTGTCATAGAGATGTGATTCAACGGAAGCTGCTCCTCCGGTTTTGAACCACCTGACCGTAAAGCTGTTGCACCATCCTTGAGGTTGAGCAAACCGCGAGCTACTTGATACACAATCATCCCAAGAGCCCATACATCACAGCGTGAGTTGTCAAGTGGTTTCTTTGATTGTTGGACCAACTCTGGTGCACATATTTCGGCCAGGGAGCTTGTCTTCCTCGACCTGTTATGAAGCCGCTGCGTTAAATGACAGTCTAGGGCATTGAGAACGAACATTGGTTTCTTACGTTTTTCTTCATCACCGCCAACAAGAATGTCCTCAAGGGTGATACACGATGAAGGCATCTCGTTTACAGCACGCAAAGCCAAAATGCCGATTGTGAGTTGATTAATCAGACTGCCAAGCGTCGCTTCAGGGATGAAATGCTGAGAAAAATGCATCTCACTCCATTCCTGCAAGTTTCGTTGGTACCGTGGCATCCATATCGCTCCCAGTCTTCCGTGGATGCCTCGGTCCCTGTAGGAAAACTCCTGAACCGACAGCAGAGGTAAAATAAAAGGACATTCCCTCAGTGTCTCATCCCGATGTCGCTTTGTGGCGGCCTCCATACAGCTGACAAATGTTTTATCGTCCACAATGGGCCACATGGTGTCGCACAATGCGGCAGGCACCGTGACGCTTAGTACATCACTCTCGACAAGACCACTACTCACAAGAGCATCCCACCATATCTTCAGGCGGCCTTCACGCGTGCAAACATCTGTTGGGACAGTGGAAAGTGAAAACATAACCTTCACTATACATCCATTTTCCTGCAAAAAACCACGATGTGCTGGTGGCACACTGCTCACCGTTTGAAAGTCGAGCGTCTCACCCTCTGCAGGCACTAAGAAGACGCCGGTCGAACTGATATGTACCGCCTGACGGAGTATCACTTTTGGACTCCCCATCACTCCCGGTACTCTATTGCCGATGTGATGCTCCTCAATGTTTGGCCTCTATTCTGCAAATCTAATTATTATCAATAAATATATATATATATATATATATATATATTATATGACACCAATAAGCCACAAACACTTGGTTCTTCTTGTTCTAAACTACCGTAAACGCAGCCTCTTTTCTCCCCCGTGGCGTGTGTGCGTTTGCAAGTGTGCGCGACTGCTGGTAAATGCAGCGCCTTGGGAGGGTTCTTCTAGGACGCTCCTTGCACAGAAAGACGTGAAAGCAGAGACATAAAAGATGATTGAGAACCATGCAAATGAAAGCAAACAGAATACACGAAGAAGAAGGAAAAATAAAAAAAAAAAACTCAAGGACAGAACAAAAGCAGAATACGCACACATAATGCCACATGATCCTTAACAACAGAAAGAAAAAGAGGGAATGAAAAGGAATCATAGCAAGTTGAGTTTCTTGGTCCAGTCCATTACATTATTCCCTCATACAAGACGTAAGAAAAAAAAAAAAACGGGCAAACAATTTTCATTGCTTCTTTGAAAAAAAAAGGAGGAACACCACGAAGCTAATATCAGCGCTGGATTCCTTCGTTCAACTCTTCAAGAAAAAGCGCATCGCGTAAAGGAAAAAAAAATTAGGGTAAACGAGGCGGCAAACAACAAAAACTCAGCTTATCTACACCTATTTGCAACGATCGTATAGTTTTTCACACTTTCCTGTATCTACGGAAGTAAAAAAAAAAAATCGGAGTGTTCCCCGTCAAACCAACGTACGTGGAACGCAAAGGGGTCCAAGCAAGGGAAACCACAATCCTTATTCCCCGAATATGCCACCGGGCATCGAGCCGTTATTCTCCGTGAGAGGCTTTACCAATGAATACGAGGAAGGTGCACGCTTGTGAGTGTGTACGGTTTTTTCTTTTTGTTGTTGTTGGTGGTATGTGCGTATCTGCAGACAGCAACTCAACCCGCATCCCACGCGAGACAATCAGGGGAATCCGAGCGGGGCGGGTGAGTTACCCTGAAAAATATACACGCGGCGCTGCCAGCGTGCATAAAAAAAAAAGAAAGTAAATGAATCAGAAAGAAAAAAAATAGTTTTCATCAGTTCTAAAAGTACAAAAAGCCTAGACAATCTCTGCTGCAGCATTTTGTTTGTCCCGTAGCCTTATCATCTTCTAGACGCGTCACTATTGCTCTTCTGATCCGTTATCTTTTTTTTCTTTTTCCTTCCATTATTGGAACCTTGCGCACTTCCAAGTAGTTTTGGCCAGATGACAGGAGCGGTAGGTGTATTGCACCACCACCTTCACGAGGAGGAGGAAGTTCAAACACAAGAGCGAAAAAGAAAAACCTAAACAATCGCGCCACTAAAAAACAAATATAAAAAACAAAAGGAAAAAAAAAGGAGGAGGTACAAATCAGTAAGAAACTACTTGCAACGCTGCCAACCTCATTCAGGTGGCAGATTACACCACCTTGCGTTCTTGTTTTTTTGTGGGGGGAGGTTGAAGCAGCAGCCACGCACTTGGGCATGAGGATCCTCGCCGCCTGATCGGCTTTCGTGATGGACAAGATGACATGCCCATCACACTGCGGAAGCAACAGGGTCGTGTTGGTGAGTCGTTCACTGCACCCCTGGCATAAGAACCTGTTTTTTGAAGTTTAGATGCGTTGACACATTTTGTTGCGAAAGACACTTCTTGGCTCTCTGGCAGCAAACAACACGCCAGCCACTAAACAGTTGAAAGGTTCCGGGAACATCGAAGGCTTCTGCCTGTCATTGGACCACGACTTACTAAGTGAAGAATAGGAAGCGCGCACGCTACACGTGAGATAGCGTTCTTGGGTAAAAGTCCAACACCGTTGGTGAGCACTCCGCGAAAAGACAAAGGTACCGCATAAACTCACTGTGTGCCAGGTGCGTACGGAATGTTGCTAAGTATTTCAATTGTTCGTGTCGTGAGACAAGCGCATGTGTGTTACCGTCTGATGAGCACACTTTGTTTGACTGCAGCGTGAGATCCTTTGGGCCAAAATGAAGCTCCAGCAGACCCGGAACATCTCTGCGAATGTTTTGCAGAAGTTCCTCCACCTTTTCCACATCCAAGCCACTGCGAAGTTTGTACAACACAACATGCATCACGGACATGTTAACAGCAATAACAAATGTGGCCAAGTAGTAAAAAAATCCCTCAATACAAAACAACAACAAGAAATTCTTTAAGTCTTCCTTCCGTTTTTTTTTTTTTTGTATGTGTGCTCGTTTTTTTGTTGTTCTCGTGGTAATTTTTCTCTAACTAACTTTCCCTCCCTTGTCGTCTAATCTGTGTCTACTACACACACACACACACACACAGAGAGAGAGAGAGAGAGGTAAGATGATATGGAGTAAACACATACACATATACTCACACGCATGTTCTCTGCAGACTCGTTCCACCATTCACACAACTCCGCATATATTGAGGAATAACAACAGCAACGACACAACACCCTGCACATGATCGCCACCCTCTGACCGAATACCAAATAAATATATATATATATATATATTTATAGATATGAATGAGAAGTGAGAGCAAAAGAGACCAAATATGCTGTGAAGCTCCCTGCATTATTCCAAGATTACAACGTGAATGTGTATCTGGATGGCCTCAAAGAAGAATAGCGACAGCAGGTCCATAATCGCGATACGATAAGGGCGTTTGTCTCATGCCCTTAACGCGGCGAAATATATGCGCTTCGATACAAGAGAGTGCGTGTAGTCACCAGTACGGGTCAAGAAGCACTTTCAACATGTCCATCGCTCTTCCACCACCGCCATTACGCCAGATATCGTATCGCATGACAATTGTGGATGGGGATCTGACTCACCATCAGAAAGCTTTAGAGATGTCATCGCATGTTTCAACGCCGTAAAAAAAGAAAACAGCGTCGCACATGTTAAGCTACACAACCCCTTATCTGGAGCAGACTGACGGGTGTTCCATGGAAAAACTAAGATGGGGACCCCATGAAAGAATCTCTTCGATGATGATAGAAATGAAACTAAAAGAGCAGGAAAGAAAGTATTTAGAAAAACGTGAAGGCACAATGGCGAAAGGGAAAGAGGTAGCGAAGAAACCACTGCGATTCAACATAAGCGTGCATCAGATCCATCACAGTTTTCTCTCACTCAATATATATATATATATACCAGTGTGTGTATATAATGCATTCACATGCGTAGACCAAGGAAATGCACAACCATCAACGTTTGCCTTCATCCTTTATACAGAAATTCTCACCCTCACCCGTCAGCGCACCCAAAGAAACACTTACGCACTCATTAAACCCCTGCTTCAAGAAAGGTTTAGTTGTCAACCGCTGCAATTCACGCTATTGTACAAGGTGCATGCTTGTTGCTCCTCCACATACTCAAGTTTTTTTTTTTTTCCTGCCTTCCCCACCCCCCCCAAACGATTGTTGCGGTTGCCCATAGCATGATTGCTCATTCTCTCTGACGCTGCTGCTGCCACCACCGCCATATTCTCATGCCCGATATTTCTACTTCAGCCACTATCGCACTACTCTTTCAACTGGTGTGACCCGAAACCCCCCAAACCCATGTGCTACCACTTTGAAAAATTTTCGTTGTTTTCTTCCTCCTTTCTAGACCCCCAAAATTTAACCGCGAACTGAATACTTTTGAATCTCGTGCCAGCGGATTTTTTTCTGCAGTGTGTGAAGACAGAAGACAAGACTTTCAGCGGATGGTGGACATCCGGGAATCCAAAAGTCCACCGGGATGGCTCGCTCGCAGCCACGAAGCACTGCGTATGAAAAATGATAGTATCCACCACCATTAGCGCAGCTCCCCATGGAGATTACCCACTTCGGGTTCACCATCTGCACGTAAATGTTCCTCAGCAGCGGCGCCATCTTGTTTGTAACGGTTCCAGAGACAATAATAATTTCAGCCTGACGAGGTGTGGGACGCGGCACGATACCAAAACGATCCAAGTCATACCGTGAAGCGTAGGCGTGCATCATTTCCACTGCGCAACAAGCAAGACCAAAAGTGAGTGGCCACGGGGAGTACGCCAGACACCACTCCGTCAAGTCGTGTAAAGTCATTTGTGCGTATTGCAGTGCGTTGTTCGGTTTGCTCGTGCCTAGCTTGTGAAGCATTGTTGTCTTCTTCCCTTTCTTCAGATCCAGACGATGCGACCACTCCGGGCTTCCGCGGGAGATCATCGCACGCCCAGTGAGACTGCGTTGAGTGATGCGCAGCATTGTGCGTCTTTTATAACTCCCTTTGTTTTCTCTTTCTTCTCACCCTTTTGATGCTCTATTGGTTTAGCTTGCACGCGCAATGGAGTGATAAAGAAGAAAAAAACATTTATCAGCGCAGAAGTCAGCAAAAGAAGAGACTTTCTGCCAAGCCTAACATAGGCTCACACATACCGTACATTTTTTCATCCAAACTCTCCCCTCCACACACACACACACACAGAAAGAGAGAGAAAGAAAGGTGTAAGAAAAAGAAAAGGGATATTATGGGGGAAGGAAGACGCCAACAGCACAAGAGGTGTTTCTCAATGAAATACAGTATCTTTGACCACCCTTGCAAACGCCCCATTGGTCTAGAAGCGGTACACGTTGTCGTTAGAATAGCCGAGCTCCCCAAGAATACCACCAAGCTCAACTAAATTATTAAGATCGGGTGCAATCGGCTGAATGTTCAGTCCACTTGACATGGTGGTCATCGTCCCCATTGGGGTACCAGCAACATGGTTCAGTAGCTGGTCAGGGCCACAGAGCATGATTACTGTATTTTTCTCATCTGGTGCTGGCATCGTCTTTTGCACCATCTCCTTTGTCACAAACCCGAGAAAATGGGGCCAGGATTTGGGGTCCAGAGAGTGGTCGATCGTGTAGTACATCTTGAGACGCTCAGGAAACCGCATTGCTAGATCGTCAAAGACTCCTTTTAGTAAAATATGCCTTTCTGTGCGATTACAGAAAAGAAAAGAAAGCTTTGTCTTGTCAATGCTTCCATCGTCCCAATTCTCCAACAGCGAATGGCGTAGAATCTGCAGCATTGGTGTAAAGCCTGTACCACCTGCTATCATGCCCACATGCTTCCATCGGTTTGGTTTGTACTGCACCTTAAAGACGATGGAGCGAAAGAGAAGTTTGTCTCCAACATGCATTCCAAAAAGGTGGTTTGTCATAAACCCATTCTTCTTGCGTTTCACGATGATGTCAAAATAGCCCTTGGTATGGTTCGCCGTAACGGGTGTGTAAAAGCGGTGACACTGTTCCATCGGCTGAACGCCGTACTTGAAGCACGCCTGGAGCGTAGAGCACGGCCTCAAGTTAAACTCCTCACCTTCTTCAAGAAGAAATCGAAAGAGGGCGGTGTCATGTGTGATGGGAATCACTTCCCCGAGAGTGTACGGCTTGTAGCGCTGCGAAAAAACCTCGTTGGGTCGCGGCTTGTTTTTAAAGTGCAAGGCATTTTCAACGCTTCGGTAGCACTCAACGGTGTTTTCGTCATCAAATACCCGCTGCAGGGTTGAGAATACCCAGCCTGCTGCAAATGGCACAAGAAAGCGCATCCTACATAAGCAAAAAGGGGGCTTCTCACACTCGCCGCTGCTTTCTTCTTCCTTCCCTCTCCTTCACCTTGCACGCAGTCCGCAGGCTGCGCCTCTCAGCGAAGGCAAAGATGCAGATGGAGGGTGTGTAGGAAGGTAACCCCCCGTTCCGTATGTGCCCGTGTGCCTCTGCGCTTCTAGAGCACCAAATGCAACCTCCGCCACCAAAAAGGCAGACACAACGACGACGGGAGCAGACGCTATTTAATTTGAGGAGAAAAACAACAAAAAAAATGTCGAAATAGAAGCGAGAAAATACACACATACATAAACAGAAAAAAAAAACAGAAAGGAAACACCGCAAACAAACCAAAAAAAAAAAAACCTGTGATAAGAAATCACCACTATCACTGTTACTGAAAGGTCAATTTCAAAAACAACAAAAAAAACATCTACGAACAGTCAAATAAGAAAATATGTTCTTCAGTATTCTTGTGGAAATGATAAAAAAATGGAACAGGAAACCAACTTCAATCAGCTCTTCTTGTCCATGATGAAAGAAACTGCACTATCCACATCCCCATCAGTCGCTCGCAAAGCCTCAATGCAGAGCGCTTCATCCTCAAAGCCCATATCCTTCAGAATTGCAATTTGGAAAGACCACCTTGTGGAATCCGGCACAATCCCATCCGTTACTACATCGTTCCCCTGAGCGAAATTAGGAATTTGTGGGTTACCAGCTTCAGCTTGGGACATCATCCACGGAAAAAATGAAGACATCGCATTAGGTTGACCCACCGGATCAACTGCTGACGCACCGTTTAAAGGGCTAAGAAAAGGCATATGGTCACCAGGAAGTCCGCCACTACCACCACCATTACTCAAAGAGCCCTCAAATGCATTCATTATCTCAGCACTTGTTCCGTTCCACCTTACTGAAGAGTCAACAGGTGGCGCTTGTTGCTCCCAGGGGTTTGGCAAAGCCTCACTGTTCATCGTCTTGGTTGGGTCTGGACGTGCCTGAGCTTCATCAACGACGGAATAAGAAGAGTGGCCTATTAAATCGAGATCACGCTCAGCATCGCGCAAATAGCTGTTGGCATAGCGAGAAAGGAGCTCTTCGGCCCCTGGAATCGAACTCAGCTGAGCTTGCTGCAAGTGCAAGCTACGACTCATTAGTCGTTCTTGTTCAGGGTCCAGCTGTGACATAATGACGCTCTTCAGCATCTGCGGATCACGAAACAAAGAGTTCATTTCTGGAAAATCCTTCAACATCCGCTTCACCTGCGGCTGCGCAGAAATCATCAGGTCAACTAGATTTGGGTTTTGCACCATAACATCAATCATAGGCTCCATGAGGCGAGCATGTGCTCGTGCAGCCTTTTTGTCCTCTCCTCTCGACAGAAACGGGAGTGCGGCACGCATTGTCTCCAGACTCGCCGCACCTGTTTTTTGGCGATCGGAAATGTGCACAAACAACTTACGTGGGGCGTTTTCCCTCAATGGATACCTCTTCACTACAGAGGACCATGACTCCGTTTCATCTTCCAACACATGTCCCTGAAATGTGAGACGAGGTATTTTTTCAGACCCGTCGGAGCCAACCATCTCCGAAACGAGAACTCCCACCTCACCCACTGTCATTTCGTCCTCGATGAAGAGTTCCGTTTTATCTGCAACGTTGCTCACTATTTGATACAACATCTCCCAAGCAACAGCTTAATCTCGGTCAATAGTTCAGATAAGCAAACCGATGGCCAGAAAGGAAAAAAAAAAAGTATGCGAATCAACAAAGAAATCCCCTCCCCTTCTCTGCCAATCTACCTCTGTCCATGGAGACACAATAATTAAAAGACACAATGAGAAAAACAACAGAAAACAAAATATCCACCACCCAGAAGAGAAATGAAAGATGGGGTCTGAAAAAAAAAATGGTACGCTGAATATATATATATATATATATATATATATATATATATATATATATATATATATAGGCAATCACAAAAGAAATGAAAAAAAATATGTCTCCGAAACCTTTAATACATTTTGTATTGTTATTTTTGTTAAAGACACTAAATACGAATATTTGGGGAATTTGGTGCAGACAGCGTCGCGAAACCGCCTTCCTTGTCCATCACCACGAGCTCTACCACTTTGCAAAGATACTCCGTGATGAGGTTCTTCCTCCTGTGAATCTCCGTGGGCCGCGTTGCTCTCTGATGCAACGTAGACCACAAAAAACATTCTCACTCCCCTGGGTTCGTAGCACATCATCAATCATCCTCGCTTCTTTTGTAAGCGAAACGGAATGCGTATTTACTTTCTCCATAACATCCATCGCCGTGATAATGTTCTCCTGGGTATCTAGCGGATCATTAATCTGCACTTTTAAAAGGCAAAATATCAACTGCACACCTCGGCCTTCTGCCCACGTACTTATGAACGGAGGGGGGCTTCATGCACCCCCAGCTGCCAACACTTCTCGTCCTGGACGGAAGGTGTCCGTTTGAACAATGTTTTCCCAATCCAGTGTGTGTATGCGCGCCACCTATTCAATGGAGCTGGGAAGACTATTTCATAGACGGCTAACATTTGTTCGGTGAATTTTTTAAAAAATCATATATATCACCACGTTCTTGAACGGCCAGTTTTTGGCCTCCAGCCTCACCCGTTGTGTTACGCCGTCCCTTCGTCGTAGCTCCAGAAGCCCCCGAATTCCATGGCCGACGACGCTTTTATGTGCTCTCTTTTGGGATGTTCCCCCCTGCCAACAAAGAATACCCCCGTTCTGGGAGGTCGGTTTTCCGCGTCTGCAGAGCCGGTTCGCAGTGGCGCTCTCACAGGATCTGAAAGGGTATATATCCTTTTGCACCGCCTCCTTCGGTGTATTAGTGCGTCTGCCATCTTTGCGCTTCGGGTAAATGAGAGTCTCCCTCGCCGATTCAGCTCGTAGCCCTTTAAACTCCCGCATTCCTATGCGTGATGGTGGCCTTCATTTGCTACCAACTGTGCCTGCAGCATTTGAACTCGCCCGTTTGACGCCTGCTGAATCTCCCCGGCTTGGCATTCCCACTGCGCCAACGTGCCATCGTGCTCCCGCAGAAGTTGGGTCTCCTGAAATTCGAAGGCGGTCCTCGTTCGGAGCACAATGCCACTCCTCTGGCACCGCCAACAGCCTAGAGAAAAACCTCCTCTCGCGGCGCAGTGAAGGATGGCATGGGAATACCGCAGATCGGAGAAATCTGCCTGTTGAGCTTCTCCGAATCTTAACATTATGTTTCCCTTTTTCGCATCGAGACTCATAGTGCCATCACTGTGGCAGATGATATCGTGTCGGTGTTCAGGCTGATAATCGGAGAAAAAACGCTACTGAACTGCAGCGACTGATAAATGCCTTGAAAGCTATCGTGCGCGTCCATTAGTCCCCATCGGAGAATGCCTGGCGCATGCTAGCCAACATCTCCATAAGAAACAAATTTGCTGATGTAAACTTTCCCTTGTTCCGGGAAGGAAATCTATGAGGCACTGTCGCTGTGTGTAACACAGATAGAATGATCATATTGAGAAAGGACAACCTTATCGTCGTGAAATCCGAGATGGAAGAAAGTGTCGAGACCATTCCGGGTACAGACTTTTAATATAAAAACAAATGCAGAAGGGTAACACCCGTCCTCAACAAAACTGACTTTGCGTTTACGTTGTTACAGATGAGAGAGAGGGGGGAAGCAAACAGACGAGCGCACATGAAGAAAATACATCTATTCACCCGCCATCTTGCACAATTTCGACACCGGTAGACGTTCAGCAACACTCATTATTTCCATCACACCTCGCTCTCCTGAGAGTTTTTCTACGGGTAAAAAATAGTTACTCATGCACGCATCTGGATAATCCTTTAGCAGGAAAGCTGCAGCGGTTGCCAGTGCCTCTGCAGCTTCATCTAACCCGCAGTCTTCATAACGCGGGGTACCGTCACCAATAAGAAGAGCGCCAACTTCTTCTGTCACTGAGAGTCGCTCAACCGCATGGGCAACTGTCGACAACCAAAAAGCAGCACTGAGAGGAGTTGCGGACCACAGTGCATTCCAACGGCGAAGCAAACGTGTGGCAGCTACAACAGGGGGTGGAAGAGCGTACTTGAGAGCAGCGATAGAGTAACCAAACCCTGGACGGAGGGCAGCTCGCCGCATTGGGTCTTCCGTGAATTGAAGAGCATTTGGACTGGGTTGGGAGTCAGCAAAAGACATGAGTGTGAGGATGCGGTGGTTCTTTGTGGCAGAAGATGAAGACGTAACTGGGATGGCAATCTCCAGCAAATCGGGGGGGTGCAATACACAAGCCTTTTCCCGAAGCAGAAACTCTTCATCAAGCACCTTTCTGGCAAACCTGGGCACTCTTTGCGTGCTTTTTTCAAAAACTTTCCCACCAACCGTACAGTTTTCATTTGTATCACTTGAGAGTGGCGGCACCTGTGCAAACAACTTGGGCTGCACAATTTGACGGAGATCCGGGGCCTCGTAGCCTCCAATATAAACTACCGCATGAGGCGTCCAGCACGGAAGAAGCATCGATGATGATAGCGAAGGTTCCTCCTTTTCCTCATCACACCGCCATGGTTGGCGTCCACAAATAGACTTCGGAGGCCAATTACGATAGAACCGCCTCCATATAGCGGCAATACTGGGAGGGAAACAGTCACAAAACGGTCCCCGCTTTGCCTGCAGCGAGCTTTTTTGAAATGAATAGTGCATGCCATGTTCACTAATTCCTTTATTATTTCCCTTTTGGCCGTCCAGATGGGGGAGATGATGGTGTTGGTTACGCCTTTCATGCAACTTCAACAGCATATCACCCCCCTCCACTTCCAGATCTCCCGAGCGCACTCGACACGTTGAAGAAGCGAAAAAAGCGATCGATGCGCTCGGGAATGCCGAGGACACAAGCAGTTGCACCGCCTCCCTGTGCAGCAGAGAAAGATCCAAGCGAGCACCAATCGTCATGCCTCCTACTTCCACTTCCTTTTATGCCTCTCTTTGTTGTCTACCTCAAGCATCGTGTCATATACATTTACATTTGCGCATGCGTACGTATAAATAAAATTGTGAACGAAAAGGGCAAGTGAGCAGAGTGCAAGAAAGGGAAACGAGGCAGGCGGGCAAGTCTCACTCTCCCATCCCTTCGTTTTTTTTTCCCCCTTTTCGCTGATGTATATTTCCTTAAATTTATCAAAAATATGCTGCTGCGATTCTCTCGTTAATTAATGAGCCCACCAGTGAACTGCGGCGCAGAAAAAAAAAAAACAACAACACGTTATCAGCCCCCCGTACCAACATCGTTTTGCTGGCGCTTCACCTCCAATAGTGCAATGCATATGAAGCAATAAGAGAAGACAAGTCAAAAAAAAAAAGAAGGTCAAGACAACAATGAAAGAAAGAGGATGAAGGTGATGATGATAGGAGTAGATATTTATTGAAAAAGGTACTTGAGAGCCAACAGAAACATCAAATGCAAAAAGAACGCGCAAAAGAGGAAAAAAAAAAGACCAGTTGCTGAGAAAAATACGAGTATACAATTTCCCTCTTAAAACAAAAAGAACAATGGGAAAAGTAAAGCTGAAATGGCATACACACAAAGAAAGGGAAGGGGGGACCCAAACAGAACAGTGCACTCATCGGATCTTATCGGAGTTGTGCACTCAGGGAAAGAGGCAGCCGCAGGAGGCACACGCGCCAAAGTCCATGCAGGCCAAAAAAACACCCTTTCCTATTGCCTTGCACAACCTCCTCCTCGCTCTATGCACACCATCCCATGCGGTCTCCAAGAGATAATAGAACGGTGGAGAGCGACACACACAAACGTATATACAAAAAACAAACAAACAAAAAAAAAACGTGCACGTACTCAATAAAATGCGCGTCCAAAGAAGAAAGATGGTAGACTTACAAACAATTATGCATTTCCCTCGAACATTTTTTTGCCCTTCACCCCGCTTTGTTGCACCCCATTTGCAAATCAGCACCGGATCCTCACCACCTGCATCAGACATCGGAATATAAGAAGACGAGAAAAAAGAAGGACAAGAAAAGCACTCATCCTGACACGTAAAAACCTCATTTCATGGTCTCGTGGCGCCACTTTACTTCTCTTCCTTCTTTCTTTCCCATAAAACAAAATAATTCTTCATTGCTCTACGTCAATACAAATATATATATATATATATATATATTTAAAAAATAGAATTTGCGCCTCACGTCAACAGCAATTATACTACACCACATGTTCACGCACATCAGCTTCTCACGTGCTTTTCACTACAATCGCCTTCATAATCCCTAACCTCAATTTTATTTGAATAAATCTAAAAAAAAAAAAAATCAGAAATTTATTGCATAATTATAAGAAAAAAAAAATTAAAAAAAAGTATATACTGAGTACAAGAAAAGAGTCCCCCAGCACACATACACACACACATACATACATACATACATATACATATATACATATATATGCACGTATATTATTATTACTGCAAACATGCTCGTCTTTTATTTCTCGTGTCTCATAAAGCGTCCTAACTGTATACTACAAAAATATCTCAGATCTCTTTGACCATTAAACTCATGCTTCCTTCACGTTTCCCCCTTCTGCTCGA
This sequence comes from Trypanosoma platydactyli, assembly GCA_030849675.1. NCBI lineage: Eukaryota > Euglenozoa > Kinetoplastea > Trypanosomatida > Trypanosomatidae > Trypanosoma > Trypanosoma platydactyli. Next base: position 110,451 of record JASANU010000873.1, read on the forward strand.
CAGAATCAGAGGCAAATGTTTACAAAAACAAAAACCCTCCCACCCTTTTTTTTTTTTTCTCTCTCTCTCTCTCACTATTTCCATTCTACCTATTCCTTTCCTAGTTTTATTGCAATCCTTTTACTGCATGTCATAAGGAGCATTTGTCGAATGACCCACATCGTGTGACAATGTCTGATACTGCAGTGGAGGAAAAGGTGCAAAAGTTGGTGATGGTGGCCTCGATTCTAGTGATGCCAGGGTAGGCGTGCTTCTCGTGCTACTCGCACCGCCCCACCTACACCTTTCAGCAGAATATCGTTGTTGTGACGATCCCCGTGAGTAATACAACGGATAGCATGGTGGCGTATCACTAGAATCTACCTTGAGATCCTCAATCACCATCGCGTCGCGTGGCAACCTAGCCTTTTTCGAGAGGTAAGGACCATCAAGTGCTACATGCTCACAGAGACTATCCACTTCCTCCGATGTCCGGGCAAACCACACCCCACCAATATCAAACAAAATGCGTTTATGTAGTTGTCGAACCAACGACCTTTCGGCTTCGCTTTTCAGGTACAGAATAAAGCACCCACTTCCACGACCCTCAATTGTAAGTGGAGATGCGCCGGATGTACGACGGAAGAGCCACACAAGTTCTGCAGGTGTTATTTCAAAACGCACTTGCCCAACAAAGAGAGGATAGTTACTTCCAGGAGGAGGCGGGAGAGGATCAAACGGTGGGAGCAACGGGAAGGAGATAAAACGGCATTTACCGTGCAGGGCGCGGTGTACGACTTCAGACGGTAAAGGATCGTTTGTTATATCGGCATAACCGGTTAAACTAGGGAACTCCTTTTTAGAACAAATAGGAGTGGCGACACGTGGAGTATTCGTACCACTGCTGTGCTGGTTCCAGTGGCTGGGGGAAGAAGTGCTCCAGAGGTGACGATGAGTGGGCGTCGATACGAGCGGCGATCGGTAACCACTCTCACGTGTCCGAATTTGCACCTGTAGATTAAATGCCTCCGGGTCATTTGCTCTTGCATCTAACTCTGTTCGATCCAGCGGTGCATATGCCGGGTGAACGTTATTACGCGGAGTCCCACGATAAGTTGTCGGCAAACATGCACCCATCACCTCACCGCCGCTATTAGATGTCTCATTAAAAGCCTCTGGGCAGTTAACATCAGGTGCCAACTTTTTTGTTGGCATTTCGACGGGCTGCATCAGCGTCAAATGTCACTTCACGCGACCCTGTTCCCGTGTGCCTACTTTCTTTTCCCCCCCTTTTTTTTCCTCTTTTACTTTATCCTTTCTTTACTTAGACTCACAGACAAACGTATCACTTAAGCGCCGCTCTCGCTGCACCCCGTTCCTGCTGCGGTTGTCGTTCCTCCTTCAACATGAAGAGAGAGACGGAGAGCAGAGGCAAAAGCCGCAAACGATAAAAAAAAAAAGAAACAAGCGGCAACAAATGCACCAGGGGAGGGAAGCGTGCCACTTTCTCTTCCCGCCACCGTTTCCTTCCGCCGCTAGCAACACGAAGATATAAAAAATCACACGCAAATCATCTCACGAAGGTAAATATCTACACGAATACTAATAATAATGATAAAAGTAGTAATACAAACAACAACATTGAGCCAACGAGAACGTATGCAACGTACATACAAAACTAAACGAGCATAAACAAGCAAAAAAAAAAGGGGGGGGGAAGGTGGCAGTGGAAAAGAAATAAGCACGACATCATCATCCCGAAATAAAAAAAAAAAAAAGAAAAACACAATTATGAATGTTGGAGTGGTGGACGAGGGTCGGACACGGCCGCCTGACGTCCTGATTGCGGTGCGGGACCACACCTGCCATGAACAAAGAGCGGAAAGAACACCAACAACAGTAAAAAACTCACAGCCCTGAAACAAAATCAAATATATAAAATATAAAAAAAAAAAACGAGTAACAGTCAAATTGTGACTAAATGAAAAAAAATAATGATAATAATAAATGATAAAGGGAAGAAATTGAAGAACCAAAAAAAAAAGGCATAAGCTGCACAACATAAAATAAATCAGATAAAAAAAAACATGAAACAACACAACAGCAAGACATCATACCACAAGTGACTGATAAATCACTAACAAACATATGTTGCATGACACACTCAATCCATATTTACTCCTACTGCAGCGGTATAAGCCACTCCAGAAAAGAGCCGAACAAAAGTATATATATATATATATATATGTTCTCATTCTGGCTTCATATTTCGTTAATCTTTTCTGATCTTCACTCTCTCAAGACCCACCCCTCCTTCCTTCTCCCATCACCATCGCTCACATCAAACACCATACGCACTCTGCTTCCGCTCTGCACCTTTGCGACGAGATAAGTCGAACATTTTTATAAGCATTTTAATCGCTGTCACTATCCCAGAAAAGCTCTCGCCCACTTTTTTTGCGTTTAGTGAGAGTGAGTGAGCTAGAACTGCCGCTGCGACTTCGATTAGATTTCTTGTAGTCATCTTCATTGAGAAGATTGCAGGAACGGGAAGGTTGAGTTAGACCACGATGACTGAGATTACTCATTGTACGCTGCAGACTCCTGGCGCTGGCGGTTTTCTCACTCATACTGAGTTGTCGGCGAGTGGAGTCTGAAGAATAGGGTAATTCCTCATCCAAGGAATCATCAAGGTTATTCCTGTTTTTTCTACAGCACAAACAATTCATCACTTTTTTACGGCAGCAGCAACATACAAATACCACCATCACAAAAATAAAGATCCCAGCAAAAAAAAAGATGGATCCAGCAATCTGGCCAGCCGACGGACCCCCCTTTCTTGTACCACTTGTCGATGAATCAGAAGGTACACTAACAGATCCCTTTCCATCACCCGGCTCTGGCGGCTGGACATCGGGGAAAACCATGCAGGCCGCGTAAAATAGGCCCGAGGCTTTACGGTCGTACTCAAATCCAGGACCGTCATTGTTGTCGACCCACTGATCTTGTGTATCTTTAGTTGACACAAGCATGATGCTGTAGAGGTATTTCTCCGCCGGGTGTATCTGTTCGTCACGCAAGGTGTACCAGTAGGTGGGGATACCCGCTAGGCCCCCGGCCCCGGAAAGTCCAGGGCTGTTCCTATTCGCGTTGGGGTGAAGGTTGCCCCGGTAAAATTGCAAGTTGTCCTCCTCGTAAATGCCCTCGTTCCAAAACCACACACAGTCGAGAGACGCCCGCAACTCATAACTCTCCGGGCACCCCAAACCCCGTGAAGGGCTCATGGAGCCGCCAAGAAAGGCATAGTAATATTTGCCCGTCGCAACGGTGCGAATCGTCTCCACAATCTTGAGATGAAACGCAGCTGTTGTGTCCATTGCAAGATTCCCACCTCGAACCAAACACTCACCATTCGCCGTCTGTTTCATTTTATGGGAATCCAACACAGCCATAAAGTTGATTACGACAACGCCCTCAGCGCAAATACAACACAGCAGGAAAGAACCGAAGAACGCACGATAAAAACCGATGACATTCCGGTGATTCTTCATGATGCTTCTGCACAAAAGCACCCAAAAGAAGCGTCGGTCTTTAGGCCAAAAAACAACAACAACAAAAAAAAACAGCAACACTAACGGAGTGCTAAGCCCACCTACACAAACAGAAAAGATAAACAGAAAAAAATGGCACAGCATCAACACCCGCAAAAGCAAAATAAAGTTCCAGGCACCTGTCCGCCACGAAGAAAAGGGATGAGAGATTGTGCACACACACACACACCTACACACTTACACAGACACCGTCAAGCACACATACACACTCATACACACGCAAACAAACATGCTAACACAAACCGCAGCGACCGCCATACAAAAAAGAAAATCATTCCGCGCCTACTCCGCTAAAAAAACAAATCAAAAACCGTTGCCTGCATCTACACATGCTACTAATAAACGTCTGCCACAAACACACACACACACAACCAGATGGTAATGAAAAAAAAAAAACAGATTAACACCCGGTGCCACATCAATTCACTCCTAGTCATTCTGAAACTAAACACCCCTCCGAAAAAAAAAAAGGCAGCCACAAACTAGAAAGGAGGAAAAGATATCAGCACCAAAAAGGAATAAGAATTTAAAGCTGCTTCACCTCTCCAAAAATCCATAACAACAGCGTCCCTCTTCTTCGGAGTGTTTCCCTGCAATTCCCAACCACAACAACCCTCCTTAGTACGCATAAATCGATTGCTGTGATTCTGGAAGAGTTGCCTTAATGTTAACAGCCAAATACTCCTCCACCTTTCCAGTATTTAAAAAGCGTCGCATCTGTTCCCCAAAGACAGTGTTCTGCTCAATATACTGCTGCATACGGCGTTTCTCCTGGTAATGCTCCAAAGAAACAAACGTCATATACGTCGGAACACCCGTAAATAACACACGGCCATAACCTTGAGGGGTATACCGCCACCTGGACGTCAAGAACTGCAAAACTGATTGCTTCACCTGACCATCCACACCAATATCAAAAAAATGAGGAAGTCCATACTGACGCTTCAACGTTGCAGTTCCCGCTGTGTACAGAACCAAGCCAGCAAACACACCAGCAGAAATTGCCATATTACACCGACGCCAAAACTGACGATTTTTTTCGATTTCCCAATCAGACTCTGTTTGAAACTTTCGCCACCGCATCATCCACTCATCCACGTGCTGCATCTTCAACTCATACTTCGGCATCTTTTCCCTTCAGTACAAAAACACACTGACAGAATCCAAAGAAAAAAAATTGCACACAAACATTTTTAGAAACATCAACAACAAAATCAAAACACCTTTCCGCAGAAACAGGCGGAAGAATGGCGAAAAAGTAAAAGCCCACAAAAAAAAAAAAAGTAAACAAAATGAAAAACAATAATGCGGCACGCCCCACAGGA